>CM042200.1:4191313-4286213 GCA_023539305.1 Ilex asprella
AATATTTTGGTGATATGCTCTTTGATAAATTAAATTTTTGTTTTCTATCAGATTTAACTCAATTTTAATTACATGTATATAAATTAATATGTTTTTAAGTCAGTTTGTAATATAAAACAAGGGGACTTCAATAAATCAATTCTTCGGTCTCAAATTCATTCATTCATCGGTCAAGAAATTATAATTTTTGTCCTTAATATTTTTTTCTAAAAAATCAACGATAATGCCTTATTTTGTAACACATCATACAGTCTCAAATATATTTATCCAATGAATTTGATAAATGAACTTTTTAGGGAGAATATTAAGGAAAAAATGATAATTTCTTAATGATAATTTCTTGATCATTGGATAAATGATAATTTCTTAATGATAATTTCTTGTAATTATATTGTGTTGGATTATGTTACAGATGACAAGTATTTAATTATGTTATGATATTCTATAATTATGTTGGATTATTTAAAATGTTAGGTTTATTTAAAATCTTAGATTATGTTGACTTGAGCTTGGACTTTGGCTTAGGCTTGGGCTGGGACGGGTAGGGTGGATGAGGATGAGGATGAGGATGAGGATGAGGATGATGATGAAAACTATACCCGTTAGTGGGGTGGACCAGGGATTGACGGAGTTATCTTAAGCGGGTATGGGAATGGAGACTACACTTCCCGCTCCGCTTCGATCTATTGTCATCCCTATACATAATTATCTCTATAATAGAAAGTGGGTCCTATTTTATCCATTTTATTCTTTTATTATTGAATGGTTTCCCTCAATATTATGTATATTTGCGAATGAACCTTTCCAAACACAATATTTAGAGATGATAAATTTGTACGTGTTGGTTCAGCTGTCGAACGAGAGAGAGAGACATAAATCTGCACATCCAATGTTTAAGTCCACCTTGCCATCTATAACTCGGGTTTTTCTTTTTCTTCTTCTTCTTTGGTGCGGTTAGATATAACTTAGATCTAAATGAAGCACATAGTTTTTGTGTAATGTGCAAATCTGAAGCTAAGCGTTGCAATCACATATCTAAAAAATGTTTAATTGAGACGATTTTTCATCACAAAAAAATATATCTATATCTTGAGACACAATCAATGAGTGGACATTAAGATTCGAATCACATCTGAGTTGCTAGTCAATAAGAAAAAGAATTTTTTGATAAAAAAAAAAAACAACAAAAAAAAAACCGAAATGAGCTAATTGACCAGAGGCTTATCATTGTCTTTTCTTTTAAGTTTGAAAATGACCCAAAGAAAATTTTAGTATCTTCTCTACAAAATTGAATGATTACCATTACTTGGTCTACATTTTTAATACAAGTTAGAGTTATTTGTCTATTTGACGTTTAAACTATACCATTTGTGGCAAGTTAGTCCCTGAACTACGCTTTGTGTCAAGTTCAACCATGAACTATAACATTTGTGTCAATGTGGCCTTGCCATCCAAATTTGTCGTTAAGTTTAATGGAATTTTTCACGTGCACAACATGTGACCCCTAAATTGTACCCTAATCCCAATCCACATGATGCGAACGTAAAGAATTCCGTCAAAGTTAATCGTGAATTTGGACGGATGGGTCACATTTACACAAACTGTATAGTTCAGAAGCTAAATTGACACAAAACATAGTTCAGAAATATGATTAACATAAAGAATATAGTTCAAGTGTCAAATAGATAATTAACTCTACAAGTTATCTTCTATGCATAATCCAGCATATAAATAAAACTGAATTTTGGTTTCTCATGTGAGAGTAGGAGGTGAATTGCCTATCCTCTATGGATGCGTGGGTTAAGACTATGGTATCAAAATTATTTTTTTAAAATCACTGCAAAATAATTTTTAATTGTATATTCTAATTTCAATTATTTATTGTCATTAATTGTGAAAGTAATAAATACAATGAAACAATAAACTAACAAAATTTTACTCATGTCCAATTAGTAAAATTTTACTTTTACTTTTGAAGTAAAAGTAATAATACTTTTGAAGAAGGCATAAGAAATCGAATTTTATTTTTTTGAAAGGATTGATTACTTGTTATTTGTGATAGTTGGATCTTGAGAGATTCAATATAACACCTAACTAAGTTAGGTCCAATTAGTTTAATAACCTTTGAACATTGTTTTATTTTTAGTCATGCATTATGATAGGAGAGGGGAACAATAAGATATGAACTCGCAAATTCAAACCTTTGAACATTGGAGAACCTCGATTGTCAAACCTTTACTATCAATGCTTGAGCTCTTGATGCAACTAATCTTCTTCCGCATTTTTGTTGGAATTATGTTTGAATATTGATATTGTTTCTTATGTATGGAGTGGCTTCGGTGATGTACCATTGACTTTCATGTGCACCACATGCCCACTTAATTCCAAATGATTTCGCTTGGAATGGTGGATATGGATCAATAGAGAATATAACTGTTACACTACATCATTAATGTCAAGTGGTATAATTATTCATTAATAAATGATCAAGTGGGTTAATCAATCCAATAAAATTTGATAACCTCTCATCTGTGTCACATAATAATCGACTCATATAAAGAAGTGGGGTCCATCTTATTCATTTTTTTAATTTTTTATTGAACGATTAGATTATGTGTTATTAATGACGTGATATAACCGTTACACTGAATATATACTCGAGGGAATAAAGAGGTAGACAAGTAATGACTTCCTTTATTCATGAGGGCAAGTTTGGCTTTACAGCTTGGCTGTTGAAACTTGAAAGTTTTAGAGCCTTTATATGTGGAGACATGAGATATGGTTATGGACCTTAGGGGTTTGCAAGTTGCAAGAAATTTTATCCATACGTTTTGATTGATGGTTTGGTCAAACTTAATGCATGAGGCAATAAATTAATGTCTCTCTCTAAGAACAAGCATGTTTCAACAAATTTATTGTTGAAGTCTTGCAGTGTGTCTGCATGTATATATACAAATATTCTTATTGAATTTTTTTTGTATATGTATGTAGTAAATACATGATTAAGATTTTATGTCAATACTTAATTAATTACCTTGTAAGACGTGGTTCAGTGGTCAAGTATGATCTCTTGCAAATAATAGGTCACATGTTTAACACTTCTAATACCTAATACCTCCTAAGGGCCAACCCCTCTGTCATGCATCAACAAGGTCATTTAAATCGACTTGGATCTTTGGGATCAGGTCTGAGTTCGAGGAAGTAGTCTGTACAAGCCTGGATACCTTGCAGCAAAAAAAAAAAAAAACCAATATAAGGTTAATTGCAAGTTGCACCCTAAAAAATCGTTCGAATTTCAATTTACACCCTCAAAAATAAAAAATCTCAATTTACACTCTCAAATATATAAATTTGTATCAATGGACATCTGACACTAATAGTCGTCAGTTTACCATTTAAAACTAAATGGATAAATTATACTTAGATCCTCATACTTGTCACTTAAGCATTTGGACCCCCTCACATTTAGAATATTACTCCTACATCTCTTGACATTTATGTACGTGTAACACATAACAGTTTGTCATTGATATTTGTTAATATAACTGTTAAATGTATTATTTCATCTTAATAAAATATTATAATTTTCATATTACCTTTTTTTTGGTGGGTCAGTTATAATCTAAAGTTCAAAATCAAGTTTACCATTTGAATATCTACTATAATGCATGTATTTATATAATGTTCCTTATATCCAATATATTTCCCATAATTGGGGGAACATTTTTAGTCATATTTTGATTGTAAAGGGATGTAGGTGTAATATTTTAAATATGGGGTCTAGATGATTAAGTGACAAACATAATAGGGTCTAAGTGTAATTTATTTATTTATATTTAGATGACAAACTGACAGCTGTTAACTTGAGTTGCACATTGATACAAATTTTTATGTTTCATGGTACAAATTAAGATTTTTTATCTTTGAGAGTACAAATTGAGATTCAAACGATTTTTTGGGGTGCAATTTTAACCCACCGAAATAATATGAGCCCACATTTTGTTATTTTTCATACAAGAAGGGGTCTGATTTTTATTTGACCAAATCTCAAGAGAGGTGAATGTAATATACCCTATAAAATTTGCTTGAAATAAATTATTTTAATGTGCCATAGTAAACTACCTGCCCAACCTTATTACAAAAAGGTTTCCTTTAAAACACCGAAAGAACAGTTAGCCAGGAGTCAGAAGAATCATCTGTTCAAACATTTGATTCTTATAGTGACCTACTTTTTATTATATTTAATTTTAAATTATTTTAACTAGATATTATAAAATATAATAATTCTATCTGACTTTCATACTAGTACGTACCATATAAAATATGGAAAGAGATTCGATATTGGATCAACGGTAAAGTTGATGTATTGTGACTTAAATTTTATAGATTAATTTTAATTTATAAAAACAATTTTATTGTGGGTAGGGTAAGATTTTGTACATATAATTTCTTTTGGTATCGTAATTACGGAAACTTTGTATACTGAATTGTATACCATAAAACAGAGAAGGGCCAAAATTTGAAGATTTTTTTCACCCTTTTTTTATGTTTTTTTTTAATGTCAAAAGGTACAAGGAAGAATTCAATAAAGTTCATTCACATGTCATTGTATGTCATTTTCATTTGACAGCATTTTATCTGTCATATTAGATTTAGGTCCACTCATTTTTTGGACAGCTCCTTAACCAGTCATTTGAGAGAGAGAGAGATTAAAATCTCCTCTTTTCATAGAAGTTTAGGAGAGGGAGGATGTCACATGTAACAGTGCAGCACCAATTTGCAGCAAGGAAAGACCATGGAAGCTGCCACTTTAGCTAAGAACTGTCTGGTTGATTACTTTACAGAAATCTCTTTAAATTTAGTCTTTCTTTTTGAAACAGTTAATTCTTCTCTCTTTTATTTTAAAAGCAACCATTTCTTTTGATCCAAAAGTGGAAGGCACTTAAAGTACAAAAAAATAAAAAAGACGGTTCAACACACGAATATTAGATTTACAAAATCTTATTTGGTATATAGAGAAACTATGACTGTATGTGAAAGGAACAATAGAGAAGCTTAAACAAAAACAAAAAAAAGTTGACACCTAAAATCCATAAGCTTAGAAAGTGACAAAGTGTAACAACAGCCACAAAACAAAAGTAGTGCAAGTGGACCTGCAATGATAAAACTCAACCACAACACCATCACCAAATATCCCCAAAAGGCGAATGCAATGGTTTTGGTATCACCAACCAAATGGCAGAGGCCATCAACTCAAAAAAAAAAAAAAAATACCTATTTGTGTGGATACAAAGTGATTGCTTAACACCCCCCCCCCTTTCTCTTCCTTTTTTTGTAATAAGCTTAATGATGCACAAATTAAATTTGTATACCACCTGTCAGATGAGCAGTAATAAATAATATAATTAAGAAGTAAGAGATGGAGACAAGAGCGAGACAAGATTTATAGTGGTTCGGTCAACGTGGCCTACGTCCACTTTGAATGATTGGGGTCGCCGGATACTTTATTACTTCAAGTGAGGAGGGAGAGCAGAGAGTTACAAACTTAGAGAAATAGGAGAGAGTACTAAGTGTGATCTTCCCTCCAAGTGTTGGCGAGACTTACAATTTATAATCATCCTCCTAACAAATTAAGACGACTTATTAGTAACTAAGTGTCTATTCTGGTGGAGCTGGCGAACGGGCGAGGCAGTTACGGTGCTCTCCATAAGATTCGGTCAAAGGATGACGTGGGGTTGACTCTTTCCAAGGCGGCGTGGATGAGGCTCTTGGATGACCCTGCTTACTCCCTTGGCGATGTAGCTCCTAAAACTGATGAGTTTGACCGGGCGTGAATCCCCTTGGGCTAGATACTAAATCTCTATAAGTGGACTCTTTAATTTAAGTTGAGTTTATAATATGAGTTGGGCCCTTGGGCCTAGTCCATCAAAGATGATTAATACTAATCACCATATTTATATAAAAATAATGGGTTTTACAAAACCAAATTGTTTGTTAGCAGTGTTTGTCACCTAATTATTTTATTTAATGATGATTTGTACTCTATGTTTAATCTTATTTTTTTGGTCAATTTAACATTACTCTTGTCGGCATAAAATCTTTATGACCAAGGATCACATTGTCATGGTGTTGGGTGAACAGTCTCATCAGACCTAAATGGGCAATCCTATTATATTACTTTTATCGATTGAGAAAAAAATATGCTTGCTAAAGTGCCCACCCAAATAGTGTTATTCTGGCCAAACCTGTCCCGATGACTAACCCAGTTTGGCCTGGACCAAATACCCATCTGTAATCAATGCTTCATATTCAAATTTAGATACATTCAGACTTTACTATACAATGATACATTTATAAGCTTTATAATATCAACCCTTGTACTTGAGAGGGCTGGACATGCATGATAGGTTCACAACTCTGTATTTTGTATAAGAAACAAATAGACCTTGCAAACACAGAATCACTGTATGTGTCAACTACTTGGGAGCCTGGAGAGAGAATCCAGTAGGCTTGCATACTTGCTTTCTTTGAACATTGTGTGGTTGCAAATTGAACTCTTTCATGCTTTAGCAAGTGGGTTCATGAAACATTAATGTACCATACAGATGTGCCCAAAAGTTAAACATAATGTTTCAACTCACTATACCAAACAAGACTTGACAATAGGGAAGGAGAAAGAAAACCAGGAATCAATCTCTTCGAAATTTGGGTAAGATTGTTTATCACTCATATTTCTCAAATCCCGTTTTAGACTGAGCTTTGTGTACGAGATATGACTTTTACAAAAAAATCATAGAAATGTTAGACTAATTTCTAGAACCATTAACCACATAGAACATAACCATCCGAGCTAGTGGTCTAGTGGTAAGTCGTACCCATTTAAATTTTTCTTTAACTCTCATGTAGTTATCAAGTTCGATTCATGGGAGCAACAATTTGCTGCTCGATAAAAAGTTGTCATTTCAGTTTAGTAGTTATGACTTAAATCAAACATTCTACAAGAGGGGTTACTACTTACTAATCACTTCTCCCCCTTTCATAAAGCAAAAGAAAAAAAAAACAAACAAGACATAAGTCTCATAACTATCATTGGTTGCTTGAGGCAACTTTAAGTGGCTGCAAATAACCAACCAATGGAACTTCTAGAACTTAATTATGGGTTTTCATGCTTTCTTTCTCTTTTTTCTCTTATGAAATTTGATGTGTCTCTCTCGAAATGTAGTTCAAATGCTTCAAAAAAGGTATTCCCTTTGGCTGAAAAAATGTATGATTAGTGGAATTCTTTGGAACCCATGATTGTGTAGCCATTAGTGGGGATTGGAAAGGCAGGAAGGGGATAAGGGCCTCAACTTTCACATTTTCAGTGGGGTTTGATCATGAAGGAATCCCAGGAATTTTGCCGACAAATTTTCTTTTTTGTTGTCCCTGGTGCTTATTCAACATAGCAAACAGAAACCTATCATAGTTCGCACAAGAGCCAATTTCTAGTGGTATTTGTCGCATCTGGTGCACAAGACTTACATGGTTGAGCTCTTGCCATAATGAAATGAACCAGTGGTTGACCCTTATCCCTAGCAGAGATAAACAAATATTAGGGACATTTGGCTGAATTTGTTCTGGACATGTGGCCGACATTATTTCATAACGCCTTGATATGACTTAAATCTCTCGCTATGTTCAACTTCTTATTTTAAGTCTACCGTCAAATATCGGGCCACAACACCTCGACCTATGTGTGTCATAATCCTCCGACTCGATGACAGATATCGTGATCTTAAACCAATGTTAGTAGCACCATAGGGAAAGAACTGTGAGGTTTTTGGGTTTGTTTGCCCTAACCAATTTCATATCCCTTGGAATTCTAGCTTTTGTACCCCCCACTAAAGACTTGAAGAGAATGGAATGGTTGTACTTCAATTCCTTCCTTCTGATGCATTGAGCTGGTGGACGAGCAGCAATAATCAGAGAAGTTGTGAGGGACCTCCACAGAACCTTCTGGAGTCTGGCTCATCTCATCGCATCGACTACTATGACCAAGCACCTGCAGATATTCGTGTCAAGGTCGGGAAGCCTCATGTTGCTGTTCATGGTCCTGTCGATTACTTGGACATCTAGATAGTCAGATACAGAAGCATTGACGTACAAAACTGAGATTTTGTAGTATCCGTGTACATAATTGGGTTCCTCACTAACACATAGTAGATGATCCACCAAGCGGAAAATAAAAGGCATGTGATACTTCATACCATTTGATTAGTTCTGTTGCACCATAGTATGTCATTTGTGCACCAATTTTTAATCAATGTGCTCTCAAGTCAATGAATTACAAGCATTCTTTAAGAGCAAGAAACATAAATTTGATGGACTTGGATGTAAAAGCTAATGAACAGCATAGTCAAATCTAGATGAGCTAACAAGGAAAAAGAAAGAGTGCATCCTACAAAAATCAAACCAAAGTTTCCTTTTGACTACTGCTCACATAAATTCTTATGTCTCCAGAGCAAGTTGAACATAACTTTCATCTCATGTTGCCATCCCACAAGACATCTATCATGTTGTAGATGAATTTGTCTGCCTTTGATTGAACCTAAGTTTACATGACATTTCCAAATTCAGTCTAGTAAGAGAAAATAACTTAACAGTGAGAGAAACTCGGAGCATTTGATAATAACAGCAGTTTTTTATTACATGTTTTGTTATATTTTCTTTAATACTCGTAGTTTTAATTGGTTGCCAAAAGGCTATTATATACCGTTGATATATTTGGTGGATTATAGTTGACAAATGTAATGTTGCAAAAGGCAAAAAGACGAGTATACAAAAGTTGTAACCAAAATAATGGTTAAATTATGTAAATAACTATTACCTGAGCGATGCATTTTGAGGAAGCAAGCATTATCACCTTCTTAGCAAGGAAAATTGCAGCATCAATTGTACCCTCCGCATAGATTGATCTACCATAGACATTATGCTGAAACTCAAAAAAAACTCTGAAAAAAGGAAACAAATCTAACATAGTTAGTGATGCTTACTAGGATGACAAACAGAGAAGCACAAAAGCAATGATTCGTTTATTACGTTTTATCAGGTGACTCCAGGTGATACATGTGGAATGCATGACCGGATAGGTACTCTTTTGGGATGCCCACCATCTCAATTTGTTGCTTGGGATCTTGTATTTTTTTACCAGATGAAATGTTAAATAAAGGATCAAGGAACATACCTAACAGTTTTGATTTAATTTTTGCCATACAACTAATGCAAAGAGGGAGGAAAGAGACAACAAAAAGGTTTTAGCCCCTCAAAAGGACAAGTCTAGACATGCCAACTTACATTACACGAGTACCAACAAAAAAACTTACATTAGCTTGCATTTACAAGCTTTGCACGACCAGTTTTTTGATCCACCTTAACGCGAAGACCAAGTCCAACAATTTCAGGCACATCGACAGATCCTTGAAGCTCCAAGTCACTTACTACTCGTTGGTTTTCTACATTGCCTTCCAGAAGATTCCGGACTGACCAGATGCCCCACTCCCTTAAAAATGGATTATCTTCATCAGTGACACACTGTTGTAATAACAGAAGAATTGCCTTCCTCTGTCTAATTTCATCTTGAACATGCTTCCTTTGATACACACAATTGCCAATGACTGCAACAACGTCCCTCCGAAATCCTTTGTATGGACAAAACTTGGGCAAATATGATGTTCCTTTGTGGTTCTCCTCTGATGAGAAATGAGTTGATCTCTCTTGGTTATCACTTAGATTTATTGTTTTCCTAATAATTGCTGGAGGCTCAAGTTCCCGGAGGCAGCTTAAAAGAAGTTCCAGTAGTCCTGAGGATAGCAGCACATCAACAACATCTGTAGTATCCTCCCCCTTGAAACATCGTAGACCATCACTTGCACAGATATCTCTTAAAATGATGAGGGAATATCCAAGAGCATCAATAGCAGCAGATCTTGTTGGAAGACCTGACTTCCCTATTGATGAAAAATCAACACCCCCAATGGCACTTCTAAATATTCCAAGAAGATATAGAGCAAATGCATTGGAAACAGTTATATCTCTGATTCGCTCATGCAAGATCTCTGATAGGATACTCAACAAAAATGCTAGTTCAGGTACAAAATGATCAACTCTGGACATGATATCATCACTAGTTCCAGAATTACCAATCGGACATAGTTTAGAGAAGAGTTGTGAGAAGTGACATTCCTCGAGGCAAATTCTTGAGATAAGCAATTTTAACCAATCTCCTCGGAAACCAACTGGCAAAACACAAATTGCATTCTAACTCAAAGCATTTCAAATATATGTCAATTTATCAATATGTAATTGAAAAAAAGGCATGAAGTATAAATGAAAACAATACACAAGTAAAAATAACAGCGAATACCTGCAGAGGCAGTCTCTGTAATCTCTGCCACAATATGCAACCCTTGATCAGTACCTAACTCTGCAGATAATCCATGACTTCCTTCACAACATGTATAAATAACCATACACAAAGGATCACAGGTCTCCCTGCTCCGCACTCTTGCGATCTTGGAAATCTCAAGTGGAAAGAATTGATGCCAAATAGTATGCTGATGGTCTTCTCCAGCCAACGAGACATTTCCCAGAACTTGCAGACCAGTTTTAACGACCTCATAATCTAACTCAGAAACAAGCCCAACAGAATTGAAAATATCTAAAATAATCTGAACTCCATTTTGTTGAATAAATGAGTTCTGATTACTTATTTCTCCGGCACATAAGTTTCTAAGGAATTTTAGAGACAAAAGAAGAAGGTGACGATTAGAATCGTAGGTGAGAGTTCGGCAGAGCTGAAGGACTGTAGTTAAGATATTCTTGGAAGCAAGATCTGAGCGTCCACCAGCATCTCTGGCAACTTGTATGAGATGTGTTAGGGCTTTTTTGATGGTAGATGAGCTTGAAGCAGTAAACAGTGGCCAAAGAATATCTTCAGGCATAGAAAACTCATCATCATCATCCATTTTTAACCATAAAAACGTTGAAGATCAAACTCCAATGGTTCCTTGTATTTGAGGACTTCACCAAAAGTCAAACAAGTTATGATTGGTCCTGTACAACGACTTCTAATATAATCAGTAATCATGGCACCAAAAACCGTTCAACTTACAATTGATTGATTGAGGAAAGAGCAAATAATAGATTCTTCCATTGGTGGTGGCCTTTTTTTTTCGCGTGTGTGGGAGGGTGGGCTGGGAATCATAAGGAAACTACCATTCACAATCTATTTCTGTAAAAGCTTTATGCATTATTGGTGTCTTCTAACAGTAACTCAAAGCAGCAAGAAGTGTAAAGGCAGAATGGTGGACAGTTTTGGCAGTTTTTTGCCACGACAATTTTTCACAATGCCATTAAAACGAAGACTTTGTACGTGTTCTCAACAATTTTAATGCCCAATCCTAAACAATTGAAAAGAAGAACACTTTGTGACAATATCCCTCTATATTTAGATACACAATGAGTTACTTGCACACATTTAAGTAAAAACAGTCTGAAAGTGCTAGGTGTGTACTGTATGAGTGTCCAAATTTAACTTCAATTCAATCAACATAAGCATCAAATTTTCATCAGAAATTTCAACCCTTTTGTTCAAAGAAGTCAAGAGGAAAAGCTCAAAAGTCAACTTAAAATATTCTTCTCCATTACACCCAATTGAAAAGCATCAATTTTTATTTAAGTAGCAGAATAAATTGCAGCATTCAAATGAGGCTAGATTAAAGTCTTTCCCTAAACACAAAAACCATAGATTTTCAGAATTCGAGCAAAAACACAACAACATTGAAAGAAAAACACAAAAAATGCATGTATAGGTTCAATTTCGATAGGAAGGATTGGATAAAATCCTCAAATTACACCTAAAAGCACTATGCGTGTGTGTGTATTAACGAATGTGGGTATACAATACTATTACGACTTAGAAAAAGCTAACAAAGCTCCAATCTGCGCAAAAAAACAAAACCCAAGTAGAAAAACCCACATAAGCAATATGCTATCGTTGAGTAATTTTGTCGAACACCTATCATTCACATGTCAAAGCAAACAATCCTATAACCAAATTGATTAGCTACTAATTCTATATGCACCTGCTAACATATTTTTAGAGAGAGAGAGAGAACCAAATGGATAGAGGGCGACCTAGCAAAGAACGGAGATGAGGAGGTCGTAGAAGGGTGACTTTGTGGCGTTCACTTGCGCACAGAGAGACATAGAGTGAAAGATGAAGGGGGGTTATGAATTTTCAGTAGGACCCAATAAGTTCTTTTTTTTTTAACAGGTAAATTATGCCAATGGCCCCTTAGGTTTATTGATTATTGCACTTTGATCCTTAAAAAAAACGTGTTTGGTGATTGTTTTCATTTTTTTTAACTGTTCCGTTTTGAAAACAAGACTAAAATATATAAACATCCAAAAAGATGTTTTTGAAAACATAAAAAAAAAAAAAAAACGGATACGCCTCAGTGGGGTTGTATAATGAGGTCATGACTTCGAATCTTGTTAACAACAAAACTTAGGATTTTTAGTTGGAACTATAAAAGCCCATTTTTTCCCCTTCTTTCCCTCATTTGTCTCTCTCTTGAAACCAAGCCTGGTTTCTTTCTTCTGAACCGAAGCCATGGTCCATGGTTTCTCTCTGCTGAAATCCGAAGCCAAAGAAGAACCGAAGACGAATCGAACCGAAGCCATGGTTTCTCTCTGTGGGGATGACTTTCAGTGGTGGTGGGGGTGACTTTCAGTGGTGGAGTTTAAGTGGTGGTCGGTTTCAGAGGTAGAGGTGGGTTGTGGGTTTCAGTGGTGGGGTTGGAGTGGGTTTCGGTGGTGGTTTTGGTGGCCAGTGGGTTCAGGGATGGGGTTTGCTGGGGACGGGGTCGCTGGGTTTCGGTGATGGCCTTTGCTGGGTTTCAGTGGTAGGGGTGGGGATGAATTTCGGTGAATTTCAGGGAGTTGATGGGTAGGTTTCGGTGGTGGTGGTGGGAGGTAAATTTTTGGTATAATATCAAACATATTTTTTTTATATAATTTTTTAAATATAAATGACTACCAAACATGTTTTATATTTTTAATTTTTATCACAAAAAAAACAAAACTTTATTCTGCTTTTTTCATTAAAAAAAAGCATTAAAACGAAAACGTTACCGAACGCACCCTTAATTTCGTTTATTTCATTCCTAAATGAATCATAGTACAAAAAATACTATCATAATTATTAGACTAGGCAAAATGTGTATCACATGTACTGCCTATTAAAATGTTATTTACACAAGACTGGATTGAGACCCTTTAGCTTTAGGCCTTTTTGTTTGCAATTGTGCACAAATTATGTGCTGAATTTTAGTTGACTAATTGCCAATTACAAAGAGATGATTTTTTTTTCCATTTTTTTGGTTTAATTTTGAAAATTTCTTTTTATAAATGATTATTTTTTTTAAAAAAAAAATGGTCAGGTGGAGCTTATTGTACATGATTTGTGAAATTTTTGAATTTCAATTTAATTTAGTTGCATCATTTCTATATGGCTGCAATTTAAATTCAAACAATACTCGAATAGGGGCATTAAATTTTTCGCGACTCAGTTCAAACCATGGCTCTAGGTATCGGCCGAGTCCGATACGACTCAGTCGAGTCATATCCGACTCGGCCACTACCGCTACGATAACGATCCCCGAAACGTAAAAATCGCGAAATAAACTAAAATCGCCGATATATCGGCGATATCGGACGAAATCAAAGAAATCTGTATTAAATCGGTTCAACTCGTCGATATGACTCGGAATCTTTCCGATTCAACCAAATCTATGAAAATATCTCCCCCAAATCACGGAATCAGAAGAAAATCCAACATTCACTGTAAAAGCTTTAACAGACTCAAATCGTTGCTGAAAATTGAACAAACATCCAAAAAAAAAAAAAGAGGAGATGGGAAATAAAGTAGACCCACTACCACGCGAGACTCGAACCCATGCGCAAATTGCAGAAATCACATGATTTTTGGACAGAAAACATCACTTTTTCAACTATAAAAACCAAGGATATTAAACATTTGACATACCTGGCCTGCATCTTCATCTGTTTTATGTGCGATCTGCTTCGATTTTTCTTTCTTCGGTTCACTCTTGGCACCGATCTGCTTCGATTTTGTGTGCGATCAGCAGCCACA
This sequence comes from Ilex asprella, assembly GCA_023539305.1. NCBI lineage: Eukaryota > Viridiplantae > Streptophyta > Magnoliopsida > Aquifoliales > Aquifoliaceae > Ilex > Ilex asprella. The sequence goes on from CM042200.1 coordinate 4,205,508, forward strand.
TCTTGGTGTTGATTCTTTCGGTCGGTTCTGTCGGCGGTGGTTCTCTCTCGGCACTCATCTCTCTCATTCTCATGGTGACTGAACACTGAAGTGTTCATTTGTATCGTATGAGATAAGTATGCAAAAAAATACTATTTAAAATCTGTGGCTGCTGTTTTTTTTTTTTGACTGAATATTGTTTAAATAGTCAAATTTGTCTTCAAAGTAGTATGAAAATAGTTGGTCAATCGGGTTGGTATGTAAGTTTTTATCCTGTAGGCCAGTGTTCGATTCCCGCTAAGAGCATCTCCAGTAAGGCTATCTAAAATAGCTATTCAAAATATATTTAAATATTGTATTATCTACTTTAGCTAACCATTTTTTTAAATTCACTCCAACAACACTATCTATTTTAGCTAACCACTTCAACTAACTTTTAATAATAAAATCTAAAATACTATGTAGTATGCCATGTCATCACGATATTGATGACATCACATGCTGACGTGTAACCCCACGTCATCAAAATTTTAAAATTTAAGATATTTTTATTAATAACGGTCATATTTACAATGCAATTCAATAAAACCCAATTCAATATCATACCAAAAGGAACAAAACAATTTGAACTACTCCAATTAAACAATGAGATCTCTCAAACAAAACCCAATTTAACAATTTGATCTCTCAAATAAAACCAACCTAATTCAATTCAAACCAAAGCCCATGATCTTCCAGCAAAAACCCAATGCTTCCAATCATATTAATGAAGATAAATCAACAAAGGCATGAAGTGAACAATAGGCGATACACTGCCATTACAAAATCAACCAAAGAAATATTTGACAGCAAAATCATATCATCAACAGCTACAGCCCACCAGCTAGCTTGCTATATAAAAACCACTTCAATTGGAATAGATATCAATAGAAAAGAAGGAAGCAAACATAAAAGGCATTATGCTTCAGTGGAAATTCTATTCCAGAAACCAAAGACAGAGATCCACAAAGAAAAAATAATTAGGGGGAGAGAAGTATCAACAATCTTGCTGATGTCAACATGGTAAGATCAAAATCTTCATCTTGGCCAAACAGTCCAAAAACTATATATATAAAAAAAAGGTTGCAGATTGCAGCATGAGATGAAGTTTAACATTTCCAATGATTCAGTTGACGTCTGAAAAAAATAAAAAATTTGAAGAACATGTCATGGTTGAATAACAACAAACAGGTCTTTGTCTTCTGTCCCCCTTTCAATTTGGTTTCTGTGTGCAAGACAAATAAGCAACTGCAACAAATTCATTCACACCCAACTGATCGTCACAAATTCATTCACTTCATGCAAAGACATTGAATCAAAAAATAGTTAAAACAAGCTGAGGCAGAAGTTTTACGAGAATACCAAACCCATTTACATACCCAAACCCAAAGAATACCAAACCCATTACATACACGCATACAATGAGAGGCAAAGTGAGGCAGGGAGAGCCAGCATATATACCTAGAGCAGCAAATCGATGGTCTGAACAAGAGAGATAGAGAGAGAGAGGAGGCAAATCTGAAGCTTTGAAGCAGCAAATTTGAGAGACGCGACGGTCTGAGCAAATCGATGGCAGAGAGAGGCGTTTTGCGGCAGATAGAGGCAGGGATCGATGGAGTTTTGTGGTCAATCCATGGAGATGCAGAGAGAGGCGCGCGAGGGAGCTGTGGGCTAGCTAGATGTATCGAGCAAAAAAGTGACAACGGGAAATAGATAGCCAGATAGCTAGTTTGTTGGAGCCACATTTGAAGGGAAACTATCTAAGGGGAAAGGTTTACCTAGGAGACTGCTTGCCCATAAAAAGACTTCAACTTGCATACCTTTCATTCGGTTAACTGGGATGAAAAGCCTAGTGGAATTTTCATATACACTCTTCTTCCAAGTCTCCATGAAGAAAAGCTTTCTTCATGTCCAAATGCTGCAAACTTCAATCCAAATTAACTGCACATGAAAGAAGAGCATGTATAAATTCATCTTTGCTACAAGGGCAAAAGTCTCCTGATAATCAATGACATAAGTCTGGATGAAACCCTCATCAACCCACCTTACTTTGTACCTCTCAAATATTCCATTAGCTTGATGTTTGAAAGTAAACACCCATTTGCACCCTACTGCCATTTTTAACTCTTATCTGTCATTCTTTCTCAAGGCTTTCATTTTCTCTACCATAACTTCTTCCTACTTAGGATTAAGTGAGTTTCTTTTCAACCCTAAGAAATAGATACAAAAGACAAGAAGAAAACAAAAACATGATATGATAGGGATAAGGAATCATAGGATACAAAGTTAGAGATGAAGTATTGAGTACAAGTTCTAACACCCTTTCTGACTGCAATAGGAATCTCAGGATCATCAACAATAAGATTATCAACAAGAGTAACATCTAAAAGTTCATTACCTAAAAATCACTAGAAAGTGTATGAATTGGAATTGAGGAATTCAATTGACTCGGTGGCGCACATGGGTAGTCTATCCTTATACCTTTTGACGCCAAAAATAAGTCTTTAGGTTATCCTTGCGTAGGCGAGTACCAGATGGCCTATTAGTATCATCTCCTTTTTCTTCAATAAGTTGTTGATCCCCTTTACCAATATTCCACTGAACAAACAATTGAAGAAAAGGTTCTTGACATACCATCTCCTTATCAATGGTAGTATTCTACCGCTGAAAAGATGGCTAGAAACTAGGAAAAAATGCCTCAATTTCACAGAAGATAACATCTATGCTAGCAAACACCTTTTGAGTCTAGGGATGATAACATTTATATCCTTTTTTGATCAAGTTTTTCCCTAGAGGATCTATAATCATATACGAAACAAACACACTCAAAGACCTTAGGAGAAAGAAAAGAAATGGAAGAAATAGAATAAATCCCAAAAAATCACTCAATAAGTGACTTAAACTGAATGACTAACGAGGAAAGACGATTAATAAGATAAGCAGTAATAAAAACATCTCACTAAAAGGATTTAGAAAGATTCATGGCGAACATCAATGAACGAGCAACTTTAAGAAGATGGCGATTTTTTCGCTCAACAACACTATTTTGTTCAGGAGTACTCACACAAAATGTTTGATAGAGAATGTCGTTCTTATTAAGATAGGAACAAAATTCTCCACCTATGTACTCGGTCAGATTATCACTCCGAAGGATTTTGATTTTGGCATCAAACCGGATACTCACCATTTTATGAAAAAAACTAAAGTAAGAAAACTCCACTTTTAATACAAAATAAGTAAACCAAGTAAGACGAGAATACCAGTAAAGTTACCCCAAAAGACAACCCACGAATTATACCATAACTCCATCTACCAAATATAAAAATTACAAAATACTATTGACTCTAAAACTATCAAAAGAAAACATAAAATACAAACAACATTTTTAAAACTTGGCTCGGCCCGATGGGTTGACCTGAAAATCAGGTGAACTAGACCTTAAGCCGGGGCGATTCATCACTTCGATCATTTTAGTATAAAACCAGTTTGAGACCCGTTGAACTGGGCATTATTTTATCAACCCGATCAATTCATTGTAAGCCCCATAAAATCAGAGATATTTGGGCATTTTGCCCCAATTCCCAATCACATCTCACCCTCTCACTCGCAAAGACACTCTTATCTCTCTCTCAATCTCTCAAAGACTCAAAACTCGATCGATTGTCACAATAACAGTCACCACTCACCACCATCATTAGTGTCTTTCTTCTCATCACTGAGAGTCTCAACTAGTTAGCAATGATCTCACTTTATGTCGAAGAGTTTGGAGTTGATGACGACAATGGAGACATAGACTGTGTGGCTGGTCGAAGATCGTTGTTTTGGAGAACAATGCGATACTACATTTTGTACAGTGCACTCTCAACTAATAGAATTCCATGCCCACCTTGCTATGGTAGGTCCTGTTACATTGGAATTGTTTCAAAGCCACAGGCCCAGCTCACCCCTACAATAGAGGTTGCTCTGCAATTACTCGGTGCCAAAGATAAACCACTATGGCTAAGGTTTACTAGTATTTGGGTATTTTTATTTGTTAAGTTTACTAGGTATTGACGGGACTTTAGGTAGCTTGACAAAAAAAATGGACAAGTAGATGGTTATAGCCGTTAAGGATTGCAAAGGGCTCCTAAGAAATGTGTCGAGGAGTTATAACTGGGAGAACCGAGTGTGCCCCCAGGGCTTAGCATTAAAAGAGATCTGACAGCTCATTAATGCATGTAGCAGGGCCATTAATGAGTGACCAATTTCTCGAAGGATGTGAAGACAGTTATCATTATAAGGCATTAATAGTCATTATGCCGACTTGAAGTCCTCAATAAACCCCGAAAGTGCTTATTCCCGAGTAGTAAACACACGGGTGTAGGTGTCAAGCACCGAGAGAGAGTATTTAATGACCGGGAGATGGGCCATAAATGCTTGGCAAAGCCTTAGCAAAGGTTAACATGCCCGAGGAGACTAGTCATTAGATGATTTGGCGAGATGTCACTCATGATGCTAGGATATGAGTGCAGGCCATTAAATTCTGAGATGTGACTCAAGGACACTGATATCATTGTAAACTTAGGTATACATACCCCTCAAGAAGTTAGACCAAGATGTGAAATTCGAATCTAAAAAATACACTGTGCTCTTGGCTCTTATGCTGACTGATTAGGGTTTCAGAGGGGATTAGTCAGGTACACTCCTAGCCCCTTTTTTCTAATCCTTTGTTTCAGGTTCAATGTCATTCAAGATCATTCTGCATATCACTATCTCAACTTATTGCAGGAATTCACCCGTGCAAGTATGTTGTGTGTTTGCTTGATTGGTGTGGAAAATCTTTCAAATTATTGTGGTTGAATGGGTACCATCACTTTGATGTTGTAAGCTACAATTTATGAAAATTTGTTTATGCTAGCATATCTTTGTGTGTTCACTATTAAGTGCAAAATGCACGACAAATGACGTGTTTAGATGACTTTGGAGTTTGAGTATTTTTTACGAGAATGACATTTTGAGAAGCCTTCGGAGTTTGTGTATACATTTTGATATTTCTCTATGCACCTCGCTTAAACAATTTGAGTTTGAGTGCAAATCTCATGAATTCTCAGATTAATACATAAATGGAGTCTAGAACTTGGATAGAGGTATATTTTTCTACTTAGCTTTATTAATATGTCCTGCAAATTGAATGCATTGAATACATGTTTGATAATTTTTTGGCTTTTGTTTGATTTAATATATGTTAACATGCTATTTTTATAATTATTTAGCATAGTTATTATTATTTTATTTATTATTATATAATCGCTTCAACCAATGACGCAACAATTAAACCAGTGACCTATTAACCAAGTTCCTTTGTCGCGTTGATGTTTGGGCTGGGTTTTAAAAACTATGAATACAAATGCCTATAAAGTGACTCAAATATACAAATGCGAAGTTCCACATGGATCTTAGACTTGATAGTAAGTCAATTTCATTGTTATACAAATATTTGAATTTGTATTTCCTTAAGCATTTTAAGGATTGCATCGATCTTTTTTATTATTAATGAGAAGATTTTGGTCGATTTTCCAAAAAAATAAAAAAGGAGAATCACTCAAAAACAGAGCAACTCATACATTAGAAACTTCCTGAGCAACAATGCATTATTGAAAGAACTAACTAAGCATCAATAAAATCAGGGTGTTAATATCAACTCAACTCAAGAAAGTCTTGTCCCAACATTGTTTGATTGTTTTGCCATTTATGCTCTATTAAGGGTTATGTTTTTTGTAAAACCAAAAATTATCATATTTTTCTTTACTATTTCATTTAAAGCTAATTTTGGTCTTTCTCTATCCTTACACTTATCGACAATAGCTATCATATCACTCTTTCTCACCCAATGTCGTAGTAGGCCGTTTATAGAGATGTTCAAGCCACCTAAGTCAATTCTCCCTTAATGTATCTTCTATAGTGTTACCTCCACTTTTTTACGGATATTCCTAGTTTTATCACACATCCATCTTAACGTTCTCATTTTCATTACTTAATTTTTTGAATCCGTAGTTTCTTAGTTATCGACACTAAATAGCCAATACCATAAAGCATAGTGAGTCTTAAGGTCATTCTATAGAATTTTCCTTTTAGCTTAATGGGTATGCCAAGCATGAACCTTAAAAGTGATATGCAGGGAACTCTACACCATCGAAGTCCTATTCTTATACCCAAAAGCACTCTTTCCTCGCCTTACTATCACTCAAAGATACTTTTAAGGGATTGCTTAAACTAGTCTCATTAATCTGACCCAAAAAAAAAAATCTACTCTCATTAAAAAATTTCCAACTGTCTACCACAAGGGGAAAAGGTGCAACAGAATAATGATAGCAATGATTCAAATGAACCACTAATTTCTGAAGTAACTTTTCATGGACCAGTAATATCTAAACTCGTATATGAAGAAACTACCATGTAATTAATGGATAATGAATGCAATCATGGGGCAGCTGAATTAAAATCAACTGCAGATTTAATTGATGAAAAAAAGATTAGAAGTTGGAAGGAAAAACGATAACAACGGATATTCATAGGCTGAGCTGAATGCTATAACTTAACAAAAATAATACCACTCACAAAAAAGTACAAATTGTAGTTATAGAATTGATCAACTACTGGTCCAGAAGTAACACTTGCTTCAATGCAGAGGTCACACAGAAATATAAGTAGATTTTAAAAGAAAAAAGCTTACAGATTCTTGAATCTCTTCCTTTACAATGTAAAATGGATCTTGAGCTGAAGACATCTTGTAGCCAATTGCATAATATACCTGTACATATCCCAAAGGTTAACATCCACCAGCAAAAAGTCATCACATACATGCTGGCAAATAATCAAATACATCAAAAAATCTGGCACCTTCAAACAAATAGAAGAGATAGTGTTGGATTTAGGAGATAACTGTGTTTGTGCCTATGTGAAAAGGAAATTGCATATTCTTCAATGCCACGAGAAACTTGTGTTACCTTTTATGGTTTTTAGTCATTGAAAAAATGAAAACGAAAACTGCCACAAATATAAATACTACATTACATAAGCAAAATACAACACCAATTGATTCAAAATTGCTTGTCACTTTGATAATCATTAGGAGAATTGAACAATAGATTCAACAACCTACCACAGAATTGATAGAATTGAGGAAGACGAGAAACTTTGCTCTCATAGAATTCATTCAGCTCAATTACAGAATCTATGTATTTATGCACAGTATTCACTAACTTTCTCCCATTGTCATAGTGTAAAACTCTGATAATTAACAGAATTTGTTACAGCTACAATCAATTACAAATTTGCAGAGATTGAATTGATGTTCTGTTCACAAAAAAAAAAGTTGATGATGGGATTGTCTGCAACCGTGTTCTTGTTTGGCTATAAAAGTCCATTGAGACCTGACACCAAACACATTGGAGGCCAATTTAAAAACACAATACAACACCCCATTCTAGCAAACACCAACACAAACAACGTGTACACCCAAAGCCACAGTAGAATAAATTTCAATTGGACAGCAAACTATGTATAGCACTACCGGTAACGGACCAAAGTTTACAGGATGGTGATGATACAAGGATCACATTTTTCCACTTCATTGTATAGGGTATAGACATATCAATCTTATATCAATTTGATCAAACAGAGGCAAATAAATCATCTAAGCATTCTTGTTTTCCATGGTGTCATTCTCGTCATCATCATAATAGAACAAAATGGATATAAATATATATAATATATAAAAAATAAAGTATAGCCAAGTATGAATCCCAAAACTTATCTTGAGCTTTTTGCCACTCAAATCAATTCTGAGCAAAAGATAAGTTATATTGAAGGTCCATATTATCTTCAATTTTTTACAACTCATATCAACTCAAAAATAGTGATATGATGGATCAGATTGACCAACGAATTTTTTTTCCTGCTCAACACACCTTCTATTTTTTAATTACCCCAAATCAGGCTTTTAATTTCCCCCAATTTCACGCCAACTGATCTCCTCTATATCTCTTGAGATCGTCTTTCCAAACTATATCATCTTTCTTTTCCCTTTCCAAATCTCCCTTCTCTCCCTCCTCTATTCCCCACCCCCCAGCGGGGGTAACCCTTTCTTTTTCCCAACTTCTCTCTTTCCCTCTGACTTCCCCCTTCAAAACATCCTGCCATTCTTGATTCATAACACAAGCTTAAGCCCTAACGTCCTGCACCTCCAAATCTCCTCTCTCTCCCTCGGTATCAAAGCCACACCCCTCCCGCCTCTGCTCTCTTTCTTTCCCTGACTACTGCTTTCTTTGTTGCTCATCTCTCGCTTTGCTGCTCATTCTATGTGCACAGCGCAACCAATAACACACTACTCTATTTCTCTCCCATTTCGTCTCTCTCCGCCAACTACATAGCACTCACCGGACATTACATACACAACACACAACACACACAGGACATAAACACACTATGCACACAATATGTTTGACAAAATGCCTCTAACTCTATTCCCTTAACTCTGTCATACTCTCTTTCTCCACTGCCACGGAACCCACCACCATCGACAACACTAATGCCAGTGTCCAAGACTAGGAATATCATATCTCTCTCCTTCTCCCTCACTTTCGCTCATTATCTGCCCCTCCCTGCACCAACCCCAGCAACCACCACCATTTGACCAACCCACCACACAACCCATCTCCATCCCTTGCCGCTATCTCATTCAACTCTTGCCCCCAATTCAGTGTTACTCCTAAAAATTATGGTGAGTCATTTAATAGGTATACTAGTTGATGTGAACTTCTTCCATTTCATTACTACTAATCGGTCAGAGTTGGTATCATGGCTTGCAGGTTCATTCGGATCTTTATTTCTTTTTCCTTTTCTTCATATTTTGAATCAAATATCTCCTTTTTCTTTTTTGGGGGTATCAAATGGAAAATTTCTTAAAATCGGGTTTCTTGGTTATGTAATCTGTCTAATCTTTCATACTAAAATTCTGGTGATTTACTTGATAGGTACACCGGTTGATGTGAACTTCTTCCATTTTTCATTACTATTAATCGGTTAGAGTTGGTGTCATGATTTGCAAGTTCATTTGGATCTTTATTCTTTCTATATTTCTTCATATTTTAGAATCAAATATCTCCTTTTTTTGTGGGCATCAAAAGGAATATTTCTCCATCTCATCTTTCATACTAAAAATACTTATTAGCCTGGACTTACCATCTTTTGATGAAGTTGAAGTTGTAGCTGCGTTGCATGTGTTTAACATTTTGTCCCAAGATAATCCGTTGAAGATTGAATATTTTGAATAGTGCATGTGTTTCGTTTTTTGTCGTTCATTCAGTTTATTTTCACTTAGTTGATTTGTTTCTCAAGCTATATTTTTGGTTCTATGTCAGCTCAATTTTTTATGAGGAAGAATGTGGAGTCCTACTTATTTGTTGTGCATCTTGCTTTCAAGCCACTAAGAAATACACTAAATTACTGCGTATTAGTTCTGCTTAATGAGTGTCAAGAAAAGTATTATACATGGAATTGTTTTGATACTACTAACCGGAAGATTTACAAATAAAAGAGTTGTATTTTGCAAATAACTTTCATTTGGGCCGCTCTTTGCTACAGGTGAGATGGTTACCATAATTCACTAAACTCTTAACGACCCACGATCTGGGTACATCGATCCGAAACGTGGTGGGTTCGCGATCCAAATCATCAAAATTGACGACCCCAAATTGTAATACTAACTCTAAATCAATTTACTTTAGAACATGTAATACAAATATAAAATACATATTAATTGACTATATGTATATAGATTTATAATTATATATTGTTTTAGATAACAGAAAATCAAGCACAATTATAAGATAAATAGTAACTAACTTAGTGTTTATGAATGTTTTGTATTATATAATGTTATATAATAGTGAAAATGATCTACATAAGAGTTTCAAAACGAATAGCGACCCAAAATACTGTACCATCTAAACCAATCCCCATCGTACCATGCCCTTAAGAAAGTGTCGTACCATGTACCTGTACTTGTACCACGTATCAAAGCGACCCACGATCTAGGTAACATTGGGTGAGATACTACTGACTGAGATATGCCACATGGGCCTGATTTAAAAATCCGAAATCATATTCGCATTCTATGGGATGACTCTCTTTAAAATAGTTGTTGCTTCCTCTATTTTATCATTGGCCAACATTGTCTCTAATTTTAAAATTTCCTTTTTGGTCATTTCAAGTTGAAATTAAAGGCACTAGAAATAAGTGGTTTGAAGGAAAAGAATGAATGGTTCATGAGTTGTAGCTTTTCAACATGGTTTGTGGAATAGTTGTGCCAAACAGGTAATAGCCCATATAACTAATTCTGTCCAAGAGTTTTTATTGAGATTGCAATTATGACACCTGTGAAGCATAAAAGTTAGTGAATGAACTCTCTTTGAGTTTTTATTAGTCATGAAATTGAATTTGGATTTTGTGCAAGGTCACCCATGGATCAAGGATAACAGAGTTGCCCCAAACAAAACCTTTGGATTCTACAGTTTTATCACACCAGGAACATTTCTTAGCACTGGACACACTGAAAAAGATGGCTTTTGTGTATGTTCTTCTAAATGCTCTCCTATTTTATTTTATTTTATTTTTGGTTGCACTTATTTCCATAAAATGTTTTGCCGTAAGTACCTTGCAAATAAGCTAATTGGTGTGATGCTGGGATGGGGTGGTGAATGATGGTGAAAATTGTGACATGGAAGTGGTGATGAGATGTTCAGTGATGATGACTACATGTGGCAATGAATTGCTGTTATACTATTTTTGTTTAGGTTGTGTGTTGGGCAACTAATTTTGGGTTAAAGTTTGGGCAGCATAGCATTATTGTGGATCTACATATGCTTTCAGAGAGTAGAGGGCAAAATCAACCACACAACAGGCGAGAAAAATATAGTCAGCAACTAGAGAGCAAAATCAACAACTCAGCAGGTGAGAGAGCAAATACTTTCAGGAGATCAAATACTTTCATTTCACAAAGAGCCAAACCCCCAATACAACATTCCACCGAGCAAATATTCAGGAGAGCAATACAGCACATATTCTAACAGATCAGAACACAATAACCGACTGAGGAAAAAAAGAAAACAATCAACATATCAGATCACACACCATAGATCAGAAGAAAAAAAAACCTCGATCTAATCAGATCTATGACCATAGAGCACAAAAAAACCATAGATCTGAGCAACAGGAGAAAAAAAATAGACGTAGACGAAAATTGATCACGTTATTTACCTTCACGGAGAGCCCTTCAACGAGAAAGACGAGGACAGGAGCAACTGCTTGTGTCGTCGATGGGCTTGAGAGAGACAGAGAGAGGCGACAGGTTAGGGCTAGGGAGTCTGATTTATTGCTAGTTATTGGGTGCCCAATAAGTGTGTCTTTTGATGCTAACAGAGTTCGATTCTTAGATCTCATTAGACACAAACGTGTGTTAAACGTTTTACTTTTTTTTCGTTTTTTAAAATTGCTCGACGTCTTTTTTTTTTTTTTATTAGAAAAATCCCCCATCGTTAACGAAAACAGTTTACAAATGAGTTTTTTTTTTCTTGTTTTTTTCAAATATCTATATATATAGAAAAATATTGTATATTCTAAATTCGTAATTTAAATTTGTATTTTAAATGAAGGGGGACCATTTGATGAATAGATCCCATCAACTTTTTTAAATAGGACCCATTGATTCAATGGTCCCCTTTCATTATGGATGTAAATTTGAGTTACAGATTTGAGTTACACAGCATGGCTCAAATCTATATCTATATCTATACTACTTTAAAAGTGGCTTAAAAAAAATTATCTACCCTTTAATAATTCTATAATGTCGAATAAGTTATATCAACTCTTCCATTTCTAGGAGTATAGACTATTCACCTTCAATTTTGTTGACTCATTATAGTCTATTTTTAAAATTTAAAAAAATTTAATTTCTTACATTACTCTTTGAAAAATTTTGAAAATCACTATGTATCATTTAATAATCCCATTAACTATTATCTACAACATGGTATTATATTTTCCCACTTTTTCCTTTTCGCACTAAATTATGATGAGCAATGCTATTAGGACCTAATTTGTTGAACTAATTTACTATAACCTTTAAATTGATTGCGGACTCCTTTTTTTTTGGACAGAAGATGCACATAGAACACACACAAACAAATCCACACATTGGATTGTGGACTCTTTCAAACATTGGAACTTTGTGTAAAAATTCAATGGTTCCAATAAAACCATGTCATGTCAGATTTTTAGGTCTAAAAAGCATTTTTCAATTATTATTCACAAATATACTCGTGACTCTTCTTTCTTTTTTCTCCTCTTTGTTTATAACTATATTAGTTAATAGAGATATTGAATGTGCAGTAAATATCTAATAAATTAGAAGATGAATCATGTTAGCTCTTCCTTATTCTCTCTTGTTTCACCTCACTTTTGTTAATTTATTAGTAGGTACACACTTGCGTTGCAGCACGTGAACCATTTTAAATTGTATTTTTTTCATTTTTGTTGTTTATTTTATGTGATATGGATTATAAGTTTGTGTTTTTATTGTATATAATAATGTAAGATATCAAAAATATTTTTATGTTATTCTACATGTCCAAGACCAACCAAACTCAACAACATATTTAGAGATGCAGAGTATATTGTTTTGGCCAGCCTTTGCTTTGTAACTATCAAACTTTCGAGAGAATAAAGTTACAGCAACTAAAATTTTAGAGTATGCAAGAAATCTCGTGCTCTCCATTTGTGCAATGACCTTCTCTATCTTTATAAGCCTTTGCCCTATTGATGCGTTCAAACTTATGGCATTTTGTACAACATCTCCTTTATTGCAATGCACCAAAATCTGTTAAAAAAATTTTAGAACCTACCAAATTCCACACTGCAAACTTTCTAACTAATTATAAAGCCTCAACCATGCAAAATGAATAAACAAAACAATTGAAAAGAACAATAACACACTATTAGCATCTAATCAGAACCCTCAAACAAAATAGGCATTTTGTATGTATATGTTTTGTATACAAATTTTATTCTTGTTTTGTATATGTATGTATGTATATATTCCTCTTTCATTTGTTCTCTACTATTTTCACCTCACCAAACAAAACAAGAATAAAAATTTTGTAGAGAGAGTAAAAAGAAATTACTAAGATTTGGGATTTACTCTACTTGCTTCCTATATTTATATGCAACTAAACAAGAAAGGTTTCACTAACTGGGGTAATTAAGTGGGTATAGAAAAAGGTCTATCTCTTTAGCTTCTATAAGGGGGGTTGGGAAAATTAAAAGGCAGAGAAAATGTAAATAGATATTAATTTCTATTTTTGCAATTGTGTAAGGAGAGTTTGAAGATTTAAATTTTTGTCATAAATCTTGATAGGATAAATGTGAATTTATAGCAGTTTTTTATGATAGATTTAAAAATTTTAGAAACTCAAAAGTTTTTTACATTTAAGTCAAATTTTTTGTTTAAGGCATAATTATCTTTATAAGATCATTTAAGGACAAAATAGGAGAGTGACATTAATTGTGAAGGACAAGGATGACATATTTATATTATTGGGGGGTAAAAGTGAAAAAAAAAAGTTTTTCAACTATGTTGATATTTTAAAGTAGTATAGATAATCGTCTCTCCCTTAGATATTCATTTGTTTCCCAATTCACATATTTCTGCCCTTTCCTTTCTTCATTATTGGAAAATCAGCGGGATGGTTCTGTGGATATGGTAACTGAATCTATGGTTCACTCGATTGCCTAATCTCTCTATGGTTAAGGTCATTGATATTTTATCTGCTTATAAACAGAGGATTCAAGCTGTAAGTGTAATAATTCCTTCTCGATTATATCATATATACATAAGAATTAACTGAATGATTTGTCTTCTGAATAAAACTTTCATGTCATATTGGTTTTACCCGAATCCTCATATTATGTGTTATAATCAAAGCATAGATAACATAAGCTTTGTAATTGACTATGAATGGTAATAAGTTGTAAAGAAATAGATGGCAGAATTTCATAAAGCATGGGTTCATAGATATTAGCTGCGAGGATTCGAATGAAGTAAGGGTTTGGTAAAGTAATCTACAGTCATGAGCTTATGATTGCAGTTGGGTTTGCTTTCACAATATCTTGATGTGTTTTAAACAGAGTCATGACTCTTCTTTCTTTTTCCTCCCCTTTGTTTATATGCGAATAAAGAAGTTTCATTTTGAAGCAACATGGGTCGAAAGAAGTGAGTGTGAAAATGTAATTAAGAGTTCATGGAATGCAGCGGCTTCACAAATGAGTACTCTAGGCTTGATTAAGAACATTCAGAATTGCAGAGTAGGTTTGCTTAAGTGGAAAAAGGAGCATGTTGGTTCAGTGCCAGCCAAAATCGTGAATTTGAAGAACCAACTTGAAGGCCTCCAAGAAGAATCAATTTCCGAAGCAGTAAAACAACAACAACATGATCTTAAAACGGAATTGGATGGGTTGATGGACCAAGAGGAAACTTATTTGAGGCAAAGATTGCGGATTAACTGGCTCAAAGAGGGGGGATAGAAAGTCCACCTTTTTCCATGTCTGGGCATCACACAGAAACATAAAAAATCGTATTGACAAGCTAAAAAATGAGCAACAAGAGTGGTGTGAAAGCCAGGACGAGACTGAGGGTGTTGTTGTTGCCTATTTTAAAAGAAAATTGTAATTTGGACCTTATTTAGAAACATAATATGTACAACAATTGGATTAGTTATAGGTTGCATCTAACATTGAAACTCACAACTAATTAAATGGTTGCATTGTGGATTGGTTGTGGTTTAATCTAACATTGGAACTCACAACTAATCCAATGATTGCATTGAAGCCACATCATTAGGTATTTAAATAAGGTCCCCAAATAAAGTCATTATAGCATTGCTCATTTCAAAAACTTGTTCACTTCATAGAGATCTTGAAGTTGTCTTGAGTAAAGTGGTGAGCAAAATTTTTGATGAGACGAATTCAAGGCTACTTCTACCTTTCAGAGCAGATGAGGTAATACTAGCTCTTTTCCAAATGTATCCAACTAAATCCTCAGGTCTCAATGGCATGCCTACACTTTTTTTTCCAAAAGTACTAGAATATGGTTGGTTGTGATGTCCTTAATTGTGTTTTGTCTTTTCTAAATGGGGGTGATTTTTCAGTCAAACTAAATTATACTTATATTGTACTCATTCCAAAGATCCCAAATCTGGAATCTATGACCCATTTTAGACCAATTAATCTTTGTTATGTCTTGCGTAAAGTCATATCAAAGGTTTTAGCTAACAGGTTTAAAATGGTCCTTTCGTTGATATTGTCAAAAAATCAGGGTGCCTTTGTCCCAAGTCGATTAATCACATGTAATGTTTTAGTGGTTTTTGAAATCAATCATTATCTCAAGTGTAAAAATTGGGGAAAAGAGGATCATGTTTCCTTAAAACTAGATATGAGTACAGCCTACGATCGAGTTGAGTGAGTTTTCTTAGAAGAAATGATGGGTGCCTTGGGATTTAATCCACGCTGGATTTATCTAATTATGCAGTGTGTCAAGTCCGTGTCATGTTCCTTGATTTTAAATGGGGATCAGATGGACTATTTTTTACCTACTGAGATGAATATATATATATATATATATATATATATATATATCTTTCACGAATCACCGTTTTCATATTTAATTTTCATATTTGATTGGTCTTCATCATTTGGTAGGTGATCCGATTAAACTCACCCACCAAACTTAACTATTTTTTGATTAAGAACTATATTGTCCAGGAAATTATTGTTACATGTAAAACTAGCGTGAATAAATTGTGTGCATCGCATGGGGTCAACGTCTTTTTATTTTCTTCTTCTTTTTTTAATTTAGCAACATCTTTCCACCTTCGCCTCCACTCTCATTCTCATCCTAACATTGTGGACAAATTACTCATTGGTGGGTTTAATAAATTTTCTGGAAATTCTAAAATTTGAGTCCGTAACTGATTTTTATTAGCTGCATAACTTGAGAGAATTTACTTGGAGAAAACAAAACATATATGTTGTCTGTTATATGATTTACAAAAAATGTGAGAACAAAGAAAATTGATTAGAAAAAAAAAACTTCTTAAACCCCCCCCCTCTCTCTCTCTCTCTCTCTCTCTCTAATTTTATTGCTATAATGTTGTTTGATAGAGAAGGTGGATTTGCCTCCGTTCACACTGATGCTCTCTCTTCACCAATGATTTTGATGGCTCTGGGAAAAGCAATTTATGAATGCAAGAACAACAATTGTGGCTGACTCTGTTGCTTGTGTTCACAGAAGTGGGAGAATAAAGACCAACCGTAAATTCATAAATCTTGAATTTGAATCTTAATTCTTGACAATTACTTAGTGTCACGTTATGAAAGATTCATCCTCGTGAATATCATAATCCCCAAATCAATGGCTTGTTTTGGAAATCAGGGAGGAGATTAATCGAAGTACGCGTAAGTTAATCTGAATACCTCTGATCGTTGAATTAAAAAAAAAAAAGAGAATAAAGGGAGGAGATAGAGGAGTTGAAAAGACACAGTTGGTTTAGTTTTCTCATTATAGATTATGAACCAATTGGTTTTTATTTTTAGTAAAACTTGATAATATGTATTGAATAACAATTTTAATTCAAATAAAACTAAGTATAAGTGGGTACTTGAGTGCAATTTACCCAAAAGACAAGTAATTTAGTGTTAAATGACCAAATTACCTTTACTTCTGTCCACCTTCCTTTGTCTTGTATTTTTCTAAATGAATTTAGTTTAAAATTCCCACCTAAGAAGCACGGATACGGACACGGGTGTCGTATCCGATACATACGGACACGGCGATACGGCAAAATCCCAAAACATAGATACGGGTACGGCGAGGACACGGCTAATTAAAATAATTACATATATTTTTTTATATATAACAACATTAATAATAACAAACAACCAAGACATAGCAAACATTACTTGAATTGAAATAGATCAAAGATTCAAAAAGATACATCCAAAAAAAAAACAGCATGCAGCACAGAAGACAAAAAACCAGCAGGCAGAAAATCAGTAGGCACTAGGCAGCAACACAGTTGACGAACACAAAAAAAAAATCAATAGGCAGCAACGCAGCAAAAGTAGCACAGAAGGCAGAAGGCAGCAACAGTAGCACAGAAGGTTGTATTTGTTTGGTAGTAGCACAGAAGGCAGCAACACAGATGACCAAGACAAAAAAAAAATCCCGAAGGCAGCAAGCAACACAGCAAGAATATTGAAATCCCTAAAGTCCCCAAATTTTGAAAACCCTAACCAAATCAAATTAACCTAATTAAATTTTTTGAAAGTTCAGAATCCAGAGTCCACATACACCAGAAGAGGTAAGAGAGCTAAGTAGCAGATCTGGAAAAAAAAAAGGAAGAAGACGAACCTGGCAGTAGCAGACGAAGACGAAGAGCAGTAGCAGTCGCAGACGAAGAGAAGTAGCAGGTTAGTCTCTCCCTTCCTCTTCCCTCTCCTTCTTCTTCTCCTCCTCTGCTCCCTTGATCGATCGATCGACTCGATCGTTCTCCTTCGCTTCTCTCTCTCTCTCTCTCTCTCTCTCTCGGTCGCAGACGAAAAGAAGTGCCTTGCCCCTTTTGTTTTTTCCTTTTAAGTCAAAATACATATGACACCCCTTTTTCTTTTTTTTTTTTCGTTTCGACCCCCTAAATTTTTAAAATTATAAAAAATACCTCGCCATGTCCTGGCGGTGTCCCTCATGTATCTGAGCCGTATCCGAACAAAAAACAAAAAAAATCACTGTTCAAGACACTTCTGAAAGTGTCGGACACGTATCCGACCGTCGGACAGGCGTATCCGTGTCGGACACGTGTCCGACACTGCCACAGCGACCCCCTACCGAGTATCCGTGCTTCCTAGATTCCCACCTTTGATCACCCGCTTCGAATTTACCATTTACCCCTTTCATCTTTATTACTCGTTTAGTAGGAAAGATAAAAAGTAGAAAGAATACGTTTTTTATCCTCCAAAAAAATAAAATATAAATGATACACTTTCCTTCTTTTGTATTTAGTTGGATGGATAGAAAATAAAAATAATTAATTTTTTTTTTAGTGCTTGGTAAGATGAAAAAAAATATATTTTTTTAAATTTTTTTAAAATATATATAAATACTTATTTTATTATCCTATTTATATATGAAATTAATGTATACATAATATATGTATATATCAAAGGATATATAGAAAAATAAGATATATTTCAACACAAATAATTAATTTTTCATCAACTTCCCTTGTAATTTTAGAGAAATTGATTTTAGTGAGTTAAGCGAAAAATTCATTCATCTACTTTTTCATCATTTCTATTTTCCTTCCTTGCGAAATATAATGTTTTATCTATCCCTCCAACTTTTCATCATACCAAACGAAACATTTGTCTAAGATAACAGTGTCTAGGTCGTGTGGTGTCAAAATTTATCTAATTCATATTCCATCGTATTTGACAAATTTATGTTATTTAACCAAGTTTATATCGTTCTCATCTACTAGATAGGTATAACAAGTCTACAAGTTGTTAACTTGAACATCTAAACTCAAACCTAAACTCGCTAATTCTGCATTATTTTCATATTAAATTCGTGGATCGTTTTTAAAATATCTTACCTACTTATAGCTGTTGCCATGATCTCGCCGTCTCCAATGCTATTGTTGGTTTTTCAATTTCCACCTAATTCAGTTGGTGAACTCGTTGGAAAACAAGACATCCCAAAGCCAGATCTATATGATTATATTTTTTAATTTTTTGGTTTAACGGTCAAAATATTCAAACCAATTTCGTGCACTTTGATTAATTTTCTCCTCGATCTGATTAAAAATAATCATCCACGGAATTAAGATATTCATGAGATAAATCTCTCTTAAACTGTCCCCAAGGGTTGCCAAAATTTAACATTTTTACAACTCGTCTCTGTTACTACTTGAAGTACCCTTAGGGTTGATCAACATGAATTTGACTATGCAACAAGTTGAGATCAACAACTCAAATATCTTCATCTGCCTTAAACAGTTGAAAAGCAGGAACCCCACTGTACTAGTTACAATGCAAACCATCAAAAGCCAATCTGCTCTAACTCACAAAACGAAAAACTCGTATTCTACATCATATTACTTGAAGCAAGTGACGCAAAGTGGGTTTGTCCGAGTGAGTTTACCCTTGGCTCGACATGGGGTCAGGTCGTGCCAGTGACCACTTGCCTCAAATCTCTATTTTTCACCCGATGTAGACACCTAACATGGGGAACAACACGTGTCGAAGAATATCCTAGAAATTAAATTATATGTTCATAACAAGCCCAATACTGGCACCTTCATCCTAGGCTGCTTCTGGTGACACCACCCTCATACCATAAAATGGAGAAATTCAGACATTAACATGTAAAAATGAGGTTAAGAAAATCGGTCAATGTTTAGCTTTACAACCTCGAGATTAAGTGTGACAAAGAGCATACAAGTGCACCAAATATACATTTTAAGGAAAAATACAAACAAGTCAAGGTAAAATGATCATAATGTAAAAGAATTCTTCCATTATAACTCAGAGCTCCGCCTGAACTTGTGCGTCAGGTTTTCAACATACATACATACATATATATGAAATATTCCAAAGAAAAATGAAAACCACCTACTCTAATTTTGAGAGTACATTTATGGTAAATGTACAGAAGAACTTTAAATATTTCAGGTTTTCCGTTAATTTGTTTACGAAGGTAAATAAAACAAATTGTAAAAAATATACTTATAAGGTCAAGGGAAAATACAGAGATATTAGTACCCTACATTCTGACTGTGAAGCAACTCAACCAGAGCAGCAACTACACCTTTACCCTCAACAGAGATGTCCAGACCAGGTTCCTCGATCTTCCTCTTTAGAAGTTTGTCAAGCTCCCCTCGCAGTTTCTGCAAAATATCATTGCAAAATCAACCCTTCGTTATCTTCCTGTTGGTTTCTAACTAGTTAGAAACAATAACTTTAAGTAAACAAAAGGCAGAAGGAAATGTTGGAGACAATGAAAGAAAGAGAAACTCCCAAGATACATCACCCTTATTAACTCCAACACACTCTTTGATGCAGAGAAATGCAGGTACCCTCCAAGCATTTCAATACCGTCTAAAGTTTTGCTAGGAATGAGATTCCCACCGAACATAAGGAGAGCATAGTCAGATATGTTTGTTGAATCTCGTATGTAAATGTTGGTAGTTTTCACCCTCTCACTGTAAACCATGTAAGGAAGAGGGAAAAGAAAAACTCCAGCATTCACAGATGCAGGGTGGATATCGACTTTTCCAACTTCCTTGGTGTACAGTGCTGCCCGCTTTCCTCTTCTTTTGCATTGCACAACATTTGGGTAGAGCCCAGCACAAAGGATAGCAGACACCATCTCCAAATCATTGCTATATTGGTTATAAGCCTGCACATGTTAAGTTCTAGTCCATGATCATGTTAATGAACAAATTTCTACACAATTTATGTAGAAATGTTGGAGTACTGGTCTTATCGAAAAAGGTTGGAGCATTGGTGAGTGAGTTGAACAAGTGTATTATCAGTAAAAACAGATGAAAAGGATATTTGGTGTCCTAAGCTGAACTATGACCAAGTTTCTTAAAAACCAATCTGAAGTTCAATGAACACAAACAAAAAAGTGCAAAGCACAAGAGCACTTCATCTTCAAAGCCATGGAGAGTCAATATATTACTTTCTTCCTAGTATGTGCATGTGATGCATCCATATGTGTGTGTGCACAGGTGTTATAGAGAGAGAGAGGTTGTAAAACAGTATAAGAACTTACATTAGCACCCCTTGATCTATCTACAAATCCACTATCTGAAAGAAGATCTAGAAATTGGTTTCTCATATCTTCCATCATTTGCAAGGTTACTGGTGATAAGAAATTTTCCCAACAAAAAGCTCTTTCGTTTCCATGGCGCTTTGCATCCTTCCATCCTTCAAATGCTTTGAGAAGAGCTATGTGGTCGCTGCATCAAAAGATGAAAATTTTTACCTCAGTCATATCAACGGCAGTGTTGACAAAAAGATTCTGTGAAAGCTATTAGAAAGCAGCATGGATTAGTCATATAACCTAACCTGCAAGAATCACCAGCAAAGGATCTTTTCGCGGCATCAGCTTCCTCTTTCCTATTTATTGGAAGGACAAATGGGTCACGATGTGCAAGAGCTGAGGCAATTGTTAACGCCGGATTTAGGCATTGAAAAATGGAACCCATGAGAAGCATCTTTCCAATATTAGGGTCCAAAGGCAGCGTGCACAGATGGCGTCCTATAAAGTAAAAGTAGTCCGCATTATCAAGAACATTCTAACCTGGATATTCAAGTGATAATATAGATGTCCAATATTACACACCTAGTGGAGTAAGTTCTTCAGTATCATCTAGAGCGCCAATTGTCTTTAAAAGTTCAATAGCATTTTGGACAGAGAGAGTATCTGGAGGCTGAAGCGCCTTAGCCAGAAACGATTCAATAGCTCCAAGCTGCAAGCTCTTGATATGCAGGCATAGCTCTTGCAGAGGTGTTCGAAGAATTTCAGGTGGCTGATACTGGGGCATAGCATCATGGATCAATTTTGGGTACAGACGATAACAAACCCCAGCATGTACACGACCAGCACGACCACGTCTCTGTAATATAATCACCAGAATATACATGAAGCGAAAACTCACAATAGGTAACTAATAAATTACCCACCTATACAATCATGTTTTCTGGAAAGGTCTATATAATCACAATTTCAAGTTAGAAAGAACCTTTAAATTAGTAAAACTTCAATACCTGGTGTGCTGAAGCCTTTGAAATCCATGATGGTAATAAACAAGCCAGCTTGTTTAGAGCATCATAACTAGTCTCCTTTGCCTTTCCGCAGTCTATGACATATACAACATCATCTACTGTTATACTACTCTCAGCAATGTTTGTCGCTAGCACAATTTTTCTGCAAAATTAAATTAAATAGATCTAAAATTAATGGAGAAGGGTTATTAAAGGTTAGCAATTGATGGAGTTGACTAATGATAATAATAATAATAATAATAATAATAATAATAAAGCAGAACCACTAAAATATAAAGCAGTATGTTCAACAAACTTATAAAACCATGAGTTCCATAAAGGACACTGAAACCATTGCAAAATTAGAATACCAGCTGTCCAAATGTATACTATAAAGTAGTGTGTTCAACAAACTTATAAAACCATGAGTTCCATAAAGGACAATGAAACCATTGCAAAATTGGAATACCAGATGTCCAAATATATACCAAACCAGTGGTATAAACAGTCTAGCTTATGCCCAAGTTAAGAATACATATATGTTACACCATTGAAAAAAATTTAAACAAACAAATAAAGCCTAACTTAGTTTACATTTGAAGGGAAACGGGAGCCACAAGCTCTTCCATGTTCCCACTCGAGGCAGGACGACCAAGAGGTTTAGTACTTTGACAAGGTATATGGATTAGTGTTTTAGATTTGGGGATGCGGAATAATTGGTGGATCAAGAATTTTAGAAGAGAATGGTTTTCAACTTCTCACTGTATTTAATTTAGGAAGAAGGGGAATAATCAGCAAGGAGACAAGAAGATTTTAGAAAAAGAAGGGGATCATACAAGCTGAAGAGAGAAGAGATCAGAACGGTGTAGAAAGACACCATAGAGAAAATCATTTTTGAAGTCCATCTGCCTAGTCCACAGTATCGTGCCATGGTAATACAGCAATAAGCCCTTGATATTAAAGGTAAAATTCAGAAATAAATGGAGATTAGTATATACGAATGAAATCAACTTAACCCAAATCCCAAAACTACCATGGACAAATTGTCAAACTAAAATAATTTCTGGGGAGTAAAACTCTAGCCTTGGATTTTGGCTTCCAAAAAGCGGGTAGTGGTTTGTGAATATGCAACTGCTCCTGTATCACATCCGTTCACCCATACTTACCACACATCCTAAAGGAACATATGCTGATGAAAAATCTTAAGACAGACCCATTTTATTCAATTACTATGCCCCTGTATTTACTGTAATGAAGATCAATAATTACACGCACGAAGCTAGAAGATAGTAAATGGGCCAAAAGGCTGATCACCAAAACTCATTATGCCCTTAATTACTAATGTGACCAAATACTGCAGGCATTACCTTAGAGGAACTACTAAACTAATAAATCAATAATTCTACAGTATATAATATAAGACCTCAACTATAATGCGTCTCACAAATGTTCACTCAAAGGAGGTGAACAATATATGCCAAACTAGGAAGCACGGATACTTTCCACAAGGTGTCGTGGCAGTGTCCGACACATATCCGACACGACTAGAATTGTCCTGAATAGTGAACTCAGTCGAACACGGCGAAGAAACGTCCAAGACACGGATAGGATACTGCCAGGAATCTTTTTATTAAAAAAAAAACAATTTTTAACTATTAAAAGGAGTGTGATTTTTACTTTTTTTAATATATTTTTTGTTATGTAACTTATATCCTATGAATGTTAATACATGCAATAATGTTTGATGAAAATAGTGAATATTTAATTTGATCTTTTTCAATTTTAATCAAAAAAATAATATTTGCTAGGTCTTATTATTAATATTGTTATAATTTATGCTTTATTTTTAATATATTACAACTCTATTATTATTTAAAAAACATATTATATTATTTTAATAGTCATATCATTGCCGTACCCATGTCTCATATTTTTTAACTTCGTCGTATCTCCGTGTCCGTATCGTATCGGATACGACAACCGTTTCCGAATCCGTGCTTCCTAGATGCCGACCCTTCAGGGATTCAACAAGAAAGGATCCAACCTGAAAGCCTGGCCAAAATTAGTGACTTTCGATTTTTCGTTAGTTAAGGGAGACAGAAGAATACTTTATCTCATCTCTTACATTGGATACCTTAACATATATTTTGGAGCAGCCCCTTTGGGTCTCCCAACCAATTCAAGACAGCCAAATCAACTGAGAATAAAAGCAACAGACCCTTGTGGCAGTGTGCCACAGAATGAAATAGATACACACTAACCACAGCAATAATTTAGCACAAAATTATTCTTTTAGGTGGCTGAGCTAAAATACAGTTCATTGCATAGAAGAGAATGAAACGAAAAACTACCCTGTTTGAGTATACAGCTAATTAGCTGAGTACTGACCTCATGTTGACGGGTGGACGATCAAATATTTCACGTTGATTGATGGTAGGCATTGAACCATGAACAGGAAGGACTAGAAACTTGCTAGGATCTCTGAGAAAATTATTTGCTTTAGCTTTCTCAAGCAACTTAGAAATGTCATCCCAGCCAGTGAGGAATACAAGAATTGCTCCATCACCTTCGTGGCGGCAGATATGTTCAATTGTTGCTTCCACCTACAAAAGAAATTAGTTTATCTTTATGTGAAGACACATTATCAAACTACAGTCGAAATCTCTGATAAAATGGAGGTGAAAGTTCGTCTTCATAATAAATGATAATGATGCTGACCTAATATTTTAACAGAGCAATTTAAAACCATCGCTATTGCAGCTTACTGTACCAAATGTGAATCCATGATTACAGTGCATCGCAAAAACAAGAAAATGCCAAAAAATAAAAAGAACAAAGGAAATGAATGAATAAAATAGCCTGCCAATCCCGCAATGAATAATAAAAAAAAATGAAGCTTGAACGTACAAAACCGACAACAACTTCGGTACTATTAATTTATTTCCCATATTTAAAGAAGGATACAGAGATTCAGTCAACTTTATTGATTCAGGAGTACAACTACACAACCCAAAGGAAGAATTGCTAAAATTGTCATCTAAAATGAGAAAAAGAGCAGTGAGGTACAGGATCTCCCTCACTTAAACCAAAGGAAGCACAAAAAGGCAACGAACCGTGTATAGCCAGTGGCACACCCACTAATCAAATTTCTCTAAAAATTGAAATCTCAATGCTTTGCTATTAAGCAATTCCCATCGAAACCATACTGGGCTTCTGGAAATAAGTTTTCAGGAATAAAGATTCAATTTTCCAAGGATCCACACATTCAGCCACCACCAGGATCGAGTCCTATCAGTACTGTCCAAATTTTGACAACTAAAAAAGAATCAATGCATTGGTCAAAGTGCTCAACAGAGTGTAATTTGCACCATGTCTCTTATGAGTGAAAAAAAAATGTAAACAGGTGCTTCATAATGGTTACTGAAAATCTGAAGATACATACGAGTTCCAAATCAAGCTGTGAACCCGACCAAGCTTCAAGAGATTGTCTTGTACTAGCACTGTATTTCTTGTAATGAGAATCAATGTCCACGTCCTACACAATAAAAGTAACTTGAAATAAGCATGTGATAGATAGAAGAATTATTCAAGCAATTACACTCGAATCCCAATGAATCTTAATTGGGGAATATTGTTCTACTACATGCACGTAATACAACATCGAATTAATATATGTATCGGGGTTGGGAATTAGCAAATATTATATAGTAAAACCAGGAAAACAAAACAAAGGTTTCCATAGTATCAATAGAGCCGTCCAACAATATAGTAACAGAACATGTGTTATTATTCCAAGTAGGGACTGTTTTACATCCAAGAATGCACAAATACAGAGAGAATTCTAAAATTAATTTTGCGGGTGCTCTATCTTTTTGGCTCGAAGCATACGGTAAAACATCAGTATTAAATGTCAACAATTTATACACCACTATATCTGGCTCTAAGCGTAGGGTAAAGCTTCAGTGCTAAATGTTAACAATTAATAAACCAAACCATCCCGCTCTATGATGAACCATCAATCTGCAGATCATTGACTGGATAGTTCTGTGATAGTTCTCGACTTTGCAGACATCAGGAATCTTTCTGTGTTTCCAATGCATTTTGCAATTTCTTGCATCTCATGGAAGGAATGAAAAGGGCTTCACAACAAGAAAAGTGACCAAACAATCAGTGACTCTAGTCACGTTACGATTTCCTTGAACTTAAACCGTCAAAATCAAGTACTCAGAATAGTCAAAGCTTTTGGTAGTAACTGCAGATTCTTTAAAACCACCAGCCATATACAAGAGCAAAGAAATTGTCAAAAACCAAAGAAACAAACCACCAATGGCTACAGTAACAGTCTCTTATCACAACATTAGCATCTCACGCATTCTTTAAAGACCATACCTGCTCTATACACTGAATGCATAGCATTCAGTTCTTTTGGGACTTTCAAATCCACATTCTACTATAACCTTTGCATTTAAGTGAACGTTGACTTCCTGATCACCTAATGATTAGAAAGACTGACAGTTCTCCACGAACTGAATGGTCCTGAGTCTAAATCCCCACGGGCATACCACCCCCCACACCCAGAACAAAGAACAGCAGTAGACCCTCACTCCAGGCGGGTGCAACGTAGGATTGAAGACGACTTCAAATCTAAATTCCATTGCTGACTTTAAAAGATTAAAAGTTAATTTTAGAGTTGGCAAGGCTGCTTAAAAGACTGATAATTATTGATTTTATGATAAGAGAAGAAAAAGTTGGAAAGTAGTTGTTCTGAAGTATAACTTTACCATATCCTACATGCAATTGATACACATACTAGAAGTTTTCTGGTGTTCCTATCAGCATATACCAAAACAGTATTAGATTCCAATATCACTTTCCATAAGTTACCTCCATCACTCGGAAGTGAAAACCAAATAATCCAAAAGGAAAAGCATGAACCTCACAACAAAAACTCCGCCACTTAAGCTTGCATAAAAAGAATTAATGCTAGCAAACAACTTTGAAGCTCTATTAATTCTAAATATCCCAAACATGCTCTAAGCCCTAAAGTTTACTTCTAAGATCTAAGATAAACAGTGATAAAAAGGGTCCAGAAAGGAAGAAGACATAACTATGGTGAACTACGCAAAAAATTACTCAACCATCCCATTTGAAGCATTCCACCAATTCTAATGAAGGAGGATATGGTATTTCACAAAGTTTAGAAATGCAATGCAGTAACTAACCAGTGCAACAAACAGAAAAGCAAGTCAGTCACTTCGAGGAGAAGCAGAACCACTTGCAGCACTAATTATAAAATTGAAAATACGTATACGGATGCTGAAACGGTTTTACAACCAAGTCATAATTAACTGCACCACAAAAAGAAGTAAATCAATAATATCTTCAAAGTAACAATTTAGAGGGATGTAACCATGCCTCAAACATTTCAGTTAGAGGATCTTTCTTAGACTCTTGTTGTCTTCTTCTTCTCCTTGAATTCCCTTGAAAGCTGTCACCCTCTGATTTGATACTATAACGAGATTTCTCCAACACGTCTTCCAAAAATAACTCCGTCACGGGAAAAGTCAATCCCTACCAAAATATCATAGGAAAAGGAAAAGTAAAATCAAATTGCATCGAGCAAAACCAAAATGAGTGTCCATGTCATGGTAGAAAATGCAAAAGAGTACCGGGATATGAAGAGTTGGGGCATTTCCGAAGTATTTGGAGAACAAGTCAGCATTAATAGTTGCACTCATCAGAATAACACGTAGATCCGGACGCCGAGGAAGGAGGTCACGCAAAATTATTAAGAGAAAGTCCTCATTCATGCCTCTTTCATGGATTTCATCCACCAGTAAATGGCTAACCCCTTTTAACTCTGAATCCTCAACCTGGAGTATACAGGAAAGACAGAAAATAACATCACAAAGTGTGTATTCGTGGTCAGAATTACAACCTATTAGCTTCCTAACAGGCTAATGTTAAGAATTAATTACATCAGAATTATACTGCAAGTGGTACAAAATACTTTAGGTCCCTTAGTGTATCATTTATTATTACTATGCACCTGTTTGTCTAGTGGCATTATACAAACGATCCAATCAATGTATCACAGACCAAGATTCTGCCGTAGTGGTCAGAACCGCATAGGAAAACCTTTTAAAAAATTAATTAGGAACCGGATGTGAAAATGACATAGACATTAACCACTACAGACAGCAAATTCCAAGTCAAGGAACAGATATTCCATATATGCTTAGAGAGGGAGGGAAGAGACAGAGAGACATCTAAGAACAAAATAATTACCAGCATCTAAAAAGGTAAAAAGTGTGTGTGGTGACCAATTACCAGCCGCCGAAGTAATACTCCTGTAGTGCAAAATAGCAACCTTGTTTGGGCAGAGCGCTTTGACTCAAGACGGATCTGGTAACCAACAGTCTCACCAAGATTCTCTCCCCTCTCGGAGGATATTCGAGCTGCAACAGATATGGCAGATATACGACGAGGTTGAGTACATATTATGCTGCAATTGGCACCACGTAGGGCTGATATCTCCTCCTCTAGAATGAACTGAGGAAGTTGTGTTGTTTTGCCACAACCTGTTTCTCCCGAAACTACCAATACCTATATTGCCAAGACAAAAAACATTGAGAATCAGTTGAATCACGTGGAAGGGAGTTAATGAAAGTCATGAACTTCATCCTAGGAGAAACAAAATATACAACATGGTCATTACTGAAACAGGCATGCAAATGGGAGATTCATGGGGTTTTCTTCTACAGAACCTTCTTTTATTCTCTTAGCTCTTACTTTAGCGTTTTGGAGATCAAAGAGGTCATGATTATAACATGACACTGCAACCACATCTGTTTGATACATTTCGAATGGATGAAAAAGTAGGATCTTAAAAGATAAATGAAATCAATGCAGAGAATTATCAAGAGAAGTAGAGAACCATAGGGAATGATTTCATAAATCAATTTTTTTATTTTATTTTGAAAGATCATATGGCCTTTGGTAATCTTTAACCAATTTCTTTTCTCTCTTGAGATTGTGCCCCCCACGCCCAACCCCGATGCAACCAAACAATATTGGAGTTTGATGGTTATTCTCTAAAAATCACCAGAAAAAATCAGAATAGGATGTTCCATAAAAAATGATCTTGTCTTCTCTCAAATTTTGATGAACGATATGCAATTCAAACCAAAAGTGGAAACTTATAAGACAGGATTAGGAGATCAAAATTTTGGTCTTCACGTTTCGGTATTTTTTTTAGCCTGTTTAAAGATTAAATTTGCTTCCACCTACGAAAACTTTAGTGTAACTGAGAATACAAAATAATACAAGCAATACGAAAAAAATATTCTTGATAAATAGAAATGGTCGGATGAAGAGACACCGTTATCTTAATTCAGATTTCAGATAGCAATCAAACCTGATTTGCAGTGACGGCTTTCAAAAACTCAGACTTCACTTTGAATGCAGGAAGCTTTTCTCTAAAAGATTGCATCACCTTTACACTATCACTTGCCTGCGAGTTGCAATTAACTTGAAAGGTTCAGCATTGCTGAATGCTAAAGGACAACATCTAAACATCTTATAATCGGCCATATTAGCATATACACCTTCAATTTTTCCTGCCTCTCTTTAAGTTCAACACTAAGTCCCTCCTTGGCTGTACCAATTTCCAACATTGAGGCAGGTCTTGTTATATCTACACCACGAGATGATTGTTGTATTCCCCGAGTAGATGCACTAGAGGTGTTATCGACAGATACCCCCCTTTGCGAGCTGTCCAATAGATTTCCAAGCCTCCTCTCAGTCTCTGAAGACATTTGTATCTACAAAACAAACATATATCAGAATGTTTTTCTATTGCAAGTAAAATAAGAATAGTAATGATCATAAACAACAAAACAAAATGTAGTGTGTGTCATTCATACTTCTTTCTGTGTGGATCCATGGCTTTCATCTAGATCTGCCCGGTAATTTGGCAATGGAACTTTGCTCACAACAAGTGCCTTTCCTTTATTATATGCATGGCTTTCTTTCAACAAACACAAAAACCACAAAATACAGTCAAATGGCGAAGCTCAATTGTGGTTGCCATCATATACTGATATAATATAAAAGCACAAATGCAAAATTTTCGAAAGCTCCCAAATTGAAATTTTAAGTGCACACATTCACTTTGAAAACTGATACACAAGATCATGGGCATGGCAACGCACTTTATTTTTTTAATACGAACAACACTCTCGTTACTATGGCTACTCAGCTAAAACAACAGGGTGAACTTTCCGTTAACTAGTTGACCGAGAAATTCCACCATTAAATAAAAAATTATTCCCAAAAAAAAAAAACCAATATCAACTTCCATTATTTAATTCAGATTTTGCTAGTCGTTTATTTGTGCTACTTCATTTTGGATTCTTTATACTTACCTAGTTCCTTTTCTCAGCAAACTATAGTTTCATTTTTTAAAACAGAATATTAAACATTGCTAGCCCTTTAGGATAAATTGAATTAATTTGTAGTCTGGCTCAATCTTTATGCAAGTCAAACTTCAACCAATGATCCCATGACCCAATTTTGAGAAGACTTAGTTATAGAATATAGTTTCCAATGCATCAACTCTAAAATGAACAAGGAATGAATATCAATGATTGCGCACTGGAGAGCTCTCAAGATAAAGTAACTGCAAAGTGGATTTAGCCCATTCATTGTAGAAAACCAATAAAAACATTAGCACTAAGCAACAATTCAGAAAAGTACTGTTCACAATACATTTAATAGGAAATCCAAAACTGTCAATTTTTCGTGGCACAATAAATGACTGACAATTCCCATAAACACTTACAAGTAAAGCCCTAGCTGGTAAGCCATATCAGACAAAATCTGCTGGTCCGATCTACTGAAGTTCCGTTTAATTACCATCTCTGGCTCTCCTCCTCTCTTCATTTGCTCCATCTTCCCCCACCACTCATTCTCATCAAGCACCTCCATCTAACCAAAAACATCAGCACCATTACTTTTAGAGACGCACGCATGCCTACACACACATACACGCATTCTACAATACCGCAAGCATATAAGTGCGCATGCAGTAAAAAACCCTAGATACACATGAGCTGAAATATTTCCTGCTTTTTACCCCTCTCTCACTCTCTTACACACACACACAAGTACTAATTCACAACCAAAAGCATAAATCAAAGAACACGGGCACGCACAAACATAAATTCACAATCACACACGGCCACACGCATGTGTGAAGCAAAAACCCCCATTGTGCAAGTCTAGTTTTGTGTATGTGCGTGTCATCGTGGAAATGGTACCTCGACTGCTTTCTGTCGAAGACGCTCAGCACGCCATACCGGGTCCCACCAACGCTGCTCGCCGCGTCCGCCACCTCCTCCGCCACCACGGCGGCCTCCACCACCGCCACGTCCTCCGCCGCCTCGACGGCCACCTTGGTAGTTGGGCCGATAAGACATGGCGGACGTGGAGATCTGAAAGCAAAATAGAAAGCTTCTCGACGGAGCCAAAGAGAGGGATTTGCAGAAGTGAACGCAGGAGTCGGTGTTGAAGAAGCGCAGAGACATTAAGTACTAAGGAGTAATCACACGTGCGCTGCACTCATGGGAGGGCGAGGGCGGGGGTCACAGCACGAACGGCATGGTCTCAAATTGTTTACAAAAATAGACAAAATTTAGTAGAAAACTTATGCATCGTATATCAAAAAGGAAATATTGATTGAAATTATTAAATTATATCAACAATGTCATGTGATATAATTATTAAAAAAATTATAAAATTAATTAAATAGGCCCCACTTTCTTACATAATTATGTATTATATAGTTGGAATTTTTTTCAAAATGGTACTCTTTTCAAAAAAAAAAATTCCAAACTAATTGTTTGTTTAATGTTTTTTGAGGTCAAGGTGCGACATTGGCTTCTTAATTTAAACTCTTTTAATTTAAAACAATCAATGTTAAAATTATACTAAATGATGTATACCATGTTAAGAAAAGATCTTGCACAACATAACTTAGAATTGAAAGAGTCATGCGTCAGCAAATTTGAGGCAAATAGTTCTAACGCCTGCAAAGTTTCAAACAACTTCGTAAATGTCAACTACATTAGCCTACCACCGAGTATTAGATTAATTGATGCGGGAATGTTCTAGTTTAACCTAGGTCTCGAGTTCGAATATTGAGAACGCAACTGCGTTCGGTAGGGAGAGCTTTGCAGTTCGGTAGGGAGAGCTTTGCCGTCCTTGTGGTCCTACCTGACTCGAATCCGAATTAATCGGAACCCAAAATGACTTTCAAATACCAGATGATCTGACAAAAAAAAAACTACATTACCCTCTTGATGCAAGATCACAGACAACATTAGACGGTCTCCTTTATTAGTCTAGAAAGAAACTACTAGATTTGCAAATTTAATATTTCTCGAAGTCCTTTGAGAACTTCCCTAATTCAACTTATTCAATGTACGGGATTGGTTAGATATCTAAAACACATCTACCAAAATAACCCTAATAAATTGCACTCTCAACAAAAAAATAATACTGTTAAAAATGGAAAAATATAAGCCAACATGAATTTGAAACCTATTTACGTTTGCAGTTTACTTAGAACTAGACTTTCGGTTGGAAATAAGGCATGTTTTCTTGGAAACGCATGTTCTCTTAGGATCTGTTTGGTTAGCAAAAAAAAGATGATAGAAAATGAAAGAGACATAAAATGAAGTAGAAGAAAATAAAGTGATAAAATATATATTTTCATGCATGCATTTGGTTAGCATGAAAAACTTTTAAAATAATTTCATTATATTGTTTGAAAAAAAAAATTACAGGAATTTTTTTTAATTGTCTAAATTATCCTTAATTATTTTAACTCAGTCTAAATAAGAAAAAATATTTTTTATTATTCAAAATTTAAAAAAATTGGCTCCTAATCTAATTCAGAGACAAGAATCGACTCAAACTCTGATCTCTAGACCAAATTATATGATTTTTATAATTTGCACAAAAAATTTAAAAATTAATAAATAATTAAATATTTTTAAAAAAATAATGATAAAATGGAAGTTAGGTCATTGAACACAACTTTCTTACTTTTTCTTGTGTTTTTTGCAAGAAAAAAAAATTAGTTAAATGTTAGAAAATCTAAGCATAGAAGAAAATTATTTTTCCTATCATTTTTTATTTCATGCTAAACAAACACATATAAAATTTTATATTTCTTGTATTTTTTATCATTATCTTGCTAAACAAACGATTCCTCAGATAAATTTTTGGGAAAGTGAACCGAAGGGTAAAAAAAGATTGGAAAACAAAAAAGTTGTTCTCTTAGGTTCCGTTCAGTAACGTTTTTTATTTTTAGTTTTCAAAAAAAATAAAAACTGAATCAATTTTCGGTTTTCAGTTTATAAAAAATGAAAACTAAAAACCTATTTGGTATATTTTCTATTATAAAAAAAATGAAAACAGAAAATAAATACCCAGTCCTGCTGCATCTGCTCTCAAGCCAAAAGGATCAGACCTTATTTTTGTTCATAGCATGTCCATGACCATGATGTTGTCCGCCAAATCGCTTATACAATGACACCCTTTTTGCCTTTATATCCATAATGATGCTATATATACAAAAACATAGGTAGATCTTCAATCAATAAAGATGTAGGAGAGAGACAACAGTGATCTAAACCAATATAACTCTTTCTTCAACAAAGGATAAGTAGAAGCATCAGATCCGATCACCATGGTCACGTGGTTGATGAATCCCACAGAACAAACCCCAAATCAATGCATCAATCAATACCCTGATTCTACAATAGTTGACTCCTTCGGTTCGAAATAAATTTCCAATAGTCCTCTCCACCCCACCAATACAAAAAGGAAAACAAAAAATCAAAAGAAAGAGAAGAAGAAGCTTACTTTACCTCACCAAGATCAGGGGCTAATGAAGAAAATGAAGCTAAGGCTTTATATAGCTGCACCAGTAGACCTTAAGCCTTTCTCCTACAGTCGATTGAGTTGAGATGAGAGATGAATCTTGATACCTAGCCATTCTTTTTGCCAAAGATTCGTCCAACCTAGAGGAGTTCGCAGATGATCGTCGCCAAGAGCCCAGGCGCCATGAGATGCTGTGAAAGAAAAGATTGAGAGACGATGAGATGAGGGTTTAAATATTTTTGCTGGTTAGTTTTTTGGTAACGTGGTGAATTTGCTGCTAACAAGACTTGATGGTAAGACCTCATTAAATGCCTTCCGCCCATTTTTATTTTTTTATTTTTTGGAAACGACTTTTTTTCGTTTTCAAAATCTGAGACAATTTTGAAAACGATTTCATTTAAAAAAAAACTAAAATAATTACCAAACGAGTTTAAATTTCAAGTTTTCTAAAAAAATGAAAACAAAAACGAAAAATTGAAAATCAAGGCCCCGTTTGGTAACGTTTCCGTTTTTTGTTTTTGAAAAACGAAAAACGAAAACCAAAAACAACTTTTTTTGGTTTTTGAAAATCGTCTCTCGTTTATCAAACGGTGACAGAAACGAAAAACATAAACGGTTACCAAACGAGTTTTTTTTTTCTTGTTTTTTCTAAATATCAAAATAAAAACGAAAAACAAAAAATTTAAACGTTACCAAACGGGGCCCAAATCATTACCAAACAGACCCTTAGATAAGTTAAAACAACATTGATATTTTTATTTATAAAATATTCATGATCCACCTTATGCAAATAGCCCATGTTTGAATAGGACAGAAGGAGTTAAATCCTCGTGGTTATTTCCTCTTAGACGTGAACAATAAGAATGACGGTGAAGGCCTCCGTCGCCTACTGCTAAATTTTCTTTTCGTTTTCGTCACTTTTATTTCTACTATGTCAGGGGTTTTTTTTTTTTGGTTGGGTCAAACCAACATAATTTTATATTTTTTTTGTAATGGTCAGGGATATATTATTTAGGCTAGTTTATATACACATCGACTAATCTTCTCTCTAATCCGATCAAGAACATGTTATCCACGCTGAAATTAGGATATTCATGAGGAATATCCTCATAGCAGGAGTTGCCCATGTTTAAACTCATGACTTATAGGTTTACAGTCCGTCCCTATTACTACTTGAGCCACCATTGAGATTAAACTAACATAATTTAGAAATCCCTTAGTATTTAGATTAAATAAAAGTCCAACATGTCAATTATTTTCCAGTGTAATAACACAAGTACCAAAAACAATACTAAATAAGGAATTAACTTTTGGAAAGTACCATTTTGAAAATTATATTTAGAAAATGTGTTATTTCGGGAAAAAAAAATTCATGGCTTGGTGGTTATAAATTTTTGTGGGATTTACTTGTAGACTTTATCATTTATTAGTGAACGACTATACCTTGTGACAGTATTTATGTTTTATAACCGTTACACCCAATATTTTTTACATGGGGAGAGGGATGATTAAGATTATTATTACCCCTTAAATATACTTCAATAACGATTAAGTTCACTTTATTTATACATCAATTATTAATAAAAAATCTTTTTTTTAATATTTATCTATATACAAACATAATATTATACATAAAAAATATTCTTAATAAGTATTAAACAAAACATAAAAATATCATTTAGAACCCGCGTTAAAATCCTAAAATACAATACAAAACATATTATTTAAATGTTTAATTGTGTCTTTTTTCACAACTACACCAATAAACTTTGTA
This sequence comes from Ilex asprella, assembly GCA_023539305.1. NCBI lineage: Eukaryota > Viridiplantae > Streptophyta > Magnoliopsida > Aquifoliales > Aquifoliaceae > Ilex > Ilex asprella. The sequence continues at coordinate 4,241,167 of CM042200.1, forward strand.
ATTGACTCAACGGATTATCCATCTACTCCTAAACATCTTATGCGAGCATAACTGCATCATTCGTATGGTGTCTCTTTTCTAAAATGTAATTGATAATTTTTATGTACTATAGAAAAATATAATGACATAACTAAAAAATAAAGAGATAAAAGTAATAAAGTTAAAAATATGACTAAGCAATACAATTGTGCGCGCACAATAGGGTAGGAAGAGGAAACCTTGAGGGATAAATACATAATTTCTAGTTAGAATGTATGGCGGATGAGAAAAAAGTGCGGTAAACTTAGTTATTAGTGGATTAGTATAGATGAAATGAGCTTAATCACTAATAGGATGGGTATAAATAGAACAAACTTAATAATTTGAGATTAAAAAACAGTTAAATGGTATTAAAAATATATATTTAAAGGGCGAAAATAACTTACCCGAGATAAATCCTTATTGCTCGTTCTGGTATTATTTTTTTGCCCACCTTTAAGTAAGGTGTTGTTTGATAAAGTTACAATTCAATCTATACTACTTAAAAAAGTGAGGATACTTGAAAAACATTTATATTCCACTTTTACCCTTAACTATTTATATAAAGTCAATCATATCCTTAATGTCTTTTGGTCTTCCTTTAGTAAGAAATTGATTGTATTTAATTTTGTTAATTACCTCTAAAATGTTTATAACTCATTGTCTCCCACAATAAATAAATCTCTCCGCTGATAAAAAAACACCTCTATCTTGATTATCTTCACTATTTTTCACTCTGTCTTTCCTATATTTTGTTATATGTTATCAATACTATATTGTACTACTCTAAAATCTATATCTATACTATTATAAAATATAAACAAAAGTGAAAAATCTTTTGATTGACCTAAATAACTTTAATAAAATAACTAATGCCTCTTATTTATCTCTTTAATTTCATTATTTATTTTATAACTATCCTTTCATATTTATCTCTTTAATTTTAATATTAATTTCAAATTAAATTCATATATATATATATAATGTCACACTAATCTCAAAACTTTCGTTTTTGCTTTTTACCCCTCTACAATGTGACTAGATCATTTTAATCCTTTTAATCAATGTCAGCAGTGTATCCTCTTTACAACAGTCAGTTGAGTTCCTCTTTCGAAACAATTGGTTGAGGTGCTTTTGTATCAAGTAATGTTTGATGTCCTTTCATATTCCACACGATTTGTGTCTTCTTAGATTCCATATGATTTGAGTCTTCTCACAGCCTGTTCGGAGACCACCAAATGGTTGTTGTAAACACAAACGATCATGGCGTCAACCGACTCTTCTAATCCCAACCGAGCACTCACAAATAGTTAATTCTCCAATCTCAAACCGTCTCTCTCCAAATCGGTCCTCGAAGCACTAATTCAATTTGGGTTCGAGTTCTACACGTCAATTGAAGTCGCCACCATATCCGCAACGACAAGGACGTCATCGTCAACACCGCCTCTGACTTCTTACAAACTCAAGCTTTTGTCGTACCTCTTGTCAAACATGGAACACATGTAACATATTGGATTTTTGGAGCTTTGAGGTATTTATCAATTCATCTATTCCCTTGAATGTTTGGTATATATTCCTTTGATCTTCTGCAAAATTGACTGATCGGCCTGATTATTTTCTTTTTCTTATGTGAAATCTGATCAAATATTTAGGACCAAGTTTTGTTTGGCCATAATTATTGGCTAATGTGGCTGGTTGAACAGATTCTGATTTTATATAAGGCTGATAGGCTATTGGATATGGGATTCCAGAATAGATAACTTCTGTCATAGTACGCGTGTTATGTTTTTAGCTACTAAAACTGAGACAGTTGAAGAGCTATCAAAGGCAGATTTAAGGAATCTTGTAAATCACTCGATGATTGTTCTTCCTCCCAACCATCAACCTCTTCGAAAATGCCATCATGGAATCCAAAATGAGGTATTCATCATGCATTATATAAATTTGTTCAACCTATATAGTTCATTTGAGCTTTTTTGTCCATGTTTCGAAGAGTTTCTAGCAAAAATTGTATGGTATTTGTTAATATTTACAAGCTTGTCCCTTTCATGTGAAAGGTCATAGGATATCAATGGGCATCCCAAGGGCAAGCATATGTGAAAAGATTTAGGTTGTTGCCAGTGTTAGAGATCCCATGCATTAGTTTTTTAATGCTATTTTTTTCTACTACATCATTAACTATTCAGCTTTAATTGTACAGTTATACAATAAATTGTTGCGAATATAGATGCGTTTGTGAGGATTCACGATGTTTGTCCACTTGTAATGTCCTATAACTTTGAGACATTTTGCTCATAATTCTATTTTTTTGGCAATGCTTTCATACTGTCATTAATGGCAAGAGATTCCTTATATTGAACCAGAGCTCCAGCTGCTCCAAGGCTTGAGGTGCATATCTACAAGAATAATCTTCTTGATTTTTTTGTGAGAGAAGTATTAGAGGTTGGTGTTCTTGAACTTGGGAAGAGGGATGAAAGTGTATTGCATTTTAACAAGCGCCTTAAGATGCTTTTGCTTGTGACAAAGAAAAAAAACTTTGGCGCTCTTGAAAATGAAAATGAATATGAACTACATGAATTCATTGATGGCCATTCTCAACTTATTACACCAACATGAAAGATTATAGTATATTATTAGTTTTGTGTAGTATTGACAATTCTCCAAATTATTAGGACATAAAGTTTGGTTTGATTTGATTAATTCTTTTTGTCACATAGCGGGTTTTAGTTGGAATTTAGTATTATTTATAAAAAAAAAACTCAACTGTACGTACAGTCAATATATGTAAAATCTAGCAATTTTAAAGTTTGTGATAGACGCATTACTAGAATGTGATATGTGTGCATGTCACTCACTTCAGTGATGGCAAAATAACATTACTACCTCTTTTTAGGGTGTCCAAAGCCAAGTCCTTCACTTGCTCTTTAAAGAAATAAAGAAATAAAGAATGCTCTAACTAGAAATAAAGAATGCTCAACAGGTACCAGTTTTAAAGTATGTAACATGAACTTGATGAAGGAATTATAATGCATTAATCATTGTGATCACAATGCACTTGTTTGGCATACATGGGGCTTTTACGTGTTCTCCTTTCTTTTCTTTGTTTTTGTCCCAGAAATTCTTGTAATTTTTGAATTTGTGCTAAAATTATAAATTAATTTGTTGATTGAAAATTTTCGAAAGCTATCTTTGAGCAGAAGGGTGGAGCCTTCTTTTGGTGGTCTATGTACTTTAAGAAGAGAATTATACTTAACATATGCTATCGAAATGAGATGTATTAAAAATAAATGACATAAATATTCAGTTACTCTGTAAGATGTATGTTTTCATTTAAAATTTTGTTGTGTGCAAAATGTATATATATATTTTTTGTGGTAAAAATAACGCATAGTACTCCTAAAGTCTAAAAACTAACTTTGAAAATATCCACGTGCAAAGCACGTGTGCATCAACTAGTGTTATTAAGTATTAAAATCTGAATGCATTTTAAGTACTAAATATTTTCAATACCACAAACTACTATCTTATCCCCACAACTACCACCACCACAAACTACTATCTTATCCCCACAACTACCACCACCACAATTTCATTATTGTTACATTTAACACATCATTGTTGTTGTCGTCACACCTCACCATCACTTCCTCCATCACCGGTCGTCGCTATATCCATCCACCACCAATATCATCATCACACCCGCTATCACATCATCTATCTCCTTTTTTGTCAACTATCATCGCCACCCCCTGATTGAGTATTTTTCCTGCAGTTCCTAACTTACTAACATCTCCCTTGATGTATGTGTGAGGGGGAGTGTCACTCTCCCTTGGGACGATATCAAAAGAAAGGGCAAAGAGAAAATGGAATGGGATGAACAAAATATGTGAAATGTGAACAAAAGTGCTCTCTAATCGCAAGGAGTCTTTTGTGTGTCGGTGTTTTACTTGAAAAAGTATTCCAAGGTCGTCTCCTCAGGGAAGGAAAGTTAAAGTGTGTGAAGGTGATTTTGTAAAAGTGAAAAGAAAATGTAAAATCTTTTGTTTGAGTTTTGTGTTTGGTTTGTAAATGAAAATGCAAGTAAAGCAAGTGTTGGCTAATCCAAAGGGTTCATTCCAATGGGAATACCAAATCAACTCAAAGCCTTCCTCCGATTGAGCATGAATGAACGATTGATTCGGGGGAAGCTAGGGATGATATTGGTGAGTATCTAAGCATAAACCGTGACTAGACCTACAGAATATCAAAGGCTCACCAACTCATCTACTCTCAACCTCGTCAAACCGAACCATTTGACTCTAAAAGGAGGAAAGACAATGAGTTAAAATGACATACTCAAGAGGAGGTCTCCCTTGGATTAGCCAACTAAAATTCTAGCTACTCATGGTTAAAGTAAGGTTAACAATTAAATAGGAAGACATTATAAAGAAATAAAGGTTAGAACTAAACATAAATGAAATGCATCAATATAAACAATCTTCGACAATGGAAGTAAAATAAAACAAGACTTAAATTAAAATAAAGCAATAATTAATTGGTGGGTATTCCACAACTAAGAGATAATAACACAATACAATAAAATAAAGCAATAATTAATTGGTGGGTATTCCTCAACCAAGCAATACTACTTGATGGATATTCCACAACCAAGAGATAATAACACAATACAATAAAAGAAAGCAATACTACTTGCTGGGTATTCCACAACCAAGAGATAATAACACAATAAAAGAAAGCAATAAACGAAATGCATTAATATAAACGATCTTTGACAAAGAATGAGTGAATCACGTTCCACCCTTCACGGTTTCGGTAAAACTCTAGAAAAGTGGAAGAGTTTCACTCCTCTAAGGGAATAAATAAAACAATAACAATTTGGAGGGATTTTCACAACCAAGAACTCTAGCAAAAATTTTTATCTAACAAAAACTTATTTCTCTCAACAAACTTATGTCAAGAAAAAAACTTATTTTTCTCAACAAAATTTTGTCAAGAAAAAACTTATTTCTCTCAACAAACTAATGTCAAGAAAAAATTTATGTCCTTACAAGCCACAAAAGGGGTGGTATTTATAGGCAAAACCTTTACAAACCCCAGGGGATAACATTTACAAACCCCAAAAATACCATTCACAAGCCCCAGGGATGACATTCACAAGCTTCCAAATGTTGTCATTCACAATCTTCCAAATGTTGTCATTCACAAGCTTCTAAAAATTATCATTCCACAAAGCTTCCGAAAGATGACATTTGGATTACTTTAATCTCTTTTTGTTTAGGGCTTTAATAATTGTCATCTTAGAATTCACAATTGGCTCCCCGGTAGTTTGTAGCTTTGACGCATAAAATCCTGAAAAGAACAACAATTAATGCATTATCTCTAATTCACACACTAACCGTAATAGGTCAATTTTGATTAGTTTAACTTTGTTTAACTAACACAATTGACCTATTAACTTAATTAAATCATGCATTAATAAAAATTAATCACCCCCCATTACCATAATCCATACCACTACATCCACGACCACCAACACCATGGCGGTTTTGGTGATGCGGTCATAGTAAATGTCAATGGTGGTAATTGTGATAGTGGCAAATTGGTGGCATCAAGTGGTAAGAGTGGAGTCACCGATAAGATGCATGGTAGTTATTGCACCACCAATGTGAACAACGATAGTGATGACTGGGTTAATGACAAAACTCGTGGCAACGATAATTAAAATAGCGAGGATAGAGTGGTGGAAACAATGAAACGAATAATGGTAGTGTAGGCGACGATAATAGTTTCTTTTTGATTAAGTGTTGTCTATGGTGACAAGGAGAGTAGTAGTGTAAGGGGTGATGGTAGTGGGTAGCAATTGTGGGATGATGATGGTTGATTGATAACAGTGATAGCAAAGCCTCAATAATAGTAAGGTGGCAATGGAGCGATGGTACCAATAATGAAATAGTAGTTTGAGACGATCAAAGTTACAGTGGAAGACAGGTTCAAAGATTAAAAAAAAAGGAAAATTATAAAGAAAAATAAAAATATATAATAGATTATAGACCCTATGCATTGCATGGATCGGTCCACCGATACATTCTAATAAGAAAATAGCATTGATTAATAATATTTAAAAGAATCAACACTGCAAAAAAAAAAGAAGAAGTGATATATAATTATTTGATAAATTTTCAAATATTTTACGCAAACAAAACAAAAATATATTTATCCATACACACACATATATATATAAAATCCGACGGACTTAGAATTTTTTTCTTCCAATACAACTTTTTTTATTTTATTTTGTTATTTTAAACATATAAAACATTATACCAAAAAGTGGGATAAATAATCCATATAACCGTTCCACTACTTCAACAATATTGCGTGGTGTTATTATTAAATAAAAAATTAAAAAAATGAATAAAGTAAACTCTAATTTTTTTAAAATTTTTAATAAGTATTTATTATATTTCATAAATAGATGGTTATTGAATTTTGTGAGATTCACTTATCCCTTATTTGCTTATTATTATGGAGAATTTAGAAGCCGGTACAATTTTTTAGACTTATTTAGGCAAAAATACAACTCAAAAACTTATTTAGGGTAAAGTGCATATTTTTAAAAAATGACACCATTGCCATTCAGTTAAGTGCAGATGGGTGGAAACCATTTGAATTTTTACCGAAAATTTTGGCTACAATCAAGTAATGAGAGTTAAAAAATAGAAGCTAAAAAATAGGAGTTTAATTATCTAATCCCTTCTTCTTAGGCAAAAGGGATTCTATGGCCATGAAAATGCCATATTCGTTCTTTTTTGGATAAAATCAAGTGAGAGGTAAAATAGGGGGTTTAATTATCAAAACTTATCCTTTTCGGTAGAGGGATTCAAAATATAAAACCATATCACATATCTGTTTTTTTTTTCAGTCATTGATTATTTAATTCTTTTTTCATAAACCTGTATAAATTGATTCAAAAATAAAATCAAATCATAAAACTCTAATTTTGTAAAATTATATTAAGAATTTGCAGAACTATTATAGCATATGTATATGAAGAAAAAAATAATAATTTAGAACATGATTTTTTTGATTAAAAATAGTTACTTAACTGTTTTAAGTAACTATTTGAGATTCAATTATAGACTGTTTATATTCAAAATTTAATGGTTTACCTGTGTTGTGTAACTATTTTTCTGATTTTAAAGATTCAATTCTTATGGAACTTTATGATTCATGATTTTTTTTATTAAAATAGTTACATAACTGTTTTAAGTAACTATTTGGGATTCAAAATATAAACAGTTCATATTCAAAATTTAATGGCTTTAACTGTGTTGCGTAACTATTCTTCTGATTTTAAAGATTCAATTCTTATAAGTCTGTTATTAACAACTTTATGGTTCATGATTTTTTTGATTAAAAATAGTTACGTAACTGTTTTAAATAACTATTTGAGATTCAAATATAGATAGTTCATATTCAAAATTTAATGGGTCTAATTGTGTTGCGTAACTATTCTTCTGATTTTAAGGAAATTATTTGTCTTATGTGGGTTCCAGGTAGTGAGGAATGACTTATCCACAGACTTCTCTCATGATCTCAAACTTCCTTTGTGAGCCAAAAATGTTGATGCTTCTGAATTAACAAGGAGTGCAAAAGCTGACAACATAAAATAATGTTTGATTAATAATCTAAGAATAAAATAAAACAGTTAACAAACAATGACATAGTAACATTTTTTCGAAAATGTACATTAATGTCATTATGAAAAAATAGTTACACAAATTTTAAAAACAGTTACACTCATTAAACCCAAAACAGTTTTTTTTTTCATTCATTCCAACAATGAACAAACATACACAAAATCAAACATATGAATTTAACAAAAAAAAATGTTCGAATGTTGTACGAACATAACATCTGATAATAAAAGTTTGAAACATCATATTTGCAGACAAGCAACACCATTCTATTCATTCCTGATTAAGATATTAAAAAAACGAATGCCATTATATCAATTCAAAAGGAAAAAAACAACAGTTACATTAAACAATTATGTACAACATTAATACAAAGCAATTCAGTAATTATCTACGTACTGATAAATAAACATAAAACAAAAAAAAAGAAGAAAATAACAGGATCTTCCAAAATAGAAAATCCAAATCAGTTTTTTAAAAGTAGTTTTTTTAAAAAAACTTTTAAAAACAGTTACAACCATTAAACTTAAACCAGTTTTTTTCATTCATCCCATCAATAACCAAAACATACACAAAAATTCAACATATTAATTTCAAAAAAAAAAATTTGATCGAATAGTATACAAAAAATAATTATTTCGTGTACACTAAAAATAGTTACACTCATAAGAACCATTTACATCCATTTGAATTGAAAACCAGTTTTTTACTCCTCTATAAACCACCATACAAAAAAACCCGAAACATGGAAAAATCCAAAAAAAAAAAAAATTATTAACAACTCACCTTCAATCCGATGACGATGTTTGATATTTTCAATTCTTTTTTCAAAGTAAATCACCTCCTGAAAAATAAAAAGCCGTTGAAGAATAAGAAGGCAGAAGAAGACTAAACAGTTTGAACACATACGTTTAATTCAAAAAATTAACAAAGTTATAAAGTTTACATATTTGTTTCCTAAAATACTGTCAATCTATCTATAAATCTATCTCAAACCTGCACATTCAAATTTCAAAAATTAAATAAAATAACAAATATGTAATCTTTAAATATATCTTTTCTAAAATATGTGTCAATCATGACTGTATAATTTAAGGAGGGGTGATTAAGTAAAAGACATTTCACTTCATTTAAGTACCTAAACATAAAAAATTTAATAAAAAATATACTTAAAAGAATAAACCATTTATCCATACACTTTTAGATAAATAAATACTAAAAAATATATCCATACCTAAAAACCCTATTATTATACAGTTACCGCACAGCACTCCCGACGGTGATAAATTGTGGACGCCCATTAATAATCCAAGTAGTACATTGGGCCATGGGCCCATGGGCAGGCTCATTCATACACTCATGTATTCGGCGTAGGAGCTCCGAATCGCCCACTTTCATACCAGTGGAAAACAAGATCTGAGCAGTAAGCCGAAGCCTTGAATCTAGTTGACCCGGTGAGTCAGTTATCACTCGTCGGCGGTGAGGGCAATTTGGGAGGAAGACGATGGTGGATCCGGCGAACTCGCCACTTGGCCGGATGCTATTGGACGAGATCACCCCCGTGGTCATGGTCCTCCGAACCCCTGTCGTCGAGGAGAGTTGTCAGAAAAATGACCTTAGCTTAGTCGAAATGCTCAGCCCTTTCTGCGTCTTCAACAACATTGACGGTAACACCCTCTCTCTCTCTCTCTATCTATCTTCATATATATATATACGTATTTAAGTATATGTGTATGTATATACGATTTTGTGTGTATCTATTTGGTGAATTAGTTGTTTCTTCGTTATATGTTTATAGTGCCTGTACGGACAGCGAGTGATCAGCCCTATAGATTACGGAAGTTCAAGTTACGGTTGTTCTATGCGTCCGATGTTCGGCAGCCAAATATTGAGGTAATTGTATTTTAACAATAATACTACTTACCAAATGAATTTGAGCTGTTGTTTTTGGGTTGGCAGTGCACAGTAGATGTCGTCAGTAGTAAATTTGACGCGAGTGGCATTGTCATTTTTGGGAACTGTTTTAAGTGTAGTTTGAATGCTGAGAAAATTTAGAAAAGTGAAGCATTGTGTGTGTGTTTGTTATTATTATGGATATGAAAACAGCATATAACCCAGGGTCAGTTACATACGCCGATACTTGTATGCCCCTGCACATACACAGACACATTACTTATTGTGGTTCTGCTAACGATGCTGGGAGAGTGAGAGAGAGACTAGATGCAGACCTTTTTTTTGGGGGGGTGGGAATATTTGCCCACAATGATTTGCCGAGACTCAAGCCTGTGTTCTCCTGCTTGTCAGCCTGACTCTGTATAGAAACATATGGAGCATTTCAGGAGCTAACTATTCCACTGGGGAGATGGCAAGCGGTGACTCATTGCCAACCTATGACCTTTCTACTCTACTCTCACGTTTTCTTTCTTTTTTTCTTCCCCCTTTTTTATGTGTCTAAAAGGAGTCATAGTTGGATTCATGAGATTGGAAGCCCCCTCCCTCTTCTCCTATTGAATAACTGAAGGGAAGCCTTATGAGATAACTTTTACCGATTGAAAAAGGGTGGCTGCTGCCTTAAAGCAGTCTTTCTATATACCAGTCGATTCTAACTAATGATTATATAGTTTTGTTTATATATATATATCAATTATTCTCAAAGATCATGCGTTTGATTCAACTATGTGGTTGAGTGTTTTGTTGTCGAAAAGGTAGTGGTCTAGTGGGTTCTTTGTAATTTAAGATATGAGCGCATTGCCTATTAGTATTTCGCCATTTTTGACTCCATTGGGGGGTTTCCAAATATTAACGAGGCTCCCCCGTTCTTAGAAAGGCACACTGATCAAATGGGTAACCCATTATTCATCGAAGTAATCAAACTTTAGGATGTTAGAAGATTCTGTTCTAATAAATGTGTCATGTGTGTGTGTTTATATATTTAGTTCTTGCTGATCAAATGTGAGCAAGGGAAACTTAATGCAATGTGTGCAAAATGTTACATTATAATTTGAAGAGAGTCTTCCTCCTACCTATTTGAATCTTTTCGCTAAGCCCATCCTTTAACACTAAGGCTTTGTGGGATTCAGTAGCTGAGAGGGTTTGAGACCCAGATGGCAGGTCTGAAGGGGCAATGTTCAATTAAGGGATCGTGAGGTGAGGAAAGCTTCAAGAGTCTTTATATGGGGGAAAACTATGGCCGAGTTTAAACACCACTGGTGGTTGAAAGATAAGAGTTATCCAATATAATCTGTTCAGGGAAATGGTTGTGATATGTGGTAGAACGGAATGTGTTACCAGAGAAGGGAATGGGTAGCAAATAGGGGAGAGATGTGGGAGGGGTCCTCGAGGGAGGTGAGACTACCTCAAGGGTTGGTTTGTGCAAGGGTATCATGATGGTAGGAGCTGTGCAATAAATTCATCAGATTAAAAATCTGAGAGCCTGATTTGGAGATGAATTATGAAGTGGAGTTGATGAGGGAGTAACCAGACCTGTAATGAAGGGTCCAGACAAGGAAGGGATGGTGGTGGGCATGGTGACATGTTTTACAGTCACAAGGTTTGGTTTCCTTGGTTCCGGAATGCCACAATTCTGGGATGGAATGAATTGAGTTGTTGCTAAAGCATTGCAATGCTTTTGGAGGGGGTTTAAGGATGGTGAGTTCTCAACTAAGGCCTTTGACTATCAGTTTTGTAGAGACAAGGCATTCTCATTCCCATGGAAGGTTATATGGGGATCTAAGGCTCAGAAAAACTGGCTTTCTTGTTGTGGAAGATGGCTTGATTATGTATTCTAAGCTTTTTGATAATTTCATGTGTAGAAAGATCTGGTAATATATGTGGTGGCGTCTGGGTACTATAGATAAACAGTTCCTTTACTGTGTGCAGATGTCCCTCCTGTCTCAAATGAGGCGGAAGTTCTGGCTACCATTGTGTTGTAGTGCCGAGTGTCACAGTGTATCCCTCCTTTCTTTTCATTTTTGTTTCATTTTCTATTTTTTCATGACTTTAGACCAGTTTCTATGTTTGCAAGATTGCAAGAAAGTCGTTGGTCAAATATCGTGATTTGGGAAGGGCTGCTATCTTCTATGAGGATTATAGTATGTCGGGGTACTTTAAGGATAGTAATGTGAGCCCACAACTATTAAACGTCGTCTCCCTCACTCTGCCTCGCCTCACTATGGCTCGTCATCGTTCTTGTGAACTGAAACGGAGCTCACGCCGGATTAATAGGATAGAGATTGGCCCATCTGGTGGTGGTGGGTAGTTCATGATACTCCTATGCACACCCTTGTGAGCACCCTAATCGGTTCACATCTGACCTCAGAGAGGTGACACGTTCTACGCAATTATCAGCGTGAAATGTTTATACGGATCCGATCCACAAAGGAACTACTATATGTAGTAGGTGGAGCTGCTGCTCTTGTCTTCTAGACTTTTGGAACCCTAATGGTTCATTGTGAACTAGTGAGAGATTTGGAGTTCTTTGGCCTATGCTCATTCTCTAATGGACATCAGAGAACTATTGGTCCTTGTATAGGAGGTGTCATAGAGGGAGATGTGTTGCAGGCAGCTCTTATGCTTTTTAGGGTGCATGAGGAACAAAAGAGCATGTGAAGGGAGGGGAGCTGTTATGAATATTGTAGTTTCTTTTGTTGAGTATTTAGTAATTTTGGGATAGTTGACTCCTGTCCTAGGCACTAGAAATCACGGCATACGTGTTGTATCTGCAAATGTTCTATTAATAACGAGGTGACCACAATGTATCTTTAATAATGAGATGATTCTTAAAATTTGTTGAAAGATCTTTTTAATCAATGAATTTTTTTTGCTATTACATGTTTTTATTGGGTTGGGACTTGGGAGGAGGGAGGGGGGGAGGGGGGATGGAAAAAAGAGTGATGGTTAAGATGGGTGGTTAAATTTGTTTCTGTCAAAAAGTGGAAACTTAAAAGTCATTGGGCAATCGAAAGGGGAGACAACCGGAGATAACTACTACTCTCCCTCAATTTTATATACCTACAGTCGCGAAGTGATATTTTATTGGATACTGTGTGTGTATATGGGTTATGCCAGTTTCTTGATGGTTTGAAGGGCATTAAAAGAAAAACACGAAGTACTAGAATGCATACTATCTTGTTGACTATTAGTTTGGTTTTACAGGGTTTTCAAAAAATGGCATTGTTTGTCCTTGTCTTAATCACGAAATTGATGGATGTACAGAAAGATAGGATATTGTATCTGCATTTTAGTTGGACAATAGAGGCATGATTGCCAGTTTTGTGGCATTAATTTATTGTCTTTACCATCTTTTTATGTTTGAACTTTGTGTGTTGTTGGGGGTGCATCTTTGTCTTTGTAGTTTCGTGTTGAAGTGCTATTCTTCCTGTGCAATCTTAATTTGTTTGTTCTTTCTGAGAAATATATTTTGCTTAGTAGGTTGCAAAGGAGCGGCTAAAACAGGTTATCACTCTTGCAGGAGAGAAAGATCTTTCCACCTTGTATTCTGATCCGTCACCAACTGAAACTGTTCTCACTTGTAAGTTACATTCTCCAGGGGTCTTATGTGAACGGTTTAGAAGTGTGTTTAGGATTAAAAAAAACATCGGCAGTTTTACATCAATGTTGGCCATCTACACTTGCAATTGGCTTCCGAACCACCCTTATATCACTTTGTTGATAAAATATTGGTGTTGCCTCTATTGTCTGCCCCTTTATTTTTTTCTTCTTATATATTCATTTAGTTTTTATCTGGCATTGTTTCTGATTAATGATTTCTTATTTTCCTCTGCAGCCTCTCAACCAGAATGTTTGCCATCGTGGTTTCATTTTTTCAACAAAGAGCTTGTACGTGCAGTCTCTTTTTCAGAACATGAAGCTTTTGACCATCCTGTGGCATGTAAGTTTGTCCACTCACAGGGATTGTTATTTTAATTTGGGAGAAATTCTCTCTCTCTCTCTTTCTGAAGTTCGATGGTCTTGATTTGCTTGAAGTATGATCATTACCAAAAGTTTTGGTCAGTAGGGCTTTTTACTTTTGGGTTTTATATGATTATACATCTTTTGATTGCAGCCTATGTTCTACTGTGATGTGTAGGCCTTTTGGTTGTTTCTTCTAAGGATGAAGAGCCTATCAACAAATTTGTTGACCTTTTCAATACCAACCAGTTGCCCTCTCTTCTTAATGATGGCGCAATGGATCCAAAGATATTGAAGCATTTCTTATTGGTGCATGATAACCAAGATGGCACATTGGACAGGTACATTGGCTCATTCCTTTGTTGTTGTTTAACTTCGCAATATGATAGTAAAATTTAAGCAAAATTCATAATCGGTCACATCATGTGGAACTTGAAAGAATATTGATTGATATTGGTCCACGGTCCATGCTATTTAGAAATTACTAAGGGACTTAAAATTTTAATGGGAATTTTTTGTTCTGTTAGTAATAGTTTATTTACCTAAAAAAACAATCACGATGGGCAATTTTTTGCAAATGGAAACACTTACTTTATTTGGCATGGGCCCACAGCGACCTCTAAATGCGGCATTTCTTCTCCAAGCAGGCAATAGCTGCAGCATATATTGGGGAATGAGGTAAAAACTGAGAAATCAGAGTATTGGATCCTTTCTTTTTAGGTGCAGCTTAAAATAATGTCAAGTCCCAGAAATGCTCTATATCCTTCTGAGCTGATATATTTAAAGAGTGGGATCTCTTTTCCTTTGGATCATCAATAGTTGCCTGTACAGATTCAGTTATGAATTTCGCCACAGAACTCACAAACTCTAGTTAGTAGCGTACCACGAAAATCGAGGTTCTAGAAAATCAATGTGTTGAGTTATCCAAATTTTAGTAGGCAAGAGTATCTTAGGCTATTTCATGCAGGATACTAGACTTACACATCCAATGGTCCAAAGTCCAAGCCATAAGATATTTTTCTGTTCATCTCCTCCAAAATAAATCATAAAACCTAAAGTGAAAACTTGGTAATTTCTCATTATTAGTTTTATCTTCAATAAGCTTATGCTACTTGAAGCTTACAGGACTGTTACTGATATAAATGCTTACCTTGCAGAGCAACAAAAATATTGACAGAAATGAAGAGTACATTTGGTGCAAATGATTGTCGATTGCTATGTATTAACTCCTCCCAAGATGGGTCAGAGGAACATCAAGAAAACCCGTGGGATCCTTATGTAAGCTAATTTTTCAGCACTAGATTTCTTCTTTTTGTTTGATTTCTCTCTGGTAGGAAGTGAGGATTTTTATTATTAGATAAATTATTGTTAAAGGCTGTATCATGTCATGTGACAGAAAACTGATGCTTCAAATAGTAACAGGCTTGGTTGCTTCCTAAACATCGATGATTTGGATGAGGTTCTTTCTTTCAAACCTTGTTAGTTCAATATGGAAAGAAAATGTTTTGAGGATTGCTAGCTTATAATTTTTCTTAATTTAGAATAATGACGAAAAATTATTGACATTTTCTGTAAATCTTTTCGTGGAACTGTGACAGTTGAAAACTATAATGCAAGATCTGTCATCTAAGCACATCATTCCCTACATGGAGCACAAAATCCGTGTTCTTAATGAGCAGGTATTTTTCTTCTGCTTCTGATTTCAAATAATAAGAGCAACTTGAATTTCCAAAGTTAGTTGTTTTAGTCCATTTTTATTCTCGATCACATCATTCCTTGATTTGATAATTTTCTATGCTTAGGTTTCTGCAACAAGGAAAGGATTTAGAAATCAAATAAAAAACTTGTGGTGGAGAAAAGGGAAAGAAGATATTCCCGCTAGCCCCAGTGGTCCCATGTATGCTTTGCAAGATTATTTTTTATTTGTTGCTGCAAGCTTCTGCCCTCGGCTTTTTTCTTCTAATTTCTTGTTTGCTTACTGTTGAAGGTATACATTTAACTCAATTGAATCTCAAATGAGAGTTCTGGGTGACTATGCCTTCATGTTACGAGATTATGAGCTCGCACTGTCAAACTACCGACTGCTTTCCACAGATTACAAGCTTGATAAATCATGGAAACAGTATGCTGGTGTGCAGGTAGCTTTTAAATCCTTGTCTTAGTGAGGTCTTTGTTTTTTTATGGTCATCTGCTGTTGTAAATTAGGAAAATCTTCTATGTGCTTCAGCTGTTCATGGGGGTTTGTCAAGTTTTTAAATTTTAACCCTGGGTTCTTTGTATTGAGTTCTCATAGAGGGATGCCATCAGGTGTTATGTTCCTGTGGACATCAAGGAACCTTTGCCCTTGTCATGTGGCAGATGGTTTTCTTATTTCTAACAAGCAATCTTTGACTATAAATACTCTTTTGAACCTTTTTGTGAAGTTACTTTGATTTTCTTGAAGAACAAAGTGAAACCGGTGATTAGTAACACTAGGCTTTATGAGGAATTCCACATGTGAAAGCAAATTCTAGCATTTGCTTTGTGTTAAGTGTGTCTTACTTTTGGGGATGGAGGACTTGACATCATTCTCTCACTTCAACTTGTTTAAGTGCATGATTGAATGTTTGGATTGCTCTAGTTTTTGCAGATGGATTTGATGTGTAAGTATATACAGATTTCATGGCCCAGCTTGTACAATGCTAGGTTGGGGTGTTTTAGAGTTTTGGGGAATTGGGCTGCCATGCAAACTTCTGTGTGAAATAAGGATGACCGTGTCATGCATACTTTTGGCTGATGGTGCCCTGGTGCTTCTGTAATTTACCATATGGAAGTTACATAGACATATTCTTGTCTTTCACATTAAGATAGTCTAGTTAAGTAAACTATATTGGTGGATCGGTTCCCTAAATTTTCCATGTATGATTGAAATTAAGTGTGCTTAAAGTTGTAAGTGGGAGACTAGTTTCAATGGCTTAAAGGCTTAAAGCCTTAAACAAGGAAAAGCAAAATAGGAAAAAAATAGGAACAATTTCAAATGCCTTCGTGTTGCTGGTGTATTAATCTGAGTTTTATTGTTCTGCTTTGGTTTTTTCTAGTAGTGCTGGCAATCATATATCCCTGCATTTAGACCTACGTGTATGTGGATATCTTATTCATGGACAACATGACCTACACGAATGTGGATATCTTCTTCATGGACAACATATTTCATTGTTTTTCATGTCGTCATGCAGGAAATGATGGGCCTGACGTATTTCCTGTCGGATCAATTGAGAAAGGATGCTGAGTATTGCATGGAAAATGCATTTAACACATATTTAGTATGTACAGTTCTCTATTTGTATATTTGTTTATGTAATGGCACTTGTTTCCAGCATCCTTAATGTTCTATTTTCTTTTTTCCCCAAATAGCATTTATGGCCTTTTGTATTACTTCTCACACTTGAGACATTCAGCATCTTGTTTGCTCGGCCAGCCACCTGTACAGGTTGGGGCTTGCCCTAGAATGCTACCTTTTGTTTTAATCTAACTTTAACTTATTAAGAATAGCTGCCCTCAGACTCAAAAAAGCATTCTCACACTTAACAAACCAAGCTTGCCTATTGCACCAAACAACTCAACGTTATCAATTATCCACCTTTTGACAAAGGTTTGATGGGTAGAGGATGATGCAAATGTTGTTTAAAAACTAAATTTATTGTAGCATGTGACATCACTGTACTGGTGTAACCTATCCTATTCTAGATTACCAATGCTGTTATTCTCCAATGCAAAAAGTAAATTGTGATATTAGATAGCTTAAGTTCTATAAATGTAGTTGTTAATATCATATGATATGCGATCCGGTACATTTCTATACATGAAGAAAACAATATTTATTGCTCAAGTGTATCAGATTTGCATTGTATTGTGCAATACATGATACAAGAAACCTAATACGGGATGATACATATGAGTTGTCCAATACGGGGCAAAACATATCATTTTTTTTTTTTGGATTTTAACTAGAAAAAGTCTCTTCACATGAAACTAATTTTTTTAGATACTAGGTAGTGAAATGACGTTGTTTCACTATTTAGGATTTTAAAAAATAAAGCCTTCTTTTGTTGTTCTTTCTATCGCAGGAGCAAATAGTTTGATTGTTAAAAGTGTTCTCTTTTGCCTCCAGTAGATGTTAGAACTAGAACTCTCTAAATTTTGATATTGATGAATTATGTTAAAAACTTTTAGATTGTTAATTTTTTTGTTTTGGCCCTTCTAGTCTTTTTAAATCGTTTTATGCAAGAAACATGTGGTGCAATGAATTGTTATTATGACTTTTTTTTGTAGGTATATGGATTTTTTAATATTTTTTATAAAACTACACGTATCTTACGACACGATATGTTACGATACACGATATATTATTTTTGAAGAACGATATGCCTTCCGATACACATTCTGTTGATTGCCTTTTTTACAAGCCAGTCTTTAGTTCTGTTGATTGCAGATGTATGATAACCTTATATATCCTTCGACAATAGTTGCACACATTGATCATGTGTTCTCTTGCTTGACTACCCCTAACATTTATAAATGCACTGAATTGTGGCCATTGAGAGAGGATGATTGATGGTGAATTTGGGGGAAAGAAAATGAGAAAGTGATTGCGGGAGGAGAGATGCATGCGGACAATGTGTGTCGTGCCTTTGATAGAGATCTTACAATGCTGGTTGTATGAAAATCTTCCTAATTTTACAAGTTAGGAGAAAAAAAATTGAAAACAAGTGGCAACAAAAAAAGATTTTTCACATACTAGAGAAAAGGGCCACTAGTAGAGTGGGGTCAATCACCTGAGATGATAAATACATACAAAAATTATCTATCATGTTCGGACACTTGTGTTAATTATCGATGCTTGATGACTAATTTATCTTCTTTGTTAGAGCATCCAATGGAGAAGCCTTTTTACTATATAAACTAACCTTAGGTTACCCTAATTATTAAATGTGGGATACACTCTCTCTTTGCGTTCCCCCATATGTGCGATCTTGGGTTAACAAACAAACGAACAACCATGTATATGGGAAAATTCAAATGGGTAAGAGATTTGACCCACTGACCACCCAAAACCCGATTCGGATACCATGTTAGAACTTTCAACTCAATCAATTGGTTAACACATCATGGTGGATAGGCCTCTTAAGCATATAAACCAACCTTGGGTGGTTCTAATTGTTCGATGGGAGATATAAACTCTATTTACGTCTTCCCTCGCGTGGAACCTGACCTTGCACTTGGGGCTAATAAACAAACAGACAAATATGTGTACTAAGAACTGCAAATGGGTAAGAGACTTGACCAATTGACCACGTAAGGGACTTCTGATACCATATTAGAGCATTCAACTCAAAATCAATTGACGATGACTAGAGAGACCCCTTAAACATATAAACTAACCTTGAGAGATCTTAGTTATTTGATTTTGGATTTAAGCTAGCTTTACACCTTCCCTTAGTTGGGACCCGGACTTGCACATGGAGTTAATCAGCAAATAGACAACTGTCCATAGTGGAAAATTCAAATGGGTAAGAGATTTGACCCGTTGACCACCCAAGACCTAACTCTGGTACCATGTGGAGTATGAAACTATTTAGTTATGAGTGGAGAGACCCTTCAAGCATACATATAAACTAGCCTTGAGTAGTCCTCATTATAAATATGTGATACAAACTTTCTTTACATCTCTCTCACGTTGGACTTGGGTTCACACGTGGGGCTAAGAAATAAACAAACAATCATGAATATCAGTAAATTCAAATGGGTCTTGACCTCCCAAGGCGTAGTTTTGATATCAGGTTAGAACATCAAACTTAAAAGCAGTTGTCTATTAGTGGAGAGTACGTTCAAGATATAAACCAACTTTGGGTGTCCCTAATCATTTGATGTGGGATACAAACTCTTTTTTACCCTTCCTCACGACCTGGGTTAGCACGTGGAGCTACCAAGCAAAAAGACAAATATGTATGCCGAGAACTTAAATAGGTAAGAGACTTAGCTCAGTGGTTGTCTGAGGCCGAGCTTTGATACTACGTTAGAGGCATCCAACCCAAAACCAATTGGTAAAGAGTGGAGAGGGCTTTTCACTATATAAACTAACCTTGGATGGCCCCAATCATTTAATATGGGTTCCAAGCTCTCTTTAAAAATTGGTTAGCCAATTGGTTTGGAGTTGGATACTCTAACAATCTTGACTATTGAGGATATTTCCATTAGTCCGCTTGCCCAATAGAAAAGATTTTCTTTGTAGTTTTTTTAACTTTTTATAATCGTGGAAAAATAGAGTAAGTGTTGGGCCAAATTAATTTTTTTCTAATAAGTTTATTTGCTTCTTTGTTCAATACGGTGGCAAAATTTGCAACCAAACCAAAACATATTTTTGCTAGTTACATAAATTGGACTTATGTAATCTAACCTTCAAAAGGAATTTGGGTCATTTGGATAATATTTTGACCCAAGTTTAGCATTTGTTATTTTTCTTGCTTTGAGGTGAGGTTTCTCTGCACTGTTGCGCCCGTTTCTTATTTGCTAATATGAAAATTGATGCTGTCGAGGTGGATAACTTGTTCAGAGTAGAAGATTTATTGTTGTAATCAAATATTTTGGTGACTTGAGAGAGGGGGAAAATATTTGAATGCATAATTCTGCATTCTTAAAGAGTGCTTCTTGTCAAGTGTTAAGTTTTCATATTGACAAATTCCTGGACTAATCAAAATAAAAATATAAAGAAACTCCTGGTCCTGGTCTTGTTAATATCTTTTTAAGTGATCGGCTTGTGAAGTGCGATTTTTCTGCAACAAGCACTGAAACCGAGTATTTTAAATTCAATATTTTATCTATTTTTTCCTGGTGATACTCATCTTTGTGGGGAGACCATTGTTGAATATTGCATGTAATAAGGATTCTCTAGAATGAATGGGGAAAAGTGGAAGCTGGTGGCTGATTTTATGTAACTAAGGTTGATGCCTAGTTAACCCTTGAATTCTTTTGGGGTTTAATATGGTTTGATGAACTCAGCAGTTCCCCGTGGGAAATTATTGGTGAACCTTGGTCTGGAATGGTGTTTTTCGAAATTGAATACATACCTTGGTCTGGGTGTAATGCATTTCTTGTGTTGATTTACGTAAATTCATTTTATTTCAGAAAGTTGGATTGTCTGGTCAGAGAAATGCTACACGATGTGGTCTCTGGTGGGTAGAAATGTTGAAGACAATGGATCAGTATAAAGAAGCTGCCAGTGTTTACTTCCGTATCTCTGGTGAGGTAATGAAACGTTTTTTTTTTTGATTTTATATAACACAACCGAGTATGAATATATATATTCTGCTCTGAAAATGTATTTTTTGATTAGGAACCCCTGCATTCGGCTGTAATGCTTGAGCAAGCATCTTATTGCTACTTGTTTTCTAAACCGCCCATGCTACGCAAGTATGGGTTTCATCTCATTCTTTCTGGAGATCTCTACAAGAAATGCGATCAGGTACCTCTTGTCAAATCTTGCAATTTTAATATGCACATAAAGTGGTCTAATTTTTGAAAATTTGTCTGTTGTCGATTATCAGATGAAACACGCAATTCGAACATACAGAGGTGCTCTCTCTGTATTTAAAGGAACCATGTGGAGCCATATTAACGATCATGTGCATTTCCACATCGGAAAGTAAGTTGCAGATAACCATCTAACCTCTGATTTGCATGATTAACATATAGTGATCATGCAACATTGATAATGTGTGAAATCTTAATAACCTTATCATTGATGCAGGTGGTATGCTTTCCTTGGGATGTTTGACATGGCTATCAAACATATGTTGGAAGTCCTAGCCAGTGGCCATCAATCAAAGACGACGCAGGAATTATTCCTGAGGGACTTCTTTCAAATTGTTCAGGTAATAATTAATGTTAACGTTTTTTTGTTCTCCCCTGCAGTGAACCTAATAGAAGTTACAATAGAGTTAAGTCTCTGCAGAGCTTAAGAATCCAAATAGGATCATCTACTATTTTGGGTTACTCGGATCTGGCATGGTTGCCTGTCATATTGTCTTATGTCAAACTAGATTATATATATTTTCTTGATATGTCCTGAACCATAGTCATATCAATTTTGCTATTGGACCCAGGGCAGCTTGGATTGCTCTTTATCCACTTGCTTTTGTCTGGACTTTAACCTGATCTACCATCAGCTCTAATATTGAATTAATTTTCATATATTAGGTTGCATTTTTGATTATGTTTGGCTCTTTCTTCTTCTTCTTCCCGTTCCTTCTTTACTCTGCCAAGGTTTATACATATATGAGTGAAGGGGCAGTAGTCCAACAATCATGAGGTCGACAAAGGCCAAGCAACCAAAGCAAAAAAAATCCAACAAGTTAGAAGAATGGGCAGGAAAAAGAAAAGAGGAGGACTTCAGGTTTTGAGAACTGAGGGAAAATACTTGAAAACTGTGGCTGTGTAGTGACAAAGATCTATGCTAGTATCATCTGAATGCTTGCCTGAAAGAACTTTGTAGCATGAAAAGCATTCCATTATCTATTGATCTTCAACAACCATCGAGTGTTTTTTAACATGCAGAAATTTCTGGTCCCCTTTTTTGGTTGTGTCAACTTGATGCATCAGAAGATTTCCATTATGATCCAGCCTGAAATATTTGTAACGTTCTGTTCAGCGAAAGTTATGGCTAATCTTCTAATTAAAATTTTTAACCATTATGTTCGTTCTTTTTGTATTCATGCTTGCTAGGCCCGAGAAAGGATGTTTAAGTGTTTTTACCCTGTTTAATGGTTGGAGCACCATATCTCCCAGTTCCTTATTTGGCTAGACAGCCTTGTGATTTTGACGTGGAAAATTTCCATCAATGGATGAAACCAGGATTTACTTGCTTTGTATTAGCGGATAACCTCTATGATTGCGGGACATTTTAGCTTTCTCTAGTATTGTTTGAGATTCAGTTCTATATGTCACAGAAAGTGGTTACGGTCCCTGTCTATTCATTTTGCTTTGTTTGGATGATGTAGAAAGCAGGGAAAACATTTGAAGTATTGAGGCTTCAGTTGCCTGTGGTTAATGTTTCTTCACTGAAGGTTGTTTTTGAAGATCATCGAACTTATGCATCACCTGAAGCTGTAAGTAAAATAAGTTTTTCTCCTTTTCAGCCTGAAGATTAATTTCTTTGCTAATGGTTGCTAAATTTGTTCATGCACCATAATGTTACCAGTCAATAGAATGGTTGCTGGGTTTATGTATTTATTTAATGATGTGCTTGATGCTATTGCAATCCATTGTCATGATTGGCGGACTTAATTCTTTCTTTGGATATTGTTTTCACTCTCCAGCCAACTATGTATTGGCTGAGGCACAAATCAGATGCTGAAGTTGGATAATTATTTGACTCCTTGCCGTACACCTGCTTTGTGATATTGTTTTTGCTTGTTTTGTCAACCATCATTTTAAAACTCTTAGGTTCAGCTTCATTCCCTTGCCCTCTCTTGTTTGTGTTTTGCAAGTTAAAATTTTTCACTCTGTCCATCTTTACTACCATGTACTAGTCTAGAGAACAGACAATCCAATTAATGCACCGGAATGGCTTTATGCCTGTTTGTAAGCTAATAGACTAAAAATTAAAAGTTAACAAATCCTCAACTCAACGAAACCTTGTCTTCACTATAGGGTGTCGGTTACATTCCTCCTTATCGACCAATTTGTTCTATCAAGAATTATATTTTCTATTAAACCATAAGCTATATATCCATTTTCTCAGTTTAATCTTCGACTATCTGTACGCCTCACATTGCCATCCATTGTTATCACCTCCCCCTTCCTCACTGGTGCAGTAAATAGGCCCTCTATAAACATATCCAATACACCAAAATTGATGCTCTTTTTATTTTCTCTCCTATTAGTAGGCATGTCCACAGATTGCATTTGGATGGAACTAAGGCCATTCGAGTCCAATTTGTTTATCTGATGGATATAAAAATCTTAGTCAATGTTCGAATCCAAATCCACTTATAAGCCCATTCGAGTCCAATAATCTGATCCGATCCATGTTGATGGTATTCCACCAAAATGCCAACAAATAATCAATAATTTGGGAAATTTATAGTTAAATTTTAGCTAAATATTACTGATCGATCACTCAATTCCAACAATTTGTATTCATTTTCATCTCATTATTGTTAGTGTTTCAACCGATTTAAAAACAAGAACAATATACAAATCAAATGTTTCCTATTATGTTTCATACATTTTCCCCAGATTTCTCCAGCTGGATGAATAAACCCATAACTTTCCCCGTGAATTGAAACTAAACCTATTTATTTTCTCATGAAAAAGAGAGGAATGGAGAGAGTAGAAGCAAAAGAGAGAGAGGGAGGGAGGTAGCATAAGAGAGAAAAGAGATGAAGGAACAACAAAGGAATAAGAAAAAAGCAAAGGGATATAGAAATAGAGAGAGATAAGTGATAGAGACAGAGAAAGAGGGAAAGGGCAGAAGTGAGAGGAAGAAAGAGAGATCAAGAAACTGAGAGAACGAAAGGGAGAGAGAGTAGTAGATGGGTGACAGATTCTTGGTGAAGGTTGTGAAGAGGGCGCAGAGATGCAGGGGAAGAGGGAAGGGAGAGGATAGCTGGGTTAGGGTTGGGAAGAATCTCATACTAAAGAACAGAATATATATATATATCAATTGGATCAAAATTTTATCGGATTGGATTTGAATATATCCATAACCTATAACTGATTTAAGAAGTTTAAATGGATTCGGATTGGATTCAGATAAAAGGATTAAATTTCTAGTCTATCTCCAGTTAAACGGTTTTGAATTGATAGGCCTGCCTATTAGCACTACTTTTAATTTTCACAGATATACTCATTCTTAATTTTATGTTTTTTTGGTTTTACAACTCATTCATTTTAACCTCTGCATTTCATCCACACCTAGTTGCTAATCATGTTGTTCTTAGTCACCCAACATTTTGTAACATAAAATATGCCCCGTTTTATTGCTGTATTGTAGAGCTTGCCTGTCAGCTTAACATGATACATGAGATGCACTCCTTCACTTAATACATTCTGTTCAAGTCTACGACTAAAATTGTCTTCATTTTCACCCTCCATATGTTGATTGACCACAAATATCGAAATCGTTCACTCTTTGGTATCTATCATTCTTATACTTCGTTAGTTGGATATCTGTTTTTACTGAAGTTGTCCGCGTATTCAGATTTAATTCTATTTATTTGGTAACAAATTACTTCATTAAGAGTTTGCTATTTGATATCCTATCTTTATTTGTTTCACTACGGTCTGTTTGATGGACTCCACCTAGTGAGATCAAACTACAAGAAGTTTTTCTGCAGGATTTAGGGATTTTTGTATCTTTCTCATATTGTTTCCTATGGATATGGATTGATATGGACGGTTTCCACTTCTCTCCTATTCACTTCTACTTGAACCGGTCAACGAGCGGTACAAGGATCCAAAGGAAGATATCCTAGTTCCCCACTACCCAACTTGTGGGGTGTCACATGTTCTCTGAATGTCCTATGAAAAGTTAAATGTTACAAACCTGGAAAAATGTGGAATGCGTCTTATTGTGCTCCATTGCAATTATACTACACTATTTGCATCCAACACCCTCCAGGGCAATATCAATGGCTTTCACCCTGCTTTTAGTTGTTTATTTCCACTTCTGGAACAGCTTACACCATGGAGGCTGGTAGTCATTCTCATTTTAAGTCAATTTTTTGTTGCTAGTACCTCTCTCCCTCTCCCTCTCCCCACTCCCCTCTGTGTGTGAATTACACTTTTACAGTACCTCTTCTTGACTTGAAATCAGATGTCACAACCTTTTTTGAGACTATCTCTATGATTATATCTCACACTGCTTGGACTATCATGTTCATTTTTTATGTTTTTTATGCACTCTAACCTGCCAATATGTTCTTTATATACTACAAACCTCATGAATATGCAAATTTGTTATAGATTATGGCTTCTTACTGATTTTTCTTTTGCTTCCAAAAACTCCAGGTCAGTGTTAGTGAAAGTTTGTGGAAGTCTTTGGAGGAGGACGTGATCCCGCCATTTTCTATCATCAGGACTAATTGGCTGGAATCACAAGCAAAGCTTGTACCAACAATGTATAAAGAATCAAATATATGTGTGGCAGGAGGTATGAAGGTGATGGTATTATGTAGATGCAGAATGATATAGTGCATCACATTTCTTGATGAACCTTGTTCTCCTACATCGGTGCACCAGGGGCTTTGTTGTATCAATATACGAGGCATTTTAGACTGTTTTGGGGTTACTATTTAACCATAAGCAACGAAATTTATATGCATTTTGTAGTGATCATAGGGCTTTATTAGACGGTTTACAACATGTAGGCTAATTGTGTTTCTAAATCGAAGACTGCCTGGAACTTGTAACAAACATATATGGTCAGATGCTTTTTGGGGGAAACTTATAGACTTATAGAAGGCAAACTTGACCTCCTCTACACACTTGATGACACTCCTAATGACCTGGTAACCTGTCCACGTACAACGGGGAACAAGGCTCTTGTTGCTATCAGTAATTGATCCTTGAGGCAGCGATTAACTGAGAGAAAGCAATGAGTAGTATTTGTAAAAGCAATGAGTAGTACCTACAAATAGTATTTATTAGCTGATCTTTGAGGTTTATACTGAGGCAACTTTTTTGGGTGCATACTATCTTAAATTTTCTAACAATATATGCAACAGAATCTTAAGGATTGATAATTGCAGATTCTTCTGTTTTTTCCTTATTTTTTGGTTTGGTATTCAGGGAATTTTTTAATAGTGGAATTGATGTAACTTCACTTTATTATGTTTGAGTATTTGTTGATGTATGTGCTTCATGTTCTTTCAGAAGCGATTACGGTAGTTATCGGCTTCAAAAACCCCCTTCAAATCCCTGTTTCAATCTCTAATGCTTCCCTAACATGTGAGCATTCTGCACAATCTGATGAAATGAAACCTGGTAAGTTAGATGCCAGTTTACATACGATTTACTGTGTACTTTTATTTCTTCCTCTTCTTTTTATTTTTTTCCTTGAGGTCCAAGTTTATACAATTTTTTCACCAGAATTATGTAAGTACCATCTTTTATGATGCAGGGGCAAATAGCTCAACAACTGGGCATCAGATTGACGAGGAATCCAGGAAGTTAGCCACCAGTGGGTATGTATATTGGATTTTCCACAGTCTATTTCCTCAAAAATTACTTTTATTTGATGAGCACAAGTCCCATACTTTGTGTTCATGCGTTGTTTGACCAAGCCAACTAGTGCTAAGGAGGGTGTTTTCTTGATAATTACAGTGAAATTATCTCAGACATGTCTGCGTTTACGTTGTCTGAGGTTGACATTTTACTTGGAGGTGGTGAAACAATTGAGGTGAGTTTTGCGTTTGAACTGTCAACCATTGAGATCTCGTGCAAAAATCTGTGCAACTTAGAAGACTTCACTTCCTCACAGCAGTATCTAAAAGCATTATGTGGTTTCATATTACTTGGCTGTTGGTTTTCCAATTCCAAAACAGTATTTAAAACACAGTAAGTTGTAATTTGTAAATAATTTTACTAATTGAACGGAGTTAACCTTTATCCATTGCTACGTTGTAAATAAAAATTGTACTTGATTTATATTTATTAAGTATACCGACAGGCGATATGATTAGTTAGCTTTTTGGCTTCCAACAATTAATTGGCTAAAAACGTATTCAAAATCATAACAGATTTAGTATATGTTAGTGTTTGCTTAGAATAATAATCAACTCAATTTTGGGGTTTTAGTGGGCATATGTTTTAATACTTAGTTCTATATTGGGAAATATACATAAATTTATGTTTTCATCATTTACACCTTTCCCCTTTCCTTTTATTTATGTCCGGGAAGGGAACATCTCAATAAACCTAAATGGCTTTCAACTCTGTTTGGGGAATTGAAAAGAATTTGGAATAGGTCAACACTGGAAAAAAGCAGAATCATGACAAACAATTTGAAAAGCTAGGCGGGAAAAAAAGGGAAATCAAAGGGATACAGAGAAACTAAATAAAAGTCCCCCCCCCCCCTCCCCCGGTTTCCCTTCCTTTAGTTTGTCTTTCTTGTTGGTAACTGTAACCACTGTATTGTTGACTGCAACACATTGCTTAGTTGTTGTACATGATTTCTACTCCTTGAAGCCTTGTTCATTCGTCATCCTTTTTCTTTGCAAAATTTCAGGTACAGCTAACAGTTACGCCCAAAGAGGAAGGCATCCTAAAAATAGTTGGTGTGAAGTGGAAATTGTCAGGTTCAGTAATTGGTTTCCATAAGTTTGAGTCGGACTTGGTTAAGAGAAAAGTTGCAAATGGAAGACGAAATACTAAGAAGTCTATGAAGGATAACCTCAAGTTTTTAGTGATCAAGGTGCCTTTTTTCACCGTCTTTTTCCCGTTTTCACATCTTTCATGCTCGATTTAATCAAAGTTGTATGGATTCTCCTTCAACAACTTCAGTTTACCTATTTATTCACTAATTTTCTGCTATAACTTCCTCAATGCCAGAGTCTACCCAAGCTTGAAGGGTTCATTGATCACATGCCTAAAACAGTTTATGCAGGAGATTTACGGCGTCTTACCTTGGAGTTGAGGAATCCATCAGAAATTCCTGTGAAGGTATGGTTTTGCTGTTAAGTACAGCAGTTCAGTATTTGGTTCAGATATGCTTGTCACCGTCACAAACATGTAGCGTCTGTGCCCTTCCATTCAGGTCCTCACCATAATCCTTAAGTTGGATCGAGTTGACATGTTTTTAATAGATGGCGAGTGTTCTAGTTTTTGGATCATATTATTTCTCTGGTAAAACCATCGTCTGTGGTATGTGTTTGTAAATCTATACATTCCAACAGGTAATAATTGATGAGTTTCACAGGATTAAGCAGTCTAAAATTGAAGTATGAATGGTATAGCATCTAGTTGATACAATGGAAGGTTTATCTTACAAGATTAACGTAAAGGCGTAAAGCCATGGAAAATTGTAAAGGGAAACAAATCATGCCACACTATTTCTCACTGTATAGATAAATATTAGTTATTTCTTTATACACTATAGTGATGTCCCCTCAGGGACTTTCAAAGTGTACTGGTCCTAGATAACAATTCTCTTATTCAGTCTATTCATCATGATATCTTTTTTCAGAGTATAAAGATGAGGATCAATCATCCAAGGTTTTTAAACATTGGAAATCCGGAAGTTATGAATATGGAATTTCCTGCTTGCCTTGTTAAAAAGGAAAATTCTGTACAGTCCAACACCAATGAAGCATCAAATAGTGTTTTTGTGTTTCCTGAGGTTAGTGGATGACTTCTTATCAGGCGGATTTCTGTTGGCAATCTAAGTCAATATGTTCTTCGGATGATTTCATTTTCATTTGCCTACAATTCTGCTTTTAGAATACAGTAATTCATGGAGAAACTCCACTCTCTTGGCCTCTTTGGCTTCGGGCTGCTGCTCCTGGGAATATTTCATTGTACCTAACAATATGCTATGAGATGGGAGATGAATCAACCGTCATGAGATATCGCACTTTACGCATGCATTATAATTTGGAGGTACTCTTTTCTTTCTTTTTTTGCTCCTGATTTTACTTTGGAAGATTCTCTTGAATATAATGGGCAATGAACTTTCTATGTGATCATTAATTTCCTGTGGCCAAATTAAACATCAGTCTCCTGAATTAAAATTGTTTGTTGTACCACCTGACTTAATTTCAATTACAAGCACACATCTTATAATCTATATTCATATTTTAAGGCTGCTTGTAAAATCTCCTTTTTTGGGTCTAGGAAAGATTTACTTTGTTAATCCATGTAATGATCTGTTGTTTCAACACTCATCCATTCCATGAAAGGAACAAAGTTTTGATCTTAAACTGGAGCTTACCAGCATCAGTATCTGTCAGCTTGTTGCAAACTATTTCCTGAGTATATTGTAACTGTCAGTTAGATTTCAGACTTCATTTCCATAACAAGGATGACATAAAACAGTTCTTCTATTGATTTATCCATGTGTATTATCCTGTTATCTTTTGTAGGTGTTACCATCATTAGACGTGTCCTTCCAAATCAGCTCATGTCCTTCAAGATTGCAAGAATTCCTTGTGCGAATGGATGTTGTCAACAGGACCAGTTCAGAGAGTTTCCAGGTTCATCAGTTGTCATCTGTTGGAAAACAATGGGAAATCTCATTGCTTCAACCAATTGATTCTGTTCTTCCTTTGCAATTTCTAATGGCTGGTCAAGCACTCTCATGTTTTTTCAAGCTCAAGGTTGGTATGAGAACCTACAGTTTTGGTTCCTCTAATCATCTAAACTGTTGTATTGTTTCCACTGGAAGCAGCTGTGCAATTTTTTACTTTTTTTAATTTGTCATCTGTTGGAAAACAATGGGAAATCTGATTGCTTCAACCAATTGATGTCATTCTTCCGTTACAATTTCTAATGGCTGGTCAAGCGCTCCCATGTTTTTTTCAAGCTCAATGATGGTATGAGAAGCTACACTTTTGGTTCCACTAATCAACCAAAATGTATTTTTGTTTCCTCTGGAGAAGCTGTGTCATTCTTTTCCTTTTTGTTTTTTTATTGGTGATCCCATATCTCCATTGACGCGGTTCTTCATTGGTGGTGTAACACCCTGCTATTTAATGAGCTGGCTTTGTTTCTAAAGTTTGCTCTTCTCAAATGCCATGTTTGCTAATATGCCTTGTATACGTGCATGTCACACACCACAAGGCCGACACTTTTGACTCTATGCCCAACACTCTCTTTTATCTTCTTGTCCATTTTCTAAGTTTGTCATAGTTGTGCTATCATATGAAATCTTACTCTCTAGGTACTACATCAACACTGCCATGCTTTTATCATTTTTACTTGTCTTACGCACTTGTTTGAATGCTTGTTTGTGTGTGTGTTTTTCGCCAAATACACCGACTATTCATTACTTTTTGGGGTTTTATTTGATTAGTGTTGGCTTCAGAATTGCAGGAAACCTGGAACTGATGAAGACAAGGTCCCTTCTCTAGCCCCTTTAGATAGAACTGATGCAAGATTGGGCCATGGTAGCAGTGAAGCCTTGCTTGATGTATATAGCTCACCTTTAATTGATTTTCACCATTATGAAAGAGTGCACCAGGAAATGTCAGATCAGGTTGGCTATTTTCTTGCTATGTTGTACATAATGTTTACGGGTACCAACTTTCTTTAGTTTTGCCACCACCCACCACCAAAATTCCTTTTGCTCGAGTTTGCTGAGTCTTGTTTCACCAAGCCATTCTTACAGAGGGTATTGCCACGGGGACAAAAGATTCACAATATTGCAGGGTTTTAAAATTGTTTGCATAGCCATTTTGGCTTATGACTTTTTGTGTGTTTTGGGGGAGGGGGGAAGGTAATAGCCAAGTAAATTATTTATCGTTGAGAATAAGAATAGGCATGATTGTGGAATAAGCATTTTTTGTTATAAGAACAAATATATACTGTTAGTTTTAAAAGTCTTAGCACTGTGCATTGGGTTTGTGTTCAAGGCAAGGATCAAAATTTCATTTTGTTTCTACTGAAGTATTTCCGTGGATACCAAAACGAATCATTGATGAACAAATTCTCTTGTTACGGATTGTTTCTAGATGTTTTGAAATAGAAATTCCATTTTTTTTTCCTTTTTACCATGTTGTTTCTGAAATCTTTCTAAAATGTTTCTAAGTTAAATGAGAGTATGTGCAGAAACGGTGCTTTGATTCTTAAGGAGCACATGGATTTACTGCCTTGTCAGTGTACTGAGAGTTTCTTTATGCATGAATCAGGGACATCAAGGTACAATTGATTTCATATTGATGTCCCAGATGCAGAGTGATAACAATCCTGGGCTCCCCAACAGCAGAAATGTTTTCTCACATCATGTGTGTCATTGCAGGCAAGATATCCACCACTATATTTATAAACTGTACAGAACATGATTAGATTCTACATGTCCTTGTTTTACTTTATTTTTTCTATTTCTGGACTGAAAATACGTGGATATTATTCATTGTTGCATTCAACAATTTTTTTGTTTACAGTCTTGCAAGCACAAGTCCAATATGGTGGCAAATGGATGGCCCCTGTATCATCCGACATAACTTCTCTGTTTCTTTCTGCGAAATAAATCTAAGGATGACCATCCACAACTCCTCAGATGTCATTGCATCAATTCGCATCAAGACCTCTGATTCTACTTCCAGTGCTAGTTCATTTAACAGTGCAACTTCAGTCTCTTCTGGAGATGAAGCAGGATGGCACGATATGTCTCTATCGAATGATGGTAAAGTCACATCTGATGTGCTGGGAACTCGAGTTGGGAAGTCACTATCACCAGATTGCGTTTCACATTTCATTTGGTCAGGTTCAAGTTCTACTCGAGTCAAACTTGATCCCTTGTCCACAACCGAAATTCCTCTCCAGATTTGTGTGTTTTCTCCTGGGACATTTGATTTGTCAGATTATGTTCTGCATTGGAATCTTCTTTCCCCTGATGATCAGGAGGATGATGAGGCTGGAAAGAGACCATCTTCAGGAACGTGCCCGGGGCATCCTTACTATCTAACCGTGCTGCAACAGGATTGAGCTTTTGGCTGGTAAATTTTGGTTCTCTCTTCAATAGCAGACGAGAGATTTTGTTTGTAGTTGTTCTGTACTTTCACCTTGTAAATTATGGTGTTTCAATGTATTTGTATAGCAATATGAGTTTTTTTCTTTTGTTTGGGGTGTGTGAGGAGTTGGAAGAAAGGTGGGGGGGGGGTAGATTTGATTAAAAGTCGAAGGCAAGATTTAATAGGTGGCTTTATTTTTTCTTCAAAACAATAAGAGCAATGGAAATTAGGTAAATCCACTACCTTATACTAGGTTTCACCTATACTGGGTGATACATGATTTGTTGGTTAACTCATTTTTTGGGAAGAACTGATGAGCGACTGATTGGGCTAAGCTGAATGTAAACAATGAATCTATGATTTTGACATTTTTATCCATGATTAGCTGATGAATTGCATTTTATTTCATTTGATTTTCTCATCTGTTATTTGTTCTCTTTGGAGAATGACAGTAAGATTGTGGTCGAGGCTTGATGCATCTTAATTTGACACAATCTCAGTGCTCTTTTGGGTATGTCATCTCTCTTCCAGAATCCTGTTGCATCTGATGGAGCGTAGAGTGCAGGTAATCCGTTTTATAAGTTGGGTTTGCAAATGCCATGTGCAAGAAGCTTGGATTAGGGCTGATACTGGAGAGATTCGACTCCTATAAGACTCAACTCGTGTTATAAATAAACCGAGCTTGTAATTTTTTAAGCTCGTTTAAAAATACAAGCATATAGAAGGTTTAAGTTTATAAAATTTAACTTGTTTATATATAAAAATAATTAAGTTATACAGATTTGATTTATTTTGGGCTCGGTTTGAATTTGACTTAAATTTTAAATGAATTAAATTTTAACAATTGTTTAGACTTGTTTAAAAATTAAGTTCGATTGATTTAATTCGAACTTACAAAACTTGACTTGATTAAGTATCATAACTTGGGTTCGTCCCACATCGACGAACTCTGGGTGTGTGTGTGTGTTAGTATAGAGTTACTCCACTTTCACTTTTAAGTGGTTGTGTAGTAATTCTCTTAGAATTATTGACCAAAAAAAACAAGACTCCTTCGCGCGTGCTGCATGCGTAGCTCTCAGTCCGTTCCTCCACTATGCCTCGCTTCTTAGCGAGCGGCTCGTTCTGGGCTTATGTGGGCCTGGGCGGTTATGGGGTTCCTTGGTGGGGGTTCGTCCCACATCGACGAACTCTGGGTGTGTGTGTGTTAGTATAGAGTTACTCCACTTCCACTTTTAAGTGGTTGTGTAGTAATTCTCTTAGGATTATTGACCAAAAAAGTATCATAACTTGGGTAATGGTTGTAAAAAGTCTAATTGATGTGAGCCGAGTCAAACGTAATAACTCATGATTACTAAAACTTTACCCAAAACTACTCATGATTGTTAAACTTAGACCACACAAATCATTATACCACATGATTTAGATGTATTTGGATTTTGGAAAGAGGTGAGTGTGAATTTGATAGTCTTTTTTTTTTGGGTGCCCCGGAGGTGAAGGCACTGAAATTGAGGAAGTTATGACTAAATAGGGTTAAAATTATAACTTGATAGTGTTTTAAAAAAAAACAATATTATAAAATTCCAATAAAATTTAAAAAATTACAATCTAAATACATATTATCTATTAGATGAATAGATTCTATCAATTTTTTCAATATAACCCAATCATCCAAGGAATAATATGTATTTAAGTTTCATTTGAATTATGTAATATTTTCCTTAAAAAAATGAGGGTCAGTTCTAATTGACTCATTAAATCATAACTTAACTTAATTTTGTGATATCACCTATAAATACCTTAAATATCGTGGTAAAAAAGGATGATACATCTAACCTAACAATTTTAGACACGATTTGTAAAACCGACACAAATTCGACATGAATTTAGCGGGTTTGAATGTAGTTCTAATAGGTTCAAGTGATTAACGTGTTAACTCGAAATACCCGTGAAATAAACAAACCGGTTTCGTGTTTAACCTATAAACTCGTTTCAACACGTTTAACCCGTTAAGAGTGGTACAATAAATTTTTTAAAAACAAATTAGGTCTATCAGCCTCTATCTCATCTCACACCTCCCATCTCTCAGAATCATTCAAATTTAGTAATCATTTAATGTTTATTTTTTGTCTTTATTATTTTGTTCAGTCATGATTTATTGTTATAGTAAATAAGTCAATCATGTGTAATGTGTGACAAGTTAATGATTTTTTATGTGGACTCGAAATTATCTAACATTTTCTCTTATTTAACGGGTGACACACGGGTTATATCGGACAATTCGTCTAACAAACGATTCGTGTATGGATGTGATAATTAGACTCGTTTATATAAATGAACAGGATATAGATGAAGTATTTTTTGACACAAATTCGTTCTACCTGACACGAAACTGTTCTACTTGATACAATTGCTAGATACATCTATAGAGACGGCAACAAATTAAATAAATAGCTAGTGTCCAAACAGATAAAACTAAAAAAACCACAAATATCCATATAAAAATAGAAGAATCCAAATTGAAATGACTGTCCCCACTACACCAAGTCTTCCCACTAATGACAAAAAGCCAACCTCCAATCTCCCCTAATTACAATATCGCCCCCAGTCATATCTGAAAATGCCAAGTGGAGACCCCACCCAATCCAGACTCGAGAAAAAAATAAACCAATACAAAATAATAAAACAAAAATACAAGAGAGAGAGAGAGGGGAAATACTAGCATGCATCAAGGTATAGGATAAGAAGAAAAATGGAGGTACCCAGTCAACCAAGAACTCAGAGGGAGGTGTAGGATAAGAAAGAAAAAATGGAGGTACCCAGTCAACCAAAACCTCCATGAATGACTTCTATTTCTTGTTGTTCTGCCATGGCTTCACAGTGAAGAGAACAACGAACAAGATGATCAGAAGAAGGAGGGTAATGGCGAAACAAGTCCACTTCCTTGTGTTCTTCTGGTGCTTCCTCGCCACCTCCAATTGCTGAGCACCTCTTGTAACGAAGGAATTGGCTCTGTTCACATGACTCTCAATATCATCCAATTGCTCTCCTTGACTCTGAACCAGAACCGCCATGTCCAGAAAAACTTGATGCAATTCCTTCAAGTTCTTTTCCATTTCTTTCACTGCGTCGTGTCTCTCTTGAATCTCCAATATGGTGTCCATGACCTGCCCTCTTCCTTGCTGCTGAATCGCTTTCTGCAAAAAAGTTTCGCTCTCGCCGGTGGAGATCAGAGTATCCAGAATGGATTCATCGGCGTTTTCTCCGGTGACGGTGAAGTACCGTCTCTGGATTGTCTCTTTGTACTCTTTCGCGATCTTGGTACGAAGATCGTTGAAGGAATGCATGGAGTCTTGGAGTTTCTTTCTCAGGCCGTTGACGACTGAGGTTCTTGTCCGGTCGGAGGAGCTACCCGGGCCGCAGCCGGGGAGGCTCCGATTGGCGGCGTTGGAGCGATCTAGAGCTTCGAGTCGTACCTTGATAAACTTGGCTTTCTTGAGAGATAAAGCGACGTCGTTGTCCATCTTGGACCTGAGGTCCTTGATAGACTTGGCGTTGTGGAGGGTTTTGCTCTGTTCATTAGCGGCTTGGAGCTGGGAGTAGAGGGTTTCAAGGTCTTTGAGCTCGTCTTTAATGGCTTCCACGTCCTCGAAGAACTTGTCAAGGTTGACACCGCCGGTGGACGGAGAGTTTGTCATCTGGATTACGTGAGATGGGGATTGTTCTTCGCTACGGAAGCGAGAGAAAGAGCCTGAAAAGAGGTCGTTCATGGTTGCAGTTGGAAATAGAAAAAGGGTTGGGTTTCAGAGAGAGATTGGATCTGAATTGTGGGATCTAATTAATATGGAAGTTGAGGTATTGATTAGGGAAGAGGAAAGTTGTGATGGGTTATGAAGGGAGAGATTATTAGCGAGAGAGAGAGAATGGGAAATTGGAAACTTCTTCGGGGGGTGCTCTTGGTTCAAAGAATGGCTGCCTGAAGGAAATGGGTAGAGAGACTAGTAAAATGGGTCGCCTGTTCAAAAGCTCCTATTTTCTTTCTTCGAGAGGGAGAGAAAAGTCAACTTAATGGTGCACCCGGGCAGAGAAAGGGGGGGTTGGAGTGGGATGGAGAAAGAAAGATATATATATATATATATATAGAGAGAGAGAGAGAGAGAGAGAGAGAGAGAGGAACTGCGATGGAAAAGGGTAGGGAAAGGAACATTAAGGAGGGGAAAGGGTCATAGATAGGGGTGGGTGAGTGGGTCTACACCGGGTAAGACCAGTTAGTTTCAGGAAACCGAAAAATATTGGAGGAAAACGCGTAAGGACTAAAGTTTTCCTCGTTAAGCAAACAAGCAAAAGTGTGAAATTTCTGGGAAATTGCATTTTTACACCTTTTAATTTTGATGGGAAACAATTAAAATTATTAAAAAAAATAAGTTAAAAATATTACACAGCTCAACTCTACAAAATCTTATTTAATCTCGACTACATGAATCTTATTTATTAGTCTGTTTGAAAAAATTAATGAATTCATAACATAAGATGTTAACTTTAGTAATGAAAAACTAATGATATTTAACATTACTTAATTTTTTATTTTGCAATAAATTTATCAAATGTTTATGTGTATAACTCCAATGGTAATAAAAACCA
This sequence comes from Ilex asprella, assembly GCA_023539305.1. NCBI lineage: Eukaryota > Viridiplantae > Streptophyta > Magnoliopsida > Aquifoliales > Aquifoliaceae > Ilex > Ilex asprella. The sequence goes on from CM042200.1 coordinate 4,278,137, forward strand.
ACTCTAAATTTAATTTTTTTTAGTTCAAGTCTTAACAATCTTTTGAAATCAAATAATGAAAAATTTATCACTCATGAATACTATAATTTTGATATAAATAATCTATTTTTGACTAAATTGAAGAAAAGATTAGTTGACGTGTGCATACATTAATCCGAACACTCCTGATTGTTTAAAGGGATAATGAGATATGAGTACCTTTTTTAAAACTTATTTGGTTTTAAGTAACACCTCCAAACTTATCCTATTTTAAGTCATCTTTTTCATCAAATAGTTGTCAATAAGTACACATTTTAAAACATTTTTAATTTTTTTTCTAAAATGTATTCCATAATTACCCCTACCAAAAATAATGCATACCTACTTGAATGTGAGATTTTTAAAATTAGAATGTGATATTTTTAATATTAAAATGTGAGACTTTCAAGATTCTTTTTGATATTTATGTATCATTTGAATTTTGAAATATATATATATACACACACACACACACACACACACATATACACACGTATACACACACACACACACACGTAATACAGTGACACGCTTAACAAAAAAATAGTAACATCAAACAGTGACACGTTCAATAAAAATATTTGTGTAACTGTTTGATGTTACTATTTTTGTGTTGAGTGTATTAATGTTTGACGTTACTATTATTTTTTTGTTGAACGTATTACTGTTTAATGTTACTCTTTTTTTGTTGAGCGTGTCACTTTTGATTTCACTGTACTACGTGTGTGTCTATATATATATATATATATTCAAAATTCAAATGGTACACAAAAATAAAAAAAAATCTTAAAAGTCTAACATTCAATTAGATATGCACTATTTATGGTAGAGATAAACGGGCTTTTATGATTTTTTTTATCACATGTACTTGTATCCCAATTATTTTAAAAAGTGTATTTTTATCCTATTAAATTTTTAGGGAAGTACCGGCCTCCCTAAACCCTTTGTTTAAATCCAAAAAAAAAAATTTAGATGATAGATTTATAAATGGGAAACTGACTTCCAATTGTGCTGCCGACTTACAAAATAGACAGAAAGAAAAAGAAGGTAAGGAGGTAATGGGACATTGAAATAATCCCCATTAAAAACTACACAACACACTTCATCAATTTTATATGAGACTTCAAACATAAGGAAGTATTAGCTTACATGTCGTGCAGGTAATAACTGTGAGGTGAGAGAGTACCCAACCGCAACAGCTTATTAATCCTCAGGCCTGTTTGACATGTTTTTTTTGGGAAAGGATTTGAATTTGAATTTGAATTTTTAAATTTAAATATGAGATTCAATAGATAATATTGTTCATATTTATGTTTGATATGCGTAAGAATATATAACTATTATGATAATATATTTGTATATAAATAATTATGGTGTCCCTTAACTAATATGAAATATATAAGATATATAAATGATATAAATGTCATTTAAATGTTAAACCCATTAACCCACACATAAAACCCCCAATAGATTTCATGAAATCCATGAACTTGGATTTCATGATCAAACCTAAATTAGATTGGGTTTCAAATCTTGGGCTAAATGTATATTTATCAAACATGGGTTTGAGGACATTTATTTCCCAACCAATATTCCAAACCCCACCCGTCCCCCCAAACCTACATGCCAAACAGACCCTTAAGAGTAATTTAGTTGTTAAACTTGGCATTTGATAATTCAGACGTCTCAGATTCAATCTCTTTTTACACTTTCTAATGGTTAACTACCCTTATTTTTTTAAAGACATGCTCTAATTCAACTCAAGCTAACAATCGACACAAACTTAAACACTCTGTAATAAAAAAAATAAACCGTACTAATTTGCTTACAAGTGTTAAGAATTCCAATTTCACTCCCTTCCCAAAACTAGAAAGAAATTAGTAACAAGTTGGGTAGTTTTATAATCTTAAATTCTTATCTATGTACTTGAATCAATCTTGTATGGTGAGCTGAACAAGGATTACATATATAGAAGGTCAACAACTTTAAAATCAACGAAAATTGATGGAGACCTTTCTCATTTCAATCCCAATTTCTTCCACTTGGAGATATAATAACATGTAAGCCCTCAAAAAATAATCTTGATAGTTAGGCTTTGTTGAAGGTAGGCTTTGTTGGAGTTCCCATTGAGCTACTTCTTTGTTGAAGACCTAGTAAGCTTAAGAGTTTGGTATGCCTAGGTTTGTACCAATGATAAAGCATGCTTCCTTATCCTCTATGTAATAAGAGATTTAAGAATTTGAATCTTATCCTCATTTATTTTTTTTGTCCATTGTTATCACATCACTCATTTTTATAATAAGTTAAATCATTTAATTTTTAACTCAATATAATTTTTATTTCAAACATTATTCATATAAAAAATTATACACATGTTGATATTATTTTTAATTGAATTGATATTTTATTGAGGTTATGTATTTTGAAAAAATTGTCAAATTTTTTTTTTGAAAAAAAATCATGGATATAAATTAATTTTAAATTATGTAATTACATATAGTGAGATCAATTTTTTAAAAATTAATGGATAATGGGAAAAAAATATTATTATTCCATATAATAGAATCGATATTTTAAATTCTCAAATTTAATATTATATCGTACTTTCATACACGAGTTATGACTAATGTTATTATATCTCAAAATCAAGTGGCAAAACAGCAAAGATTTACTAACTTTATGATATGGTACAAAAATAATTACAACTTAGTAGGATCTAATAATAACTCAATAAAATCAAGTTAAGATTGACTAAATAATTTTAGAATAGATCTCAATTTACCAATATTGAGATCTATAACAAAAAAAATAAAATAAAATTTATAGGCTCTTATGTTATTCTATATGCATTTTCATAAGCACCCAAGAGATTTTTTTTTTTTAAAATTCTTGACGGGATTCAGATTTGCCTGACTTGTTCACTTGCTTAATCTAATTAAGATGTGGAGCCAGTTTTGGTCAACATCGAATCATTTAATGTGAACACAAAGCTGGTTTGACCGTTGCCCTTTCTGTTGATGAATGAGTCTAAATGAATAGAGGCAACCCCCCACCCCACCAAACAGATGTACCTATTAAGAAGTTTTCATTTTCTAGCAAAACTTACACTAAACTGGAACCCTGGACAGGTTTCATCAAGCTTTCTTGTTGATTCCACAAATTGAAGAAAATTCAAACATCCCTTAATGGTGTCCCTGTGACAGGCCCAAAAACATATATAAAGTATCTGGTCAGACCACATGCATATATTCTATAAACTTCTTGTGAGAAAAAAAAATGATAAATATGATGCTTTCAATTTTTTTTTGCTAGCCAATGTTCATATATGTAGTTTTTTTGGTAAATTATTCTTTACTGAAAAGATTACTGAAAACGTCTTGTTTTAGTTTTTGAAAATCGTCTCTCGTTTACAAAACAGTGACAGAAAAAAAAAAATAAAATCGATTATCAAACGAGTTTTTTTTTCTTGTTTACTGTAAAAATCAAAATAAAAACGAAAAACAGAAATGTTATCAAACAGGACCTGAATGTTCAAGACAATTGAGTTTCACAAGATACATTGTTGCAGAGAGCTAGTTTCAAGATTGCAAATTGATATTGATTCAGATACTGGAAGCTTTGCACTCTTTGAAGTATAAAAGTATGAAATCAGTTCTATCAGAATACGACTTCTACTGTTCTACATAACAAAAATATATGAATATACAAATGTAAGTCATCATGCTATTCAAGCTTCATTTTTCTAAGCTCTAAATTAAGTACATGAAATGCCAACTGCAGCATTGTAAACCAGGAAGTAGATGCAAAAATTACATTTAAAACTCTACCTTCTCAAAAATAAGACGAGACATCAAAATGTAATTGGAATTGTGAAGAAAAAAATGCAGTAGAATGTCTTTTTAGACCTTAGTGCTATAACAGTTAATGCAATTGCATTTGAGTTTACTGGATATGTTACTTGCAATAAACAGAAAGAATACCTCATTGTTTCTTTTGTTGACCAAATGCTACCACAGTACCACCAGGAGATTTAGGAATCCTCCTTGCTTGGCTGCATGTCAAACAAACAAAAGGATCTCCATCAAAGAAGCACTACGTAAACCAACCCCTTCCTCAGCTACCCTACCCCACCCCAAAAAGAACAACAAAAAGGAACAAAGAACAAGAAAACCCAAAATTAAAAAGAAAAAAGAAAAAAAGAAACAAAGCAAGAGAAAACTGGGAGGGAGGGAGGGAGAGAGCAACAAAAATAGAAACAGCAAAAAGAGGAGAATAGAACATATACTGGTTTTGAAGTCCTTTATGTGCTTAAAGCGAGGAAATCATAAATATTTTACGAGCAAATTGGATGACATTGTAAACCAAAAATTATATCCGTGCATAATTTTTACTGAAGATGGTGTAGCTCGATTGGATCACATTAGTTTCAAACTAAAGGAGTACCAATAATTTTACAATTTGAAAATTCAATTATTGCAAGTTTAGGTTGAAATTTATGTGTCTAGTATTGTTGGAATGGGAATAATTACAAGATGGATCTCTGGTAAAAAAATTCCATCAAGATACTAAAATGCAATCCTATTACCATTAATTTAAAGAAAGATCTACCTGAGATGCATGACAAACTGGTGGAGATACAGAACAAAGAGAGGCTCCGCTGCTACAGGGGCATTGGCATCTTTTTGTCTCCAACTCCTCAATGCAATATTTCAAAGTTTGGCCATCAAGCAAGGATATTTGTTTCTTATTTCTTTGTTCCTGTGAAGTAATTATGAAATTTTCCCTTTCACGTGCAACCAGTGAAGCCTCACCAGTTTCAGTATGGTTGTGATTCTTCGACGTGTTGCTTAACATGGTTGTTAGTTCCTCAAGAGTTTGCTCAATCAAATATTGAGCCTGATCGGACTTGGCAGCCATGCTCATCAATTCATCAAAGCTGGTTCACAGCATTTTATAACGGGCAAAACCTTCCAATTCGGAGTATTCTGGTCCATGAATGTCTTTCACACTACATTTCTTTATATCTTTTGTGTACCCCTCTACGATGTATTGGGCTGGGATTCTTGCTATGCATAAAGAATCAAGGACACATACAGCATGCCTGCATAGAATTCCTGTATACTCAAAATTCTTGCAGCTGCAATTTACGATGCCATTGGCTGACTCTGCATGAACTTTATGATAAGAGTAATGCCCAGGTTTTCTGACTTCACACTCAACAACGATTCCTCTGTGGTCGTAAGTTTCATCAACAACATCTGCAAAATGATATTCAGACTCCTTATATTCTTCCTGGAACATAACAGCTTCGGAAATATAAACATCTCTAGCGTGCCTCAATAGAAGCGCATCAATAAGATCAGCATCTCTGTTCCTACCATCTTCAGAACCTTTTGCATCGTCATTGCAAGCACCCATTAACCTTTGTTGCCAGAAATCAAATAATTGGCAAGTTAGTGGTGTATAATCATAAAAGAAACTTTAATTGTTTATAATATTGGCTAAGATTTTTTGGAATTTTGTATTCATATTTTCGTCCACTATTAAAGAAAACTACAACAGAAAAAGTTAAGACTAGTAATTAAGTGCCCCCTCACTTAATGCTACACTATGGCTGAATATTAATTCACCCATTCACACTTCTGAAGCCATCCAAGAAATATAGATGAGACACCAGAACACATCTCTTCCAGCCACAAACTCAAGAAGGAAAAATAGCCCAAAAAAGATATAGCGAAAAAAGAACTACTGGTTGAACGAGAAAATCAGCAGTACAAATTGTCATGCCTGATGGTTAAGGTTTTATCTTCCTCAAAATTACAATGGGTTCTGATGTGATGCAGAAATAATCACGTCCAAAATTAGATACCTGTGATCTAAACTATTGTACTTCTCATGTTAAAACCTAGAAATTATTATAAATTTAATGTAAAATGTTTATAAATAGTTGTTAGCCTACATTACGACTTTGGTAATAAACCAGAATACTAAACTGCACTTGGGAAGAGCGACATTAATTGGTTTGGGGCAAATTAAAAGGTATTCTCTGATTTAGGAATACCTATAACTGGTCAGCTTGTGGAGGTTATTCAGCTGTCCCTCAGCTCTATGGCAATACAATCTTTAAAATCCCTTGGTTGAGTTATGACTCATTCTTTCTACAAACTTGATAAGAATCCATACACACATTTTTTTCTTTTTTAGTCATCATTCGGATGGTAACAACAAAGGGTGAGAGAATATCTTTCTAGAAACTGTTTGCATCAATGCAAAATAATAGCAAGTAAGAAATAATGATTCAGCTGCCAAAGTCTACAACTTTCTTAAAAATTGACACTATTAGATTAGTAAAAACCCAAAATCTGACAGGATAAAAAAGTAAGAAAAGAATTCTGAAGTCTACTTCCATCAAATACATAGAATAACCTTGTCAAGTAAGTGAAAAAGTGTATAGTTTATAACTCAACTCTAAATCTTGTGTGTTTGCAAAGCAGAGTAGAACAGAGTTTCTGCTTGCCTATTCAACGATAAATATTGAATGAAAAACAGAGGCAAGGACAAGATTTGAAAATGACAGCAACATCTTGAATGAAACACATTTGTTACCGGCACCATAAAAAAAATATCTTATTGGTTATTGTGAGAGCAAGGGGAAGATGATTGAAGTTGCTTGTAACTATCTTTGAGACAGCAATGTTCTTCCACAGGATCACACCTTTCTTTTTTTGTCCTCTTTGGTAAGTAATGTTCTGGGATCTTCTCAATGCGCAAGCAACTGAGAACTGTTTGTGAATGGCTGCATAAAATTCCAGAAATCTCGAAATAATTACAGCTGCAATTTATGATGCCATCACAGGGCAGTGCAGTAACTGTATGATGTCTAAAATGATGTCCAAACTTTTCAAGTTTGTATTCAAAGATCAGCCCTCTTGCATCAGAATCCTCCCGGACAACATCAACACCAAGTGTTCTCGACTTTTTATGTTCATGTTCAAACATATGAAAACTATCAGGCGAATAAACTTCCCTTGCATGCCTTAGCAAAGAATAAAGATGATCATCCATCTCCTCTTCAGAACCTGTTGTATCATCACTGCTAGCAGCCACAGACCTTCAATGAAACAAAACAAATGATCAAATCACTAATAGTATGAGGAGAAAAACCAAGAGAGAGAGAGAGAGATTGTTGACAAACTAATCATAAAGAAATCGCTTTAAAATATATATGCTAATGAAAAGAAGCCAGATAGGACATTCAGGAGGTAAAAGGGTTCAAAAAGAAAATGCAATACCAAAATAGCCAGCTCTTCAAGCCTGAGTATACAAGCAAAGAGAAAACTTACTAACTGCCCCTATGTCTCATCGGTTACATTAACACTCTCTTTATCAGCTGAAATACACCTTGACATCTGCCATTTTCGAAATGCAAGTACTCCATATACTACTTAATCAGATCATTTGACTTACAAAAGTAAAGCACGCATAACATCCATCAATTCTCTATCAAGTCACAAACAGCAACTAATGATTGCTAGGACAATCCTTTGACCCACTACTTTGTGCTCCTTTGATTTTTTAATTTTGATCTTTCAAAATCTGATATTAATTTCATTTATTTTTAGAGTCTTCAATTTTTTACAAATATCTCCATTATGCATCAAATTTAGAAATATTTTTCACAACAAATTTTACAATTCAATTTTGTGTAACCAACCCCACACATAGTTCTAATCTATATAATAAAATATAATACAATTTAAATATCAAAAGATAAATAAAATGACTTTTGTCTTTCGCGGTTGAGATATATTTAAATTTATTTCAAAGTTAATCTGACGGCTAATATTAACACTCCAAATTTAATAGAAAAAATAAGTCTCTAAAGATGTGTTTGACGTGATTTTTTAAATATCTCTAAAACTTATAATTTCTCATAATTACTTAAAAAAAAAGTAATATTTGGAACCATCCCACCACCACCAGTATAACAACCACCCCCACCACTACCACTATTGTCGCCACCTCATTACCTCCACCACCACCGCCACCGCCACCACCC
>CM042200.1:4286613-4303116 GCA_023539305.1 Ilex asprella
ACTCAGCAGACATTGCCATCCCACCACCACTACGACCCCACCACCACTCAGCAGACCCTCTATCACCCCCACCACTAATTACTACCACCATCGTCCATCGCCACCACTTACCACCATCATTATCTTATTTTTATATTTATTACAACTACCACCATTATTCCACTACCACGTCAGCCATTTTCAGTACCCACCACCACTCACTACCATGACCCACCATCATCGTCGCCAACCACTGTCACCCATTATCACTACCACTACCACTACCACTACCACTACCACTACCACTACCACCACCACCACCACCGTCGTCGCCCCACCATCACCACCAACAACTACCATCACCATCATCCACCACCACTATCACCCATAACCACCACTACTGTCACCAATGACTACCACTACCACTATCGTTTCCCAAAATCTACCACCATTTCTGTTATCACCCACAGTTGTCACTACCACCACGGTCCTCACCATCCAACACAACCATTACCGTCTCTTACCACCTCCACTACCGTTCACTACCACTACCACAGCTTAACCCCACTATAACCGATATTTAAATTTTGTCTTCTTTCTTCTATATTTGTGATTTGATTTTGAATGTAATATAAATATATTTATTATTGATAAATTTTTTTATTACTTCGTATCTTCAGATACGAAAAATAACTAGTACTTTTATATTAATACATTTCAAACCATTCTTTTTCTTGTGAGTATTCTTTTTGTTTTCTAAGCAACGCTATGGATACCAAACCGAAAAAGAAGCACCGCTATGGATACCATGACTGATCACCATCGATAAAGAAGAAAAGGAAAATAAAAATAAACAAAAAAGAACATAATTTCTCAATTGTTCAACTTAGGAGGAAAAGAGGCTTACTCTTCCTCCTTATCGTCTTCCTCTTCATGTTCTTCTCCGTCCTTATCATTGTTATCGCTTCCTCCATCGCCATTAGCATCAGCATCATCCTCAGAATCCCCTGAACCATCATCACTCCCTTCCTCTCCAGACATATCATCATCATCATCATAATTTCCCTGATTACCATAATTAGGTTCTTCATTATCAGCACCATCCCTAAATTCACCAGCATTCTCACTTTCATCTACCTGGCATGGTTTCGTAACTTCATGATCAGGTGCAGATCTGGTCACCAAAAGAAACCAAAGAAGAATATTCTTTACAGTCGAAACAAACTCAATCACCACCAAAGCTTCCTTTACAGAGCACGAAGCAATTTCCGAAGTAACAGTTCGGGAGTAGAAATTCTCCACCATCATTGCAGTAAAGCTGCGGCGAGAGATGAGAGAGAAGAAGAGCAGTGATCGAAAGCCAATCTACCTATGTAACAATTTTCAGCGGGAAGGCGCCATTTTTTTTGGCGCTTCCGTTTTTTTTATTCCCGCGCTCAATTATGTTTAATTACTTATTTATCCTCTAAATTATGCTATTTTTGTTAATCAAACCTATAAATTATGTTTTATATTAATTTAGCCTTTAAGTATACTCTTTCTTTTTGGGTTCATTATTATAAGTATACTTAACTTAAGTGCGTCCATTCTATTATTTTTTATTCTATCAATAAGTATGTTTATATAACTAAATAATTATGAACTTTTGTGCATACTTTGAATACTTTATGGTTATATTTCAACACCAACGGGGTTTTGGTCTAATGACACTTTTTATCTTATGAAAATTTTGAGATCAAAATTTTAAGTCCCCCTCCTACACAAAAAAATTTAAAAAAATATGGATATATCTTGATAAATTTGTTACAGGTCGGACTCATTTTTAAAGTTATAGATATTATAAAAACTAGGTTAAATAACTTAATCGATGATCAATGATTAATAGTTTGATTGATTATATAGAAAAATACTATAATATTTTTTATGAAATTAGTCTCATTTGTTGTGAAGAGTTGTAGTTTGCCCTTTTTTATTTTTTATTTGAGTACGTTATATTTATCGACGTTTGATAATTTTTTATTTTATGAATCTTTACGTATCAAATACAATGCCATATTAAATATCTATATTTTATTTATCGGTTGGGAGAAAAAAGATTAAAATCTAAGGTAACGTTTGGTAACGTTTTCATTTTCGTGTCTTCAAAACAATCAAAATAAAGACAATTTTTTGTCTCTGTTTTGTGGTAAACAATGAAAACGAAAATATGTTTGGTAGTCATTTTTGTCTATCAAATTATGAGAACAAAAACAGAAAACATGTTTAGTAACTACCTCAAATTTTATCCTAAATATGCTTTATGATACCTCATTTTTTGTTTTCAAACAAATCAACACTTTATTTTAAGCCCACCTCTCTTCTTCTTCAAAGCCCCTTCTTCTTCTGGAACACCCACAATCTTAAAACCTTCTGAAGATGACACATACTTCACGTATAAATCAGTATATCGAAACTTAAAGCCACCATTATTGCTAGAATTGGGTGAATTTGGTGTAACTCCAAAGCCCATGTTACCCATTTGACCCACACTAGCAAATAAACCACCAGGGTGAAAATTTCCATCATGGAGACTCCATTGAAACCCTAGTTGAGAACCAGAGGAAAACCCATCTTTTCTATCCTCCAAAATTTGCGTTTCTCTTCTACCCAGTATTCAGAACCTTGCAAAAAAAGACTCTCTCTTAGGGTTCAGAAAATACCCAAATGCAACAATTCATGTACTCAAGCAACTAGGGATAGGAAAAGAGGGAAAAGATTTCATTCTGGCCAAATGGGTATTCGAAAAATGCATTTTTGGTAATCGGGTACTCCAGAAAAAAATCAGAATTAGATTCGATTTCTTGATGAGGATACAATGAGCTGCTTTGAGAATATAGGTATATGGGATCTTTTGGGTTCTGGGTAAAGAATCAGATTGAAACACACACACATGGGGGTGGTTTTGTGATGAAGAAAAACGAGAAACAGGTGGGGCTCCGCTGCTCACATTCAACCCCAGAAAAGATAAAAAGAGAACTGTGTAAGAATCTGTGTATGTTTTTATATAGGGGATGTATATATACACAGATTTACCCAAAAACAAACATATATATACACAGATTCATAGCCATACCCATACCCAAAATCAACACAGACAACACATACACACACAGACCCGTCACTCTCTCACACACACACACGCACAGATCTTTGAAAATATGCACAGATTTGTGCATATATGCACAGATCTGTGCATGTATGCGTAGATCTGGGTTTCACAGATAGCAAGCGAACGAGAGAGAGAGAGAGAAGATGTTCATTCGGCTTCGTCTGAGGATCAATCTTCAGAGCACCATCTTCGTCGGAGGATTGATCTTCGTCTGAGAGAGAGAGAGAGAGAGAGAGAGAAAGAAGATGTAGAGTGAAGATAAAAAAAAAGGTAACCGATTTTTATAGTAAACACAAAAAAGGCATTCTTTTTGTTGCTAATGAGATTCGAATGGGAGATCTCATTAAATGGCTGTAGAGAAAACATGCGTGTCTTCAAAAAAATTGTTTCTTAAAACATCTTTTTTTTGTTTCCATTTTTTTGTCTTTGTCTCCAATATAACGAAAACAAAACAAAACCACAAACAGTTACCAAACATATTTTTATTTTCATTTTTGACAAAAATTGAAAACAAAAACACAAAAACAGAGACAAAGACAATTACCGAACAGGGCCTAAGTAAATTGTCCACCCTAAATAGAATTTCTAGCTCCTCCAATGTGTGCAGATGAGACTTTTTGTCAAAGTTAGAGGTAAATTTTGACGAAAGGGTCACATTAAGTCAAATTACATAGGAATATTTTGAAATATAAGAAAAAAATTAATAAAAATTTAATTTTAAAATATTTCAAATATCTTGAAACAATTTGAATCATTAGTGGCAACATGTTGATACACATCCGAATATTGAAATTTTAATTCAATCACAAATTTATTTAAGTATTTTTAAAAATAAAAACATTTTAATTGGTTTCAATAATTGTATTTTCCTTACCCTTGTTTGTATCAAAGGTATCAAAGCAAATAAATCAAAGCCGCTGATTTTCCATGTTTGTAATTTTTGAGAAAGGAATAATAAAAAGAAAATACTATATAACTCAAATGAAATTCAAAAATTAAAATCCAAATGAATATCATCTCATTTATGAGCGTGAAATGAGTGGATCCCACTAGAAAAATTGATGAAATCAACTAATCCAAAAAATGTTATGCATTTGGGTTACAATTTTTTGGGTTTTATTTGACTTTTGTAGCATTGCTCATAATAAAAATGAACGAAAGATTATTAAATTCTCTCCCAACCAAATAACCAACTTAACAAGCTTTATTTCCGTTGGTTGCTGGGGATGCTTGATACCATCAAGCTGATCTGTGACCTGAAGAGGGTACAGGAAAGGAATCCTAGTTGAATTTGATCAAACCATGCAACTACAATAACCAAGAATTCTGCAGCATTTCCAACAAAATCTCGGGTTTTTTAAAGTGCTCATACAGATTGCTAATCTGGAACAGAGCAGGCATCAAGTTCAGTCTATTGTGAAAAAATTCTCATACATACACAGACAGCTCTAGACTATTCAAAATTTGGTGAAAACCACACTTAATGCCCAGATAGCCTAGTTAATGTAGGCCTCCAAATAATGAGGAATCTGGTCAATCATCTTTTGTTCCTCCACCTGCATAAATCAATTCAAAGACCAGAACATAGCCAAAGGTTAGAGGTGCTGGAAGATCCACTTATTGCTTGTATCTCAACTCTCCATTAGCCCTCCAGAGGAAAAACTGAATAGCATTTCCACTTGTTTTTTCGTCCCTAGGTGCTGCTAATGCTAGAAAGCATTTCACTGTTTTCTGAATCGCTTCCAAAGTTTCTTTCCCGTGCTGGTCGAGTAGGAGAAACTCTTTCCTCGGCTAAATTTAACCGTAAAGGCCGGCCTTCCAACTCCTAATTTGCATATTTTCAGAGGATATAAACAGAAGTTTAAACAAAAACAGGATTAGATGGTTTTAGAACTACTAAATACAGTCACCAAGTGAGTCTTACCACTTCATTCATGGCATTGAGGGCAGCTTCCACTTCCTTGGCAGATGTAAAAGTGACAAACCCAAAACCTCGTGATCTTCCTGAATCCCTGTCGTAGATGACCTTTGCACTCTGTAGTCCTGGATGGTCTGCAAATGCTTCTCTAAGACTCTGGGAAGTAACATTCCAGCTAAGGTTCCCTGCATAGATCTTGTGAGGGCTGTCTACAAAGCGCTGGTGGCTTCTTCGTATCATTGGTCCCATTACTTCTCTTTCACCTCCCCTTGGCACCTCTGGGAAGTTCACCTTCACAGTTCGACCTCCGACTTGCTGTTGACCATGACCGCAAAATACCAATAATCAAGACAAGAACACATCTCAATTACTTTCAAGAAAGATCATTGTAAGCATTAAACTAAAAGCTCATACATTTATTATATTCTTGCTGAGACTAGTAACAATATTGTAAAGGTGAAAATGAAAAAAGACACTTTATCTATGAATGATAATGTCATAATATGTTCCTTTTTCCATTTTTTTTTCTTTTTTCTATTTTTGTTTCAACAATGTGCCATTTTCTGACAGTGAGGGAATCTCAATTTCCAAACCCAAGCCACCATGTCCCTCAAAGAAAGTTTTCCCTCCCTCTCTTCTGGCTTCAGTATCTCTAATGTTCAATATAAATCCCACAATTGCAAAAAGAATTACACCATAGATGTTAAAATTTCAAACTTCGGCCAATGTAGAGCAATATTGCATGGTACAAGCAGCGAGCAGAGAACTGAGAATTTGCCATGCTATGTGAATCTTTTATACTTATGTAAGGTCTGAGGGCAGAGAAGTTTTATAATTTTAGTGTGAAGTGTACAAATCCAGAAAATAAATTACTGCCCACCAGGAAACCAGAACACTGATATGAAAAGGAAGATGATTGGATAGCATATTTTGAATTTTCACTTTCACTTTCACCCTCCAATAGCCTTTAAAGTTGTGTACAAATTATCTAGCAATTACTGTAGGAACCAAAGCCTGTGTGTTATTAGAAAGCATAACAGGCAAGATCCAGCAAGCATCCAACCATCCTTATGCAAATATTATTCATAATATATATGCCCCCTATGGATTAATAAGCATGGCTTTAACCAAGAAACCAATGACACCGGACAAATATATGTGGGACGGTCTTTAAATTTATCATGTGCAAACAACCAGCAGTTGTGCAGTGTCTTGGTTTCAGGGTGTTGTCTTTTACTCTGGACATATAGGTTTTCAATATTTCAGAAAACGTGTGAAGCACCATGTTATGACGTTTCTGAAATCTCACGCTAATCTCCCAAATCCTTTAACCATGCCTCACGATATTCTCCACTTGCAATTTTTTTTTTATCTGCAGTATAATTTATAATCCGCTGACCCAAAAACATTGGGACAAGGCTTTATTGAGTTGAGTAGAGTTGGGCATAGTGGCTATTAAAGAAGTGACCTCCATGTCAAACCGTGACCTTGATTTAAACAAGCTTTCTATGTATCTTCTCAATTCTTAAGTCTGCTTTCAATAACTTATATGATACATCCTATTCCTTAAAGTATTCCAATACAATTCAAAGCTAAAGACTAACAGAAGATAATGCCAAAGAAAAGCTGGATATAGGCTCGAACAAAAGAAAGCACACTCTCATATATCATTGAAACTAGATCCTTTCTTACTGCACAAATGACATGGTGGAATCTAAAAGTCAAAATCCACGTCCCACACATTAAAAGACATGTAAGAATGACAATGATCAGGTACAACTATAGCATAAATGAGAGTGCCACTTACAGAACCATCAAACATCACAATGGCCTCCTTTGCTTCTTCAACACTTCCCATCGTAACAAATGCAAATCCGCGGCTCCTGTCCGTAACTCTATCATAAACAATCTTAAAAACAAACAATTTCAAAAACCCCAAATCAATATCACCACAATGTAGCATTCTAGTGTATAAAAAAAGACCCGAAAGAAAGTTAAAGTTAGAGAATCAAGCACAACCCAAAACGAACCTCCACAGACACAACACGACCGGCTTCCCCAAAGACCTCTGCCAATTGAGAAGAAGTCATAGCATATGGCAAATTGCCCACGTATAGCCTACCAGCCTCAGCTGACTGTGACTCAACAGCTTCACCCTCTTCATCTTCATCTTCATATTCATATTCATCTTCATCTTCATCTCCTTCTTGATCTGTTTCGAGTGGTTCTGTGTTTTGGGTGAATTCATGGCTGTCAAATGCTGCTGAGGCTCGGAAGATTAGGGAGTGAGAGAGGAGAGAGAAAGGAGGGCGATTAGGGAATTGGGTTTTGAGTTTTGGAGGTTTAGTGGGCTTTGGTTGAAATGTGAAGTGGTTGGGGATTGAGAGATGGGAGAGTTTGCTGGAAAGAGGTAGCGAAGCCGAAGAAGAAGAAGAAGAGAAGGCAATAGCAGCGGCAGTTGCAGCCATTGAAAGGGAAGAAGCTGACATTCTTAATCAACGTAATGTGCTGAAAATCATTTCTTGCGGGTTCCTTAGAGAGGGATATCTGAGGAGAAGAAGAAGGATTGAAAGAGAGAAGCGAAGAGGGATAAGGTTGGCTCCTTGCTAAGGGGCCGAGTTTGATCTCCCAGTTCCAACTGATCTGACTCAGTTTCACTCATTTCCTTTTTCTTTTTTTTTGAAGAATTATATTTCCATTTCCATAAAAATAAAAGCATTAGGATACTTGTTTTGAACTTTATTGTATTATACTTGTTTTTTCGGGATGAAATTAATTTATTTACTTTAAAAAAAAAACCAATGTAGTACATATTTACAAGAGATTTAAGGGATATTTGAGCATTGAAATGTTTATTTCATTATTTAGTTTTATTGAAATTTGATATTTATTTTATTGTTATGCACTAATTTCACTATAAAATAAAAATAGGACAGTGAACTAGGAGTTTTTTTTTAAAAAGCAGATTTTTTAAAGTAAATTTTTGTGAAAATTTTGGACATTGAACTAAGAATTTTTTTTTCTTATTGTATGGATTAAAATTCCTAAATGCTTTTTCAATTTTTTGAGTTCACTTTTTTTTTAATATATGTTTATCAATTCAAATGAAATGACTTATTAAATTATTAATATCTAATCAATTTTATTAATTAAATACAATTTATTTGTGTTAACTATATTTTAGTTCACTGTCTTAAATATGCGTGTGGGGGACAAAAGATAGAGAAGAAATAAATGAATTTAAGAACGAGAGACAAAAATTTAAGTACTTACCTTAATTAAGGGTATTTTTGTCAAATTTTGATTTTATGAACCATTGATCTTAAAAGTATTCAAGTTGAACCTAAAGTTCAAAAAATCCACAAATTTGGATTTCTAACCTGTTTTTCCTCATTATAAATGATTAAGTCAGCACATTTAATTCAAATAGCATATTCCTAATAATATTAGTCATGTATCTCAAAACTACTTTCACCGGATTAGAGAGGGTATTAATCGGGGTGCGCATAAATTAGTCTAAATATTTCTAACTGTTGAACTTAAAAAAAAAACCAGAAGCTCAAACATATCTATGCCTTGTTGTTCCGTAATAATACTAAACTAAAGAAAAACAAAAGAAACATAGTAACCAAATGGTATGGAAAACTATAGTATAGCTGTATAGTGGTGTTTTGAATCTTATTTTACCAATTTAATATTTAAATTTTACTCATAATATTAATATTACATTTTTTTTTAATTTTCAATCAATATAACATTATCCTTGATAAGAAGGATTCATCTTTTGGGTGAGTGAAAGAGTGAATCTCCCCATGTGCTAAAACCATAAATTTCATTAGGGGTTGGTTTAATGACTATTGCACCTTGTTAGACTTTTCGAGTTTTGTCACTCTTCTCTCTACAACAATAATCAAATATATTTTGAAAAGTAGAACTAGGGGTAATCCCACTTTGCACCCTAAACATATTTAAGTTTTTTCATTTCACACCCTTAAAAATGGAATATTTTATATTGTGCTCTCAATGTATTAAAAATATTATAATATGATACTTTTCTTGCTCATTTTGTCAAAACTCACCTAATTAACGTTAACCGAATGAGTAATATAAACTAATGAAAGAGTATTTTATAGGGTGTAAAATACAATTCGCCCTCAGAACTATGGTGATAAAATATTCACAAGAGTATAACCACCCTGAGGTCCAATAGACCAGCTATTAATTTAGATTTACCACTAGTGTGCGTTGTGAAAGCAACTTCATCAAACGTTATTTAAGATTATAAAGATGATTTTGATTTTTTGATTCAACGATTAGGGGTGTTCGGATTAATTTACGAACTTCGACTCCCCTCTCCGGACCGATTAAAAGTAGATCATTCACGTCAAGACTATGGTATTTACGATGAATAAATTTTTTATAGTTTGACCCTAAAAATTTTTCAAAATTTAAACTCAAGACCTCTGTGTATTGTGTAACCCAAAAATTCCAAGAAGATCAGTATTGAAGAGTATAAAATTAATATAAGAATTTCACGTACTAAAGCAAGTTTATAGCCTAGCAACATTAGTGGTTGGAAGTGTAGCAGTTCTATTGAATACTATGGTATCCCATTCAAAGCATATCGTTTATCATGATTAAAATATAAGTGAAAAATTAAAATATTTATTGTAATCAAAAGTTAATTATAATTAAAATAATTATCGTGGTTAAAATATAAATTATGAAATTAACATTTGAGTGTAAGCAATTTGATCGTTGTCGGGTCTGTTTGGAGTTAGTTTTTTTAGATAAAAAACTGAGGTTTGAAAAATTTCACAAAAAAAAAACAGAGTTAAAAAAATCTCCCAAAATTGTTTGGGATATTCTGTAAAAAACTAAAAAAAATTAAAAAATTCCGTTTAGAATGACTTTATATCATTTTTGTGTCAAAATAAAAAAATAATTATACATTATGCATAATAGTTCCCAAAATATGAATTTTAATTTTTTTTACGACATTAATTATATTTTATAAATATAATAAACTAAAAAATTATGTCAAACTTGCGATAAATTTCTAAAAAATTGAAACAAAAGTCCATAAAATCAACTTTTTGAATCAGTCTAACTAAGTTTTTTTAAGTTCAAAAAATTATTGTATAAGCTAATCCAAAAGCCGAGGTTTAAGCGAAATTGACTTATTTTATTTCAAAGCCTATAAAATTAACCTATTTGGATTGACTCCAAAGAGGCCAATTATCTTTTACTTTCAACTTTATAGAGATTTTCTAATGCATAGGTGTTAAAGAATATGAAAGTGGGTCAAGTGTTCTCATGTCCTGAAATTTTGGATCGGGCAGAGCCTGAGTATGGCCCAGCACTAAATATTTACTTGCATAAATTTATAAATTTAACGTGTAAATAAATTTTTTAGCCTAAATTAAGAAAATTCGGATGCATTAAGTAGATATATAAATGAAAAAAGTGCTTATAAAAAAATTAACGACAACTCACGTGCTCTGCGCATGACAATTGTTGTGCTATTTCGGTCGTAAAATTTATTTTGGATTATTGGTGGCTCTCAAGATTTGATAACGGTTCAATCTCCTCTTTGTCTTTCTCTCTCTCTCTCTTTATCGCACGTTATATCTTTTTCTCTTTTTACTTTATCTCTAATTTTAAAAAAATGACACATCACGTTCAATAGACCTTCCAAAAACGAATTGCATACCAAAATTGATGTGATACAAAAACCGCTTTCTTATTTCGCTCTATATAATAGAAAATATTTCTATCACTTATTATTTAGAGGCAGAAGTTGAGTATTGCAGAGAAAAAGCTAGCGTGCGATAGAAAGCGAAATTTGTTGGTCAATTTTATAGGTCTTCATTAATCACTAATTAGCTCTTTTTTTTTCTACTTTTGTATAGTCTTGTGCGGCGACAAAATCATGATATGTTAACGTGAAACTGTTTCGTTTGTTCATCTTGTAAGTGATTTGATTCTCATTTTAATTTATAAAAAATATCTACTTATGTGTTAACCATTTTCACGAAAAACAAAATTTACGGGCTTATGTTTATTCATTTGCTACCTTTTTCTTAAAATTTTCTCTCCTTTTCCTTACTCTATTTGAAATTTGTTGATGATTGTTCTTAGGTATGGTGATTAAATGCAAATGAAAAGCTTGTTGATTCGATTAGTTGTGTAAGTAGGCGATGAAGAAACTTCTTGATCTTAGAGGGTAGTGGATGGTGCTTTGTGACACATCTTGAGGCCTAGATGGGCATTTAGATTCTCAAAAGTTATATCGAACTTTAGAAGGTTAGATTAAATCTCAATCATTGAATTCGATCCTATTTTATCTTTATTTATTAGTACATTAAATTCATTGCTGAAAAGATATTGTATAGAAAATGGAAGGAATCTTTGAACATTGTCATGTCCATCAAAATATAGCTTGTGATATGTGGTCAAAGTATTTTATTTTATCGTATATTTGTAGTTTGTATGTTCTTTTTTTAGAAGTGTTAAAATACGATACGATTCGTTAATGCGATATGAACAAAACATAAAATTAGAGGGTTTGAGTCTTCCTTGAGCCACTCATTTAATAAACGAGTGGATCCAATACGATATGATTAATAAACGAATCGACTATAAATAAAGTTAATAAGAAAAAATACACGAGACGATTCGTTTATATACCAAGTATATGCGGTGCATAAACGACACAAACCCAATATAACACGAATTAATAAACGAATTGAATATGAATGAAATATTTTTTGACACGAATCCGTTTCACCCGACACGATTAATAAACTTATTTTTTGAGATTTCTAATGAGAGTTTATGATACAAAGTCAATAATTAACTATTACTTATCCTTTTTGTTTAATAAGTTTATGTGAAGACCAAGAAGTGAGAAATAGATATGAGAAGAATAATTTCACCCAAATTTTTGTAATGCTCTTGATACAAGATGATTTTATCGGATCTAATAAAAAAACCTTATTTCCTGTTTTGCCCTTAAAAAAAGATCAATGGGTTAAAATTTAGAGGGTGAAGTCGACTCAACACAATGACACGATTAAAATTGTATGACGATCTTGAAGTTCGTATAACTGAATGCGATTGAATCTTTGAGTGCATGATTTTCATCGAGATGATATTGAGTCGAATTTCAACCTTTCAAGCTTGACCCAACTTTATTGAGGGCAAATTTGTCAATTCAATGTTCAAGGTTTTTAGTGATATCTAGTTCAAAATTATTTTGTAACGGGAGTATTGAAAATTTGGTTACTAATTAATTGTCTCCTTATTACTCTCTCTCTTAGTGTGATGATAAACCCAGATAGCTAAAAAGGATAAGTAATAATTGATTATCGACTGCTGACCTTAAACACTCAGGTGTGACTTGACTTGTCAATCGTGTCAAATAAGGCAAGTGCGTGTCAAATGAGACAGATTCGTGTTGAGTTTTAGCGAGTTCATGTTAAAAAAATACTTCACACATACCTCATTCATTTATTAATTCATGTCTAACGAGTCGTGTTATATTGAATTCGTATTGTATATGAATTATATATAACTTATACATAAATGAGTCTTGTATTTCTTTTGATAGATTTTACGTATATCCGATTCGTTTATTAATCGTGTCATTTCGGGTCCATTTATTTATAAAATGGGTAACTTAATGAATACTCAAACCCTCTAATTCCGTATCATATTTGTGTTGTGTTATACTTTAACACCCCTATATATGACATCTTTAAAAAGAAACCCAAATTTTAATTATAGGATAAAGTAAAATACTTTGACCAAGATAAAGTTTTATTTTTGCTTTTTATTAAATATACATCTTTTTAAGCGATAACGTTATTTGGAACAAATTTATTGACCGATCTCGTGATTTCAAAATTCAGTATTAAGATCCATTGCCAACCTAGCAACATCAAATTTGCTCACTCAAATTCGGTCCAAATAACATTAATATTCTTTCATTTATACATACCCTATTTTGATGGACGTTACATTATTCAAAATTTCCTTTTATGTTGAATTATCTTTTCATGGGTGAATTTTAATGTAGGAATAGAAAAAAGACTAAAATAAGATTCAATCCAATGGTGGAGATTTAATCTCAAAAAGTCTTCATTCAACACCAACAAAAATGTCCTACCATAAATAACCAACTTCAAATTAAAGTCTCTTACTAGGCAAACCAAAATTCTTGTAATTTTTGACTGGAGATTTTAATACATGGCATGCCTTTGAAGCCTACCTAATTAGGTTACATTTTCCATTACTGTTGCTTATCTCTAGATTAATCCTATATGGACCAAATTTATTGACTAAATCTATAATTATCGTTGGATTATTTTTGAGTGCTGCTATGGAACGGTTTTACTATCAATCTAATAATAATTAAGAGGTGATTTAGTCGGTAAACTTGGTGAATGATTTTGTCAAAGTAATGTAATTGTTATGTATTTTGAGTAATGTTGTTCGGGCCTAACTTATGATTTTGTCAAAGTAACGTTATTGCTATATATTTTGAGTAATGTTTTTCGGGCCTAATTTATTGGTCTAATTTAGACAGTCTGTTACTACAAAAAAAAAAAAAAAAAACTTATTGGTCTAATTTGTTGGTTAACTAAGACAATATTTACAGTTGTTGGATTGTCATTGGGCCCCACCTAATATTAGGATTTATTGCTAATTCTATGGTTATAGTGAATTGAGTTAGTAAATTAGACAACAAATTAAATCCAAATTACCTTATACATCATTTCATCCACTATAAATACCACCAAGCTCTTAAAATAAAACACACCAAAAAAAAAAAGAAGAAAGAAGAAAGAAAGAAAAGAAGCATCAGATATGACAAGGAAAAAGGTTGTGTTGGAAAGGATTGCCAATGACAATAAGAGAAAATCCACACTTAAGAAGAGGACAACTGGGTTGTTCAAAAAGGCAGAAGAGCTTTCTGTCTTATGTGGTGTGGAAACAGGTGTATCTATTTTTAACCACAGTGAGAATGAGACAAAGTCATGGCCATCTGACGAAGCCATGGGAGAAACCTTCAGAAGGTTTGATGGCATACCAGAGATGGAGAGGAACAAGAAGATGGTGACCCTTGAAGGCTATCTAGCTGAAAAGGTGACCAAATCCCAGGAGAAAATAAACAGGATTGAGAAGGAAAACAATGACAAAGAAATGCAACAAGTCATGAACCAGCTCATTAAGGGTAAGACCTTGCATGAGCTTGACACGAGAGAGTTAAAGGGTATGCTTGCATTTGCAGCTGAGCAGATGAGCAAGCTTGAGAAAAGGTCTGAGAATTTGCAGAAGCAAGAGGCTGATACTGCTGGTGGTAGTGGTGGTGTTGGTAGTAGTAGTGGTGCTGCACCACCACCACCACCACCACCTCTTCCTCTTCCTCTTCTTTTTCCTCCTCGTCCTTCTTCTTCCTCTTCTCAGCCAGCACCATATCCTCCTCCTTACTTTCAGCTTCCACCACTTCCTCCTCACTACTCTAATGTCCCACCACCTCAACCATATTTCCATCCCCAACCTTCTCATCCTAATCCTTTTTATCTCCCAGAAATACCACCTGTTCCTCACTTTGCACCAATGGAGGAGGCAAATCCAGCTCCACCACCACCGTTTCCTCCTCCTCCTCCTCAATTTCCAACACTGAATGAACCAGGCCAAACTCAAGGCAGTGGTGTAAACATTGCTAACATTCCAACATCCATGCAGCATTTTGCTAATGACAACTGGTTCATGGAGACAATGTTTCAGCACCAAAATCTTCCTGGTCCTAGTGGAGTGAGTGACATGGGACAGCCATCAGAGTTTGCTACAGACACCAGTGGTACTAAGAAAAATGAAGATGAAGACCCAGACCCCAATGACCCCAGCCAATCATGGCCTAAATTTTTCTTCCCTTGAAATGCAGTTTCTCAAGTGATTTAGTTTTAGAGCAATTCTACATAAACTTAAAAAAATTTGTTGACTTGATCAATTATAATCATTGAATAGTTAGTGGACCCCAATAAATACTAGTACCCACAGTTAAATCAATGATGGTAATAATCAAGTCAACAAATCAAGTTGGTTTTTTAAGTTTATGTAGCATTACTCTTAGTTTTATTTATGTTTTCATTTGAAAACCCAAGTTTATGGATCTTCCAATGTATTTTAGGGTTTTCTTTTATCTTGCTGCTGGATTTCAATGTTTCTATTTCTATTTTGATCAGTTGCCATTATTCTCAAATGGATTGTGTGTAACAAAATATGTCCGATCGTTTTTACTTTTTATCATTCCAACTCATACAATCAAATCCTATGCTAGATAGAGGAGGAATGTTGTGCTAGATAACTGATACGACAGTGAAACTTTTTAAGGTCTAAAATCAACCAAATGAACATGTTGCAAGAATTATGGTTAGAAGAACAAGAAGGCGAGCTCTAGAGAAGGAACCAACATTAATTTTTATCAAAAAAGATGAAGAAAACCAATTATAATGTAATATTGAAAAAAAAAAACCTTGCCCTATCATCCAAATTCGTCGTGCATCTTCTTCCACATTCTTAGGATTCAAATTTTCCTGCCTAAATGCATGGGATCAAAACCGAAAAAACTGTATTCAATAGTCTAGTTCCATGCGGATAGCCTCATCATCTAATTGTTTTATCATTTATATTACATTTACGTACTCTTATGCTCCGTTTGGTATGATGGAAAAATGAAAGGATGAGAAGTTAGAAGGACAAAAAGTTAGAGGGATAAATAAAACATCATGTTTGGTAAGAAATGAAAGTAGGAAGGAAGGATGAAAAAAGTGGATGAATTAACTTTCCTTCCAACTCACCAAAATCAATCCCTCCAAAGTCGTAAGGAAAGTGAGTGAAAAATTAATTATTTGTGTTGAGATGTATCTTATTTGTCTATATATCTTTTTACATATATACTAGTTATTTCCTGTGCCTGAATACACAGAGTAATAAAAAAAATGATTAATACAGTGGTGATGACGGCGATGACGATGGTGGTGATGGTTTTTGTAGAAGAGGTGGTGGTAAAGTGACAACGATGATCGGGGTGGGGGTAGTGGTACGGTGATAGTAATGGTGGTAGTGGTGGTGGTGATGGTGGTGGTGGTGGGGCGACAAATGTGGTAGTGGTGTGGTGATTGAGGTGGGGTGGTGGTGGAATAGTTTCAAATACTACTTTTTTTTTATAAAGTATTTATGAAAAATTATAAATCTTAGAAATACTTTTAAAAAATTACCCCAAACACATCCTTATAGGTATATTTTTTCTATTAAATTGGGAGTGCTAATATTAGCAGTCGAATTAACTTTAAAGTAAAATTTAAAGAGATCTCAACCACGAAAAACAAAAGACATTTTGTTTATTTTTTGAAATTTAAATTATATTATACTTTGTTATATATATATA
>CM042200.1:4373138-4405901 GCA_023539305.1 Ilex asprella
ATATATATATATATATATATATATATATATATATATATATATACTCACACACACACATATATATATAATAACATTAAACAGTAATACGCTCAATAAAAAAATAGTAACATCAAACAGTAACATGTTTAACAAAAAAATAGTAACATCAAACAGTAAAACACTTAACAAAAAAATAGTAACATCAAACAGTAACATTTATATATACACACACACACACGTATATATATACACACACACATATATATATATATATGTATATATATAATAATATTAAACAGTAACACGCTCAATAAAAAAAATAGTAACATCAAATATTAAATTTTTAATTAAGTTTTTTATTGAGTATGTTACTAGTTTTTTGTTGAGTGTGTTACTGTTTGATTTTACTATTTTTTTGTTGAGCGTGTTGCTGTTTGATGTTACTATTTTTTGTTGAGCGTGTTACTGTTTGATATCTATATATAATAAATTTCAAAATTCAAATGATACACAAATATCAAAAGAAATCTTGAAAGTCTCACATTCTAATATTTAAATATTAAAAATATAAAAGATGTCAATTAGGTATACACTATTTATGGTAGGGGTAATTATGGAATACATTTTAGAAAGAATTTTGAAAATATTTTAAAATGTGCATTTATTGACAACTATTTAATGAAAAAGAGGACTTAAAGGAGGATAAGTTTGGAGATGGTACTTCAAGCCAAATAAGTTTTTAAAAAGGTACTCATATTCCATTATCTCTATTTTGATTAGGTTGTCTGTTATTGGGTATTGTGTAGAGACATTGCTGTTTTTGGGTGGAATTTTTTTTTTTTGTGATGAATTTTGTAACGTTAGATAAAAGTAGATGAATATTAGATCAATCTTAAAAATTGTTGTGCTTTTATAAGTCAAGAATTTAACTTACTAACCGTAATATTAGACAATTTTTTTCAAGTTCAAAAAAAATAAAAAAAATAAACTCCAACTGATGATTTAGTACAATACATAGGTTACAACCACTTACCATTCAATTCAACAATAATACACTACTGACCATTCAATTTAACAATAATACACTACTGGATCAATGTAATCTTTCCAGGAGGAGAATTCCAGTTGATAATTGTTGTTATTTCTGTGGTATTTCCCAGGAGTCGACTATTCATATTATTATTCAGTGTCCATTTACAAAGCAGGTGTGGAGTAATTCATCGTTGAAGCTGCCCAAAGTTCCTTCAACTACTTTTCAGCAATGGCTCGCAACGGTCTCAGAATATTTGTCCTCAAAAGATGTCTGTTTGGTGGTGGTAATCTATTGGTCCATTTGGTTTAATAGAAATAAGGTGAGGCTACAATAGGATGTTCAATGCCCTTATCAGATTGCGGATTTCGCTAGCTCTTATTTGAACCAGTATCTAGAGGCCCAGGACCGAAGTAATCGGACATATTCTCTACCAACGTCGGGTGAGATTTCTCGCTGGTTAACTCCTCCAATGGATACCGTAAAGATTAACTATGATGAGGCTATATTTAGCTCGATCAGAGCTGTGGGGATAGGAGTGGTGATTAGAGAGTGGAGGGGACGATTTCTTGCTGGTTTGAGCAGATTAATTAGGAGGCCTCTGAGTGTTGAAAGTGTGGAGACTTTGGCTACCTGCTGTGGATTGGATCTGGGCATACAACTGGAATATTCAAGCATTGTCCTAGAAAGTGATGCTAAGTCTGTGGTGGAGGCTATTGGAAGAAAAGATTCTAATCTTTCAGAAGCTGGTCATCTCATAGAGCTGATTCAATCTTCAGCTGAACACCTGATGGAATTCTCTTCCTCTTGGGTAAGGAGATCTGCTAATGGTGTGGCTGATGCTTTGACTCATTAGGCTTGTCAATGTACTGATTCTGTCCTTTGGAGGGAGGTATGTCCAGATTTTCTTGGGCCTCTCATCCTTAGTGAGTCCTCAGTTTAAGTTTAATAAAGTTGTTGCCGTTTTTTATCAAAAAATAAAAAAAACATTAATACACTACTTAACATTGTTATGTGTTGTTACCATTAAATAATAAACTTGTTAAATTTAACTCACAATCCAACAACAGCCCCTTCGACGAATCACAATCTAATAACTATCACATGAACAAAAAAATATATTTAATATAACGTAACATCAGTTATTAATGTTATGTAATACATCAACGCCCAGTAATGGACCAAAAAGTGGATAAGTGAACCCCAATGTAGAACCCCCATGGTAATATCACGTGACAGTAACGACGAGATATTACTGTTATGTTCAATATGTACTACATAAATTGAGTTCACTAGTCCATTTTTGTGGTTTACTATAATTAGATATTGATATTACGGATAATGCTCACTGAATATTACTGTTGTATCAAATATTTTCTCGATTACAATAAGCCAGATTAGGAAACATTCATTCAAAAAATCAAGAGTTGACCACAGGGGCGGCCCAAGGTCAAGTGGGGCCTTAGGCAAAAATTTTATATGGACCCTATTAATATTTTTTTAATTTTATTTTTATTTTTTGAAATGTAAAATGTTGATCAAGTTTTGACAATAAATCTTTCTCAATAGATAGTGCAGCTAATTCATTTAATGATAAAATATGTGAGTAAAAAATAATTTTAATATAACATATAATTATTCTTTATCCATGAGCTATGTGCACGCATAAAATACAAACACACTCAAAAGAGCTAAAAAAACTTAAATAAAAGCTCACAAAGAGTAAAAGATTTTGGACATAAAAAAATTAGATATTGAATTGGACTATTAAAATTTGGGCCTAAATATTTGAATTATATATAAAATACAATTATAACTTTAAAAAAATAAGTCTATTATACTAAAGGGATAAATTTTATGGAGGCTCTCCAAAATTTGAGTTTAATTAAGTAGAGAGTAATTTTGAACTTAATAAAATTAAATATTGGTTTGAAGTTTTAAAATTTGGGCTTTAGAAATTTAGGTCATACCTATAAAAATAGGCCTATTATACTAAAAGAGTAAATTTTTTTGGGGGCCTTCTAAAATTTGGGGCCCTAGGCAAACACCTAAGTTGCCTAGGGGTTGGGCCGGCCCTGGTTGACCAGATGGTTAGGTCAAAAAACTTTGTGTGAAAAAGTAATGAAAAGAATCTCAATATTTGCTCTCTCGAAGCTACTTCATATAAATATAACAAATCTTTGACCGCCAGTTCTTCCGGTACAGGGCCCTTAAAGAAAAACAAGCTATCATCTACAAAAAGATGTGAGATATTCTGGGATAGCCTCTTCCAATAGTAATACCAGAAATCAAATTTTCACGTTCAGAATCCTTTAAATAATGCTGACAATCCTTTTGCACATATGAGAAAAAGATAAGATGATAAGGAGTCTCCTTGACGGATACCCCTTTTAGGTAAAAAATAGCCCATCTGATCCCCATTTAAAATCAAGGAGTATGACACGGACTTGACACACTGCATAATTAGATAAATCCAACGTGGATTAAATCCCAAGGCACTGCATCATTCCTTCTAAGAAAACCCATTCAACTCGATCGTAGGTTGTACTCATATCTAGTTTTAAGGAAACATGACCCTCTTTTTCCCAATTTTTGCACTTGAGATAATGATTGATTTCAAAAACCACTAAAATATTATCTGTGATTAATCGGCTTGGGACAAAGGCACCTTGATTTTTTGACAATATCAACGGAAGGACCATTTTAAACCTGTTAGCTAAAACCTTTGATATGATTTTACGCAAGATATTACAAAGATTAATAGGTCTAAAATGGGTCATAGATTCCAGATTTGGGATCTTTGTAATGAGTACAATATAAGTATAATTTAGCTTGACTAGAAAATCACCCCCATTTAGAAAAGACAAAACACAATTAAGGACATCACAATCAACCACATTCTAGTACTTTTGGAAAAAAAAGTGTAGGCATGCCATTGAGACCTGAGGAATTAGTTGGATACATTGGGAAAAGAGCTAGTATTACCTCATCCGCTCTGAAAGGTAGCAGTAGCCTTGAATTCATCTCATCAAAAACTTTGCTCACCACTTTACTCAAGACAACTTCAAGATCTCTACGAAGTGAACAAGTTTTTGAAATGAGCAATGCTATACTGACTTTATTTAAGGACCTTATTTAAAGACCTAATGATGTGGCTTCAATGCAATTATTGGATTAGTTGTGAGTTTCAATGTTAGATGAAACCCACAACCAATTCACAATGCAACCATTTGATTAGTTGTGAGTTCCAATGTTAAATAGAGCCCACAACTAATCCAATGGTTGTACATCATTATGTTCCTAAATAAGGTCCAAATTGCATTTTCCTTTTAAAATAGGCAACAACAACACCCTCAATCTCGTCCTGGCTTTCACACCACTCTTGTTGCTCATTTTTTAGCTTGTCAATACGATTTTTTCTGTTTCTGTGTGATGCCTAGAGATGGAAAAAGGTGAACTTTCTATCCCCCCTCTTTGAGCCGGTTAATCCGCGATCTTTGCCTACAATAAGTTTCCTCTTGGTCCATCAACCCATCCAATTCTGTTTTAAGATCATGCTGTTGTTTTACTACTTTGGAAATTGATCCTTCTTGCCTTCAATTTGGTTCTTCAAATTCACAATTTTGGCTGGCACTGAACCCAGCTGCAATTCTGAATGTTCTTAATCAAGCCCATATTACCCATTTGTGAAGTCGCTGCATTCCATGAGCTCTTAATTACATTTTCACGGTCACTTCTTTTGACCCACGGTACTTCAAAATGAAATTTCTTTATTCGCCTATAAACAAAGGGAAGGAAAAAGAAAGAAGAGGCATGACTCTGTTTAAAGAGTAATACTATTTGGACCTAAAACACTGACTTAATTTACTGACATAATGATGTGGTTGCAGTAGAACCATTGGATCAACACCAAGTTCCAATGTTTGATGACCCCCACAACCAATCCAAAGGTCAAATCAATAAATTATGTCCCAATAGCATTGCTCCTGTTTAAAACACATCAAGATATTGTGAAAGCAAACCCAACTGAAATCATAAGCTCATGACTGTAGATTACTTTACCAAACCCTTACTTCATTCAAATCCTCGCAGCTAATATCTATGAACCCATGTTTTATGAAATTCTGCCATCTATTTCTTTACAACTTATTACCATTCATAGTCAATTACAAAGCTTATGTTATCTATGCTTTGATTATAACACATAATATGAGTATTTGGGTAAAACCAATATGACATGAAAGTTTTACTCGGAAGACAAATCATTCAGTTAATTCTTATGTATATATGATATAATCAAGAAGGAATTATTACACTTACAACTTGAATCCTCTGTTTATAAGCAGATAAACCATCAATGACCTTAACCATAGAGAGATTAGGCAATCGAGTGAACCATAGATTCAATCACCATATCCACAGAACCATCCTGCTGATTTTCCAGTAATGAAGAAAGGAAAGGGCAAAAATATGTGAATTGGGGAAACAAATGAATTTCTAAGAGAGAGACGATTATCTATACTACTTTAAAATATCAACATAGTTGAAAAACTTCTTTTTTTTTTTTTTTTACTTTTACCCCCCAATAATACAAATTTGCCATTCTTGTCCTTCATAATTAATGTCACTCTCCCATTTTGTCCTTAAATGATCTTATAAAGATAATTATGACTTAAACAAAAAATTTGACTTAAATGTAAAAAAAATTTGAGTTTCTAAAATTTTTAAATCTATCATAAAAAACTGCTATAAATTCACATTTATCATATCAAGATTTATTAAAAAAATTTAAATCTTCAAACTCTCCTTACACAATTGCAAAAATAGAATTTAATATTATCTATTAACATTTTCTCTTCCTTTTAATTTTCCCAACCCCCTTAGAGAAGCTAAAGAGATAGACCTTTTTCTATACCCACTTAATTATCCCAGTTAGTGAAACCTTTCTTGTTTTGTTGCCTATAAGTAGAGAAAGCGAGTAGAGTAAATCCCAAATCTTTGTAATTTCCTTTTACTCTGTCTACATAAATTTTATTCTTATTTTGTTTGGTGAGATGAAAATAGTAGGGAACAAATGAAAGAGGAATATATACATACATACATCCATATACATGCTCTCTTTAAATACAAAATGCCTATTTTGTTTGAGGGTTCTGATTAGATGTTAATAGTGTGTTATTGTTATTTTCAATTGTTTTGTTTATTCATTTTGCATGGTTGAGGCTTTATAATTAGTTAGAAAGGTTGCAGTGTGAAATTTGGTAGGTTTCAAAAATTTTTGAACAGATTCTGGTGCACTGCAATAAAGGAGATGCTGTGCAAAATGCCACAAGTTTGAACGCATCAACAAGGCAAGGGCTTATAAAGATAGAGAATGTCATTACACAAATGGAGTGGACAAGATTTCTTGCATACTCTAAAATTTTAGTTGCTGCAACTTTATTTTCTCTTGAAAGTTAGGTAGTTACAAAATAAAGGTCGACCAAAACAATATACTCTACATCTCTAAATATTTTATTGAGCTTGGTTGGTCTTGGACATGCAGAATAACATAATTTTTTTTTTTTGATATCGAACATCATTATATACAATAAAAACAAAAACATATAATCCATATCGCACAAAATAAACAACAAAAATAAAAAAATACAGTTCAAAATGGTTCACGTGCAATGCAAGTGTGTACCAACTAGTGAATTAACAAAAGTGAGGTGAAACAAGAGAGAATAAGAAAGGGCTAACATGATTCATCTTCTAATTTATTAGATATTTACTGCACATTCAATATCTCTATTAACTAATATAGTTATAAACAAAGAGGAGGAAAAAAAAAGAAGATTTAGGAGTATATTTGTGAATTATAATTAAAAAATGCTATTTAGACCTAAAAATTTGACATAATTTATCGACGTAATGACGTGATTTTATTGGAACCATTGGATTAACACAAAGTTCCAATGTTTTGAAGGAGCCCACAATCAATCTAAATGTCATAGTGAATTAGGTCAATAAATTAAGTCATAATAACATTGCTCATCATAATTTAGTGGGAAAAGAAAAATGTGGGAAAATATAATACCATGTTGTAGATAGTAGTTAAGGAATTATTAAATGATACATAGTGGTATTCAAGTTTTTTCAAAGAGTAATGTAAGAATTTAAATTTTTTAAAATTTTAAAAATAGACAATAGTGAGTCAACAAAATTGAAGGTAAATAGTCTATGCTCCTAGAAATGGAACAGTTGATATAACTTATTGGACAATATAGAATTACTAAAGGGTAAATAAGAAAATTATAATTTTTTCTCTTTAAGCCATTTTTAAAAATAATATAGATATGAATCATGCTATGCTATGTAACTAAAATTTGTAATTTAAATTTATATTCTAAATAAAAGGGGACCATTAAATCAGTGAATCTTATTTAAAAAAATTGATGAGATCTATTCATCTAATAATTCCCTTTCATTTAGAATACATAGATATTGGAGGGGCAATTTAGAAAACAAGAAAAAAGAAACTTGTTTGTAAACAGTTTTTGAGGGGAGATTTTTCTGATAAAAAACAAAATGGGGGGCAATTTTCAAAAAAAAAAAAAAAAAAAAAGGAGAAAAACGTTTAACATGCGTTTGTGGTTAATGAGATATAGGAATCGAACTCTGTTAGCGTAAAAAAACACACTTATTGGGCACCCAAATAAATCGCAATAAATCAGACCACCTAGCCCTGTCCACTCGCCTCTCTCTGTCTCTCTCTGCCGAACGACGACAGAAGCAGCTGCTCCAGTCCTCGTCTTTCTCGTTGAAGCGCACGGAGCTGCTCCAGTCCTCATCTTTCTCGTTGAAGGGCTTTCTGTGTAGGTAAATAACATGGTCAATTTTCGTCTTCGTCTGTTTTTTTTTTCTCCTGTTGCTCAGATCTATGGTTTTTTTGGCTGCTCTATGGTTATAGATCTGATCAGATCTAGGTTTTGTTTTTTCTGATCTATGGTGTGTGATCTGATATGTTGATTGTTTTCTTTTTTCCTCCAGTCGGTCATTGTGTTCTGATTTGTTAGAATATGTGCTGTATTGCTCTCCTGAATATTTGCTCGTTGGAATGTGTTGTATTGGGGGGTTGGCTCATTGTGAATTGAAAGTATTTGGTCTCCTGAAAGTATTTGCCCTCTGATCTGCTGAGTTGTTGATTTTGCTCTCTAGTTGCTGATTTTTTTTTCCTCGCCTGTTGTATGGTTGATTTTGCCCTCTACTCTCTGAAAGCATATGTAGATCCACAATAATGCTGTGCTGCCCAAACTTTAACCCAAAATTAGTTGCCCAACACACAACCTAAACAAAAATAGCATAACAGCAATTCATTGCCACATGTAGTCATCTTCACCCAACATCTCATCACCACTTCCATGTCACAATTTTCACCATCATTCACGACCCCATCCCAGCATCACATCAATTGGCTTAGTTGCAAGGTGCTTACGGCAAAACATTTTGTGGAAATAAGTGCAACCAAAAGTAAAATAAAATAGGAGAGCATTTAGAAGAACATACACAAAAGCCGTCTTTTTCAGTGTGTCCAGTGCTAAGAAATGCTCCTGGTGTGATAAAACTGTAGAATCCAAAGGTTTTGTTTGGGGCAACTCTGTTATCCTTGATCCATGGGTGACCTTGCACAAAATCCAAATTCAATTTCATGACTAATAAAAACTCAAAGAGAGTTCCTTCAATAACTTTTATGCTTCACTGGTGTTATAATTGCAATCTCAATAAAAATTCTTGGACAGAATTAGTTATATGGGCTATTACCAGTTTGGCACAACTATTCCACAAACCATGTTGAAAAGCTACAACTCATGAACCATTCATTCCTTTCCTTCAAACCACTCCTTTCTAGTGCCTTTAATTTCAAATTGAAATGACCAAAAAGGAAAATTTAAAATTAGAGACAATGTTGGTCAACGATAAAATAGAGGACGCAACAACTATTTTAAAGAGAGTCATCCCATAGAATGCGAATATGATTTCGGATTTTTAAATCAGGCCCATGTGGCATATCTCAGTCAATAGTATCTCACCTGTAGCAAAAAGCGGCACGGATGAAAGTTATTTCCAAAATACAACTCTTTTATTTGTAACTCTTCCAGTCAGTAGAGTATCAAAACAATTCCATGTATAATACTTTCCTTGACACTCATAAAACAAAACTAATACGCAGTAATTTAGTGTATTTCGTAGTGGCTTGAAAGCAAGATGCACAACAAATAAGCAGAACTCCACGCTCTTCCTCATCAAAAACTGAGCTGACATAGAACCAAAAACATAGCTTGAGAAACAAAATCAACTAAGTGAAAATAAACTGAATGAACGACAAAAAACGAAACCCATGCACTATTCAAAATATTCAAATCTTCAACGGATTATCTTGGGACAAAATGGTAAACACATGCAACGCAGCTACAACTTCAACTTTAACTTCATCAAAAGATGATAAGTCTAGGCTAATAAGTATTTGTAGTATGAAAGATGAGGTGGAGAAATATTCCATTTGAAGTCCACAAAAAAAAGAGGAGATATTTGATTCTAAAATATGAAGAAAAATAGAAAGAATAAAGATCCGAATGAACCTGCAAATCATGACTCCAACTCTAACCGATTAATAGTAATGAAAAATGGAAGAAGTTCACGTCAACCAGTGTACCTATCAAGTAAATCACAAGAGTTTTAGTATGAAAGATTAGATAGATTATATAACCAAGAAACCCGATTTTAAGAAATTTTCCATTTGATACCCCAAAAAAAGAAAAAGGAGATATTTGATTCAAAATATGAAGAAAAGGAAAAAGAAATAAAGATTTGAATGAACCTGCAAACCATGATACCAACTCTGACCGATTAGTAGTAATGAAATGGAAGAAGTTCACATCAACTAGTATACCTATTAAATGACTCACCATAATTTTTAGGAGTAACACTGAATTGGGGGCAAGGGTTGGATGGAGATGGGTTGTATGGGGGTTGGTCAAATGGTGGTGGTTGCTGGGGTTGGTGCAGGGAGAGGCAGATAAGGAGAGAAAGTGAGGGAGAGGGAGAGAGATATGATATTCCTAGTCTTGGACGCTGGCATTAGTGTTGTCGATGGTGGTGGGTTCCGTGAGAGGCAGTGGAGAAAGAGAGTATGACAGAGTTAAGGGAATAGAGTTAGGGGCATTTTGTCAAACATATTGTGTGCATAGTGTGTTTATGTCCTGTGTGTGTTGTGCGTTGTGTATGTAATGTCCGCTGAGTGCTGTGTGGTCGGCGGAGAGAGAGACGAAATGGGAGAGAAATAGAGAGTTGTGTGTTTTTGGTTGTGTTGTGCATGTAGAATGAGCAACAAAGCGAGAGATGAACAACAAAGAAAGTAGTAGTCAAAGAAAGAGAGAGAGCAGAGGCGGGAGGGGTGTGGCTTTGATACTGAGGGAGAGAGAGGAGATTTGGAGGTGTGGGACATTAGGGATTAAGCTTATGTTTTGAATCAAGAATGGCTGTATGGTTTGAAGGGGGAAGTCAGAGGGAAAGAAAGAAGTTGGGAAAAAGAAAGGGTTACCCCGGAGGGGAATAGAGGAAGGAGAGAAAGAAGGGAGATTTGGAAAGGGAAAAGAAAGATGATACAGTTTGGAAAGACGATCTCAAGAGATAGAGAGGAGGTCAGCTGGCGTGAAATTGGGTGAAGTTAAAGGCCTGATTTGGGGTAATTAAAAAATGGAAGGTGTGTTGAGCAGGAAAAAAAATTCGTTGGTCAATCTGATCCATCAGATCACTATTTTTGAGTTGATATGAGCTGTAAAAAACTGAAGATAATATGGACCTTCGATATAGCTTATTTGCTCAGACTTGATTTGACTGGCAAAAAGCTCAAGATAAGTTTTGGGATTCATACTCAGCTATACTTTATTATTTATATATTATATATATTTATATCCATTTTGTTCTATTATGATGATGACGAGAATGACACCATGGAAAACAAGAATGCTTAGATGATTTATTTGCCTCTGTTTGATCAAATTGATATAAGATTGATATGTCTATACCCTATACAATGAAATGGAAAAATGTGATCGTTGTATCATCACCATCCTTGTAAACTGTGGTCCAGTACCGGTAGTGCTATACATAGTTTGCTGTCCAATTGAAATTTATTCTACTGTGGCTTTGGGTGTACATGTTGTTTGTGTTGGTGTTTGCTAGAATGGGGTGTTGTATTATGTTTTTAAAGCGGCCTCCGATGTGTTTGGTGTCAGGTCTATATGGACTTTTATGGCCAAACAAGAACACGGTTGTAGACAATCCCATCATCAACCTTTTTTTTTTTGTGTGAACAGAACATCAATTCAATCTCTGCAAATTGTAATTGATTGTAGCTGTAACAAATTCTGTTAATTATCAGATTTTTACACTATGACAATGGGAGAAAGTTAGAGAATACTGTGCATAAATACATAGATTCTGTAATTGAGCTGAATGAATTCTATGAGAGCAAAGTTTCTCGTCTTCCTCAATTCTATCAATTCTGTGGTAGGTTGTTGAATCTATTGTTCAATTCTCCTAATGATAATCAAAGTGACAAGCAATTTTGAATCAATTGGTGTTGTATTTTGCTCAAGTAATGTAGTATTTATATTTGTGGGAGTTTTTGTTTTCATTTTTTCGAAGACTAAAAACCATAAAAGGTAACACAAGTTTCTCGTGGCATTGAAGAATATGCAATTTCCTTTTGACATAGGCACAGACACAGTTATCTCCTAAATCCAACACTATCTCTTCTATTTGTTTGAAGGTGCCAGATTTTTTGATGTATTTGATTATTTGCCAGCATGTATCTGATGACTTTTTGCTGGTGGATGTTAACCTTTGGGATATGCGCAGGTATATTATGCAATTGGCTACAAGATGTCTTCAGCTCAAGATCCATTTTACATTGTAAAGGAAGAGATTCAAGAATCTGTAAGCTTTTTTCTTTAAAATCTACTTATATTTCTGTGTGACCTCTGCATTGAAGCAAGTGTTACTTCTGGACCAGTAGTTGATCAATTCTATAACTACAATTTGTACTTTTTTGTGAGTGGTATTATTTTTGTTAAGTTACAGCATTCAGCTCAGCCTATGAAAATCCATTGTTATCGTTTTTCCTTCCAATCTCTAATCTTTTTTGCATCAATTGAATCCGCAGTTGATTTGAATTCAGCTGCCCCATGATTGCATTCATTATACATTAATTTACATGGTAGTTTCTTCATATATGAGTTTAGATATTACTGGTCCATGAAAAGTTACTTCAGAAATTAGTAGCTCATTTGAATCATTGCTATCATTATTCTGTTACACCTTTTCCCCTCGTGGTAGACAGCTGGAAATTTTTTAATGGGAGTAGATTTTTTTTTTGGGGTCAGATTAATGAGACTAGTTTAAGCGATCCCTTAAAAGTATCTTTGAGTGGCAGTAAGGTGAGGAAAGAGTGCTTTTGGGTATAAGAATAGGACTTTGATGGTGTAGAGTTCCCTGCATATCACTTTTAAGGTTCATGCTTAGCATACACATTAAGCTAAAAGGAAAATTCTATAGAATGACCTTAAGACTCACTATGCTTTATGGTATTGGCTATTGAGTGTCGGCTAACTAAGAAACTACGGATTCAAAAAATTAAGTAATGGAAATGAGAACGTTATGATGGATGTGTGATAAAACTAGGAATATAAAAGATACATTAAGGGAGAATTGACTTAGGTGGCTTGAACATCTCTATAAACGGCCTACTATGACATTGGGTGAGAAAGAGTGATATGATAGCTATTGTTGATAAGTGTAAGGATAGAGAAAGACCAAAATTAACTTTCAATGAAATAGTAAAGAAAGAGATGATAATTTTTGGTTTAACAGAAAACATAACCCTTAATAGAGCATATATGGCAAAACAACCAAACAATGTTGGGACTGGACTTTCTTGAGTTGAGTTGATATTAACACCCTGATTTTATTGATGCTTAGTTTGTTCTTTCAATCTTTAAAATGCATTGTTGCTCAGGAAGTTTCTAATGTATGAGTTGCTCCTTTTTTGAGTGATTCTCCTTTTTTATTTTTTATTTTTTTGGATAATCGACCAAAATCTTCTCATTAATAATAAAAAAGATTGATGCAATCCTTAAAATGCTTAAGGAAATACAAATTCAAAGATTTGTATAACAATGAAATTGGCTTACTATCAAGTCTAAGATCCATGTGGAACTTCGCATTTGTATATTTGAGTCACTTTATAGGCATTTGTATTCGTAGTTTTTAAAACCCAGCCCAAACATCAACACGACAAAGGAATTTGGTCAATAGGTCACTAGTTTAATTGTTGCGTCATTGGTTGAAGCAATTATATAATAATAAATAAAATAATAATAAATATACTAAATAATTATAAAAATAGCATGTTAACATATATTAAATCAAACAAAAGCCAAAAAATTATCAAACATGTATTCAATGCATTCAATTTGAAGGACATATTGATAAAGCTAAGTAGAAAAATATACCTCTATCCAAGTTCTAGACTCCAATTATGTATTAATCTGAGAATTCATGAGATTTGCACTCAAACTCAAATTGTTTAAGTAAGGTGCATAGAGAAATATCAAAATGTATACACAAACTTCGAAGGCTTCTCAAAATGTCATTCTCGTAAAAAAAAACTCAAACTCTAAAGTCCTCTAAACACGTCATTTGTCGTGCATTTTGCACTTAATAGTTATTGTAAACAGAATGTACACACAAAGATATGCTAGCGTAAACATATTTTCATAAATTGTAGCTTACAATTTCAAAGTGATGGGTATCCATTCAACCACAATAATTTGAAAGATTTTCCACACTAGTCAAGCAAACACACAACATACCTGCACAGGTGAATTCCTTCAATGAGTTGAGATAGCGATATGCGGAACGATCTTGAATGACATTGAACCTGAAACAAAGGATTAGAAAAAGGGAGCTGGGGGTGTACCTGTCTAATCCTCTCTGAAACCCTAATCAGTCGGCATAAGTGCTAGGAGCACATCGTATTTTTTAGATTCGAATTACACACCTTGGTCTAACTTCTTGAGAGGTATTTATACCTGAGTTTGCAATGATGTCAGTGTCCTCGAGTGACATCTCAGAATTTAATGGCCTGCACTCATATCCTAGCATCATGAGTGACATCCCGTCAAATCATGTAATCATAGTGGTTTATCTTTGGCACCAAGTAATTGCAGAGCAACCTTTATTGTAGGGATGAGCTGGGCCTGTGGCTTTGAAACAATTCCAATGTAATAAGACCTACCAAAGCAAGGTGGGCATGGAATTCTATTAGTTGAGAGTGCACTGTACAAAATGTAGTATCACATTGTTCTCCAAAACAACGATCTTCGACCAGCCACACAGTCTACGTCTCCATCGTCGTCATCGACTTCAAACTCTTTGTCATAAAGTGAGATTATTGCTAACTAGTTGAGACTGTCAGTGATGAGAAGAAAGACACTGATGATGGTGGTGAGTGGTGACTGCTATTGTGACAGTCGATTGAGTTTTGAGTCTTTGAGAGATTGAAAGAGAGATAAGAGTCTCTTTGCGAGAGAGACGAGTGAGAGGGTGAGATTCGATTGGGAATTGGGGCAAAATGCCCAAATATCTCTGATTTTATAGGGCTTACAATGAATTGACCGGGTTGATAAAATACTACCCGGTTCAACGGATCTCGAACCGGTTTTATACTAAAATGATCGAAGTGATGAATCACCCTGGCTTAAGGTCTAGTTCACCTGGTTTTCAGGTTAACCCGTCGGGCCGAGCCAAGTTTTAAAAATGTTGTTCATATTTTATGTTTTCTTTTGATAGTTTTTAGAGTCAGTAGTATTTTGTAATTTTTATATTTGGTAGATGGAGTTATGGTATAATTCGTGGGTTGTCTTTTGGGGCAACTTTACTGGTATTACGTTTGAAGGTTCTAGAGTTAGAGTTCCAGTTCTAGTCTATATTATGCTTTGTTTGATATGATAAAAAAGTGGAAGGATGAGAAGTTACAAAGATAGATAAAACATATGTTTGGTAAGGAAGGAAAATGAAAAGGATGAAAAAGTGGAAGGATTAACCTTCTTTCAACTCATCAAAATCTGTTCCTTCAATATTGACAGAAAAAAGTGGATGAAAATTAATTATGCATGTTGAAATATATGTTATGTAGCTTTATATCCCCTAATATATGCATATATCGTATATATCTATTACATATTATGTACACATCAATTTCATACTTAGATACTATGGTGAAATATTCATTTATTCTTCTTCCTTCAACTTTTTCATTAATACCCAACAAAAAAAAATTAGTCATTCCTACTTGTCATCCGTGCAATCAAAAGATAAAAAGGGGAAGGAATGATTCCATCTTTAAAGGATAGTGTTAGTTATGCTTTATTTTTAGCTTGTGGGTGTTCTTACTTTGTGCTTATATATATAAGTTAGGGTCTAGGAAGCATAGATACTCGGTGAGGGGTTGCCGTGACAATGTCAGACACGTGTCCAATACTTTCAAAAGTGTCCTAAATAGGAGAAGAGAATATTTTGTAGTTGGATACATGAGGGATACGTGAGGATATGAGAGAGATATGACGAGGTTTCATCTATAATTTTAAAAATGTGAGGGGACTGAAACCCAAAAAAAAAGAAAAGAAAAAAATGGGAAAAATTTCAGCCTTCAGAGGTCATTCTCCCCCCTCCATTCCCAAAACGAGATAGATAGAGTGTGTGAAGAGTCGAACGAAGGCTCCATCAAATCAGCTTTGACAACGAGAAGTAAAAGAGAGGGAAAATCATATCTATGACTGTGAAGCCCCATATCTCCTGCTGCCTGCTGTGCTGTGTATCCACTCCCGATCTGCTGCTACGTGTGCCTACTATGCTTTGTATTCACCATGTTTTTTTTTTGTTATTGCTATGTTGTTCCTTTTTTTTGGGTTACTCACCATGTTGTCCATCCATTTCGAGGTAATAATGATGAATGTGTTTTGAATCTTTGATCTATTTCAATTATAATCAAATAATCAATATTTGCTAGGTCTTATTAGTTATTATTAATATTGTTATATATATAAAAATATATTATTATTATTTTAATTAATCGTATTCACGCAGTAACCGTGTTCTATATTTTGAGATTTTGTCGCATCCTGGTGTTCGTATTGTATCGGATACGACACTCGTGTTAGTATCCGTACTTCTTAGGTTACAATGTAGTTGTGTAATCTCTTTTCTTCATCTCTTAGTCTTTCTCTTCATTTGCCTCACCCTAATTACATTACATTGTAATTCAACTTGGTATCACAACAATTGAATCCAAATTTGATGCCACAGAGTTTGTTGAAAATCTTCGAAAATAATTGGATCTGATTGGAGTGACTGATATCACATTTGACGTGCTAATATAAGAATTCTGACACGCTGATGTCAATTACAAACAATGTCAGTTTTTTTTTTTATGGATTGATCGATTGAATGTTCTTGAGTTTTATGGTGATTTTGTTGAAATTTTTTGAAATCATTTGAAGAACTTTTCGAATTTTCGGAGTATTTTCGATCTTTTTTCAAGTTATAGCTCAGATATGCAATTTGAGGGGCTTTGAGATTGTTTTTCTTGTTCAATCTCATTGGGTAAGGTTCGATTTGGGTGGATCTACATCACCCATGTGTTTTAGTTGAAGATCGATTTTTGAGATGATTTCTTGGTTTTTTGACCCTCGGCTACGGTGACTGCGACCTTGGGGAACTAGATCTTGCTTTTTGAGTCCTCCTTGGCTCGTTTCTAATTCAGATCCACCTTGTGAGGACTTGGGGAGATTTATGATGCCCTGGGGTCCTTGTTGCACTTTGGAGTGGATTTTGTCAAGATTTGTGAGATTTTTGGCTTGGTCTCGGTGTTGGCAACAGCATTTTCCAAAGACTTGCGATTTTTGAGCCTTCAAGTGGTTGTTTTTTGAGTTATTCTTGTTCCAAGGGGTGTTACTAGGGCTTTTTAGTAATGCCTAATCATCCTTGCTGCATTTGGATTGGTTTGGTGTGATTTTTAGCCATTTTTTTTATTTTTTGGCTGGTAGAAAGTTTTTGGCCGTTCAACGAAGATCTTGGTTCAAAGAGGACATTTAGCCTTTTTTCTACCTCTGGTTATTGTATTGAGATATTCAGCCTCTATGTTATTTTTTTTTCCTTGGTTGTGATCCAATTTTTTTGGGTGTGATTTCTTTTGATTTCTTGCTATTTGGTGTTGTGTGCAATTTCGTTAGTTATGATTTCGTCGTTTTGGTGTTTTATGGTACCCTGCACATAGATTCCTAGGGAGAATAGACATACTAGGGAGTTTTGTTGGAAGTTGACTGATTGACCGATCGAACAAGTGGCTAAGGTGGTACTGTGCGACGATCCCATGGACACATGTCTGAATCTTCAGAACATCCATCTCTGTCTGAATCTCTTAACTTATTTTTCTCCGGATGAGATGCAAACTCTTAGACGTTTTATGACAGAGCTTAAAGTTACTCCACCATAGTATCTAATCATGATTCTTCTTTTGCCAACTTTGCTCAAATTGGTATGTCTGCTAACGCAATTAGCGTTTTATCCTCATACACTCCTTGAATAATTGACTCTGGAGCCACGGTCCACATGATAAGATTTTCTTAGTCTTTTTTTCCTCATATTCTACGTGCTCTTTTGATTGTCGTATTAGAAATAGATGGATTGAACAAAATAATTTAGTCTGATACAATACAAATGGACAAAGAATAAGATTAAATAGGATATTAGAATAATAGGTAATTTTATCTAGTGTTTGACAATACACAACATAAGTGTTGGATATTAGTTATTTAATTTAATTGATTGTTTGGTTAGGGAATTATTTCATTAAATTAATATTAAATTAACAAAAATGCCCTCAATCAATGCGTTGAAGTGTTTGTTATGTTGATGACAACTTGATTTTATCAGTTGTGGGGTTATAATAGTAAATGTGTACAATAATACATTTGAGTTAGATTACAATACCACCTCTCTTGGTGATATTAAAATACCTCTATAATATAGGACTAAAAATATATGATAAGTATATAATTAGTATACATTTTTTAAATTAATATGAAATCGAGTTTATCTACCAAACAAAGTATTAGATTCGATTAAATAAATAATAGTACAATACAATATTTAATTCACTTATTAATACATCTACAAACGAGCCCTACATGTTCAGGTAGGGATAAGGTAAGAGTGGTGGATGAAACTTTATCTTCTATTTCAAGATTCATCCGTTCTTCATGTCTCCAATTTTTCTACCAATTAATTCTCTATTAGCAATATTCTATGACTCACGGAT
This sequence comes from Ilex asprella, assembly GCA_023539305.1. Taxonomy (NCBI): domain Eukaryota; kingdom Viridiplantae; phylum Streptophyta; class Magnoliopsida; order Aquifoliales; family Aquifoliaceae; genus Ilex; species Ilex asprella. Next base: position 4,391,573 of record CM042200.1, read on the forward strand.
ACCAAAATAATTCAGATACGATGATATGACAAAATCTAAAAAAAAGATACGGGTACGACGATGATACGTTCATAAAATATATATTTTTAAATTTTTTATTATTATATTTAATGTAATAATTATGATTTAAAAAGTGGATCACGCTTCTATCAAAGATATATAATAATAACTAACTTTTCTATCATTCATAAATCATACATTCCACACATGCATATTACATAATATCCAAAACTATATTGGAATCTAGTATTTTCACCTCCTTCCCCATTTTTTCTATTTTAGTAACAACCCCAAACAGAAGCATGATCATCTTGATTAGTGGGAGTGCCACTTCCACTTCCACTTCCACTTCCACTTCCACTAGTTGAGCTCATACATTTCGTATCCGTACTCATTCTTCTATAATTATTAATTTAATAAAACGAATCGTCAGTGTACCCAGCAGGTGACAACCAACACAATAAAAATTCGACAGAATACCCAAGAAAATTCAGCACCCAACAACCAACAATAATAAAAAAATATTTGTGTTTCAAATAGTTCAACAGTGTACCTAGCAGCAATAACACACCTCAAATGTAGTAGTTCAAATGAAGCATTTCACAGTACAAATGTAACAGTTCGAGTGGTTCCTAATATATAATACCAAAAAAAAAAAAACAACCAAGTGGAAACCCTATATGTGTAATTTTTCTCTAGATTGCTAAAAAAAAACCCCTACTTTAAGGCCCCAAAGCTTGTTTTGCAAACCTTAATTGCTTAAAAGAAGTGCTAATCCTTGGTAAAAATCAAAAGAGAGGAGGGAGACAGAGAGTAAGAGGAGAGAGCTTACCCGATGATACTTGGACACTAGACAATAGAGAGGAGGCACTCATCACTCGTCAAAGTTGCATTTTACAGTACCAGGAGTGAGGAGAGATGTCATCGGCATTAAGAGAGAAGGACAGATCAGAGAGGGAGGGGGTAGCATCAAACACTTGACTGAGTTGGGGGGGTTTTTCAAATAAGTTAGCCAATCAGGGGCTTTTCTTTCCTTTTTTATTCCAAATAAGGGTCGAACATATTTGCTCCGATGCTCCTGTTATTTTTAAAAAATTTAAGTAATACCCCGTCGTATCCCCTACGTATCTAGACGTATCCTAATGTATTCGAAATTCAATTTTTTTTAATTCTATGATACTTCTCAGTCATATCGGATACGTATTCAGGCGTATCAGATGCATATCCATATCTGATATCGATACTTTAGCCCTTTTGAATATCTGTGCTTCATAGACAATATTACAAATTCCCTGAATTATTTAATGACCTTTTATACGGCTTATTGTATCTTTCGAGATCTAGAGTCGGGGAAAACTATTGGCAGTGTTAGAGGACATGGTGGTCTATAGTCTATACCTTTTGGATGCTAAAACTTCTTCTCATTCTACTAGTCAGGCACTTCAAGCTGATGGTGTTTTTGTTTTTGAGCTCTTACATCAGTGGCATAGATGTTTTGGGTATCCTTCATTTGTTGTCTTTGGAGAAAGTTTTCCCTAGTCTAGTGAAGCAATGTAATAGACATAGCTTTGTTTGTGATGCTTGCGAATTTGCAAAGCATAAACATTCATCTTATCCTAGTACTAATAATAAAAGCAATGTTTTTTTTGTCATTATTCACTTTGATGTGTGGGCACCTTCCCGTGCTATGTCTATTTCTGGGTATCATTGGTTTGTCACTTTTATTGATTATTATTCTCGTCTTACTTGGTTTACTTATTTTGTATTAAAAGTGGACTTTTCTTTTACTTTAGATCTTTTCATAAAATGGTGAGTATCCAGTTTGATGCTAAAATCAAAGTCCTTCGGAGTGATAATTTGACCGAGTACATAGGTGGAGAATTTTGTTCCTATCTTAATAAGAACGATATTCTCTATCAAACATTTTGTGTGAGTACTCTTGAACAAAATAGTGTTGTTGAGCGAAAAAATTATCATCTTCTTGAGGGTGCTTGTTCGTTGATGTTCACCATGAATATTTCTAAATCTTTTTAGGGAGATGTTTTTATTGCTGCTTATCTTATTAATCGTCTTCCCTCGTTAGTCATTCAGTTTAAGTCACTTATTGAGTGTTTTTTTGGGATTTATTCTATTCCTTCCATTTCTTTCCTTTCTCCTAAGGTCTTTGAGTGTGTTTGTTTCGTATGTGATTATAGATCCTCTAGGGGAAAACTTGACCAAAAAAGCATATAAATGTTATCATCCCTAGACTCAAAAGGTGTTTGTTAGCATAGATGTTACATTCTGTGAAATTTAGGCATTTTTTTCCTAGTTTCTAGCCATCTCTTTAGAGGGAGAATACTATCATTGATGAGGAGATGGTATGTCAGGAACCTTTTCTTCAATTGTCTGTTCAGTAGAATATTGGTAAAGGGGATCAACAACTTATTGAAGAAAAAGGAGATGATACTAATAGTCCATCTGGTACTCGCCTACACAAGGATAACCTAAAGACTTATTTTGGGCGTTAAAAGGTATAAGGACAGACTACCCATGTGCGCCACCTAGTCAATTGAATTCCTCAATTCCAGTTCATACACTTTCTAGTGATTTTAGGTAATGAACTTTTAGATGTTACTCTTGTTGATAATCTTATTGTTGATGATCTTGAGATTCCTATTGCAATCAGAAAGGGTGTTAGAGCTTGTACTCAATACCTCATCTCTAACTTTGTATCCTATGATATCTTATTCCTATCATATCAAGTTTTTGTTTTCTTCTTGTCTTCTATGTCTATTTCTCAGGGTTGAAAAGAAACTCACTTATCCCAAGTAGAAAGAAGTTATGGTAGAGAAAATGAAAGCCTTGAGAAAGAATGACACATAATAGTTAAAAATGGCAGTAGGGTGCAAATGGGCGTTTACTTTCAAACATCAAGCTAATGGAACATTTGAGATGTACAAAGTAAGGTGGGTTGCTGAGGGTTTCACCCGGACTTATGTCATTGATTATCAGGAGACTTTTGCCCTTGTAGGAAAGATATATTTTATACATGCTCTTCTTTCATGTGCAGTTAATCTGGATTTGAGTCTGTAGCATTTGGACATGAAGAATGCTTTTCTTCATGGAGACTTGAAAGAAGAGTGTATATGGAAATTCCACTAGGCTTTTCAACCCAGTTAACCGAATGAAAGGTATGCAAGTTGAAGTCTTTTTATGGGCTAAAGCAGTCTCCCTGAGCTTGGTTTGATAAGTTTCTGAAAACTATGCTTAAATTTGTATATAAACGGAGCCATGCTGATCATACTATGTTCATCAGATAGGTTTATGATAAGATATCTGTTTTGATTGTGTATGTGGATGACATAGTAATAACTGGGAACGATGTGCAGACAACTACCAAACTTGAAACTCAATTGGCTAAGGAGTTTGAAATCAAAGACTTGTGTCAATTGAGACACTTTCTTGATATTGAGGTTGCTAGATTAGATAAAAGTATTTTTATCTACTAGTGAAAGTATGTTCTTGACCTTCTTGAAGAAATATGCATGTTGGGATATAGACCTACAAATTCTCCTCTTGAGGTCAATCATCGATTTAGTGTTAGAATTGATGATATAGTTGATAAGGAGAGACATCTGAGATTAGTGGGGAGATTGACATATCTATCTTGTACTGGTCCAGATATTGTTTATGTAGTGGGTCCCGTTAGTCAGTTTATGTATGATCTTCGAACTCCTTATCTTGAAGCTATTTATGGTATTTTGAGGTATCTCAAGTCAGAGCCATGAAAAGGGGGGTTCTGTTATCTAAACTTGGTCACTTGAAGTTAGAAGCATTTATTGATGCAGACTACTTTGGGCTATTACAACTTGATTGGAGAAAATCTTGTTACTTGGCAAAGCAAAAAACAAGTAGTGGTAGTTAGGTCTAGTGTTGAGATTGAATATAGAGCAATGACTCATAGAATTTATGATCTTATGTGGCTTAAAACCTTATTAGAAGAGATCGAAATTCATGAAGATGGGCCTATGAGGCTGTATTGTGATAACAAGATTGCTATCAATATTGCTCATAAGTCATAATCCAGTTCAACATGATAGAAACAAACATGTTGAGATTTACATGGGGGAGCCAAACATGTTCCTTTAAACATCACCTAGGAGATAACACCATCAGCCCCAAGAGCACTTGAAAGACTTGCATAAAAAACTTAGTGCTGTCCTACATCAAAGACTTCCATTGGGGATGAGAAGCCCTTCAACAAAAAGAATGTAAAAGTAAATATAAAGAAATAAACCCAAAAAATTACAATTCACAAACGGATTTCCAATCCATCTTGAAAAGTGAGGGCACACACAGAAGCTAAAAATCAAATTCTTTCCCACGTGCACTTCACTACTTCGCACTTATCTTCAAAGATTCTTGCATTTTTTTTAGTCAAATACCCCAAAAGATAGCTATTTGTGCACATCTCCATAGAGATACAGCTTTTTAACTCCTTCCAAAACACCAAAACTCAATTCCAAACATTCCATCACAAGAAGATGGTACAATTCCACACATCTACTCTAAACCATACAATCTTCTCTACAGTGACTAGGCAAAAGGGCAATGAAGAAAGAGATGACCAATACTTTACTCATTCCTTTTACACATGATGCACCATTGAGATAACATAGAGATATAAGGTCTCTTTGCCTTTGAAGCAAGTTATTAGTATCGACTTTCTTTTGAGTAGTAGTTTATGAAAAAACTTGAACTTTAATATGCATATTTGCTTTTTAAATTGTCTTGGCATGTTCAAACTATGGTATAGAAGGATCATCAATCAAGTTATTAAAAAATCATTACATCATTGAAAAAAAAAACTATAATAATAATGATAACGACAACAATATTTGAGGGTGACTTGTAAAATATAGACTAACGTGGATTCTTTCTAAAGATTAGTGAAGCATGTTGGTTAACATTGGATGCTTCTGTAGGAAGTAATGGTGTTGTGCCTAAAAAGATTGAAGGGATGATGAGAGAGTTTTTATGGGAGGGTAGGGGAGAAGGTAGAAAGAACCACTTGATTAGTTGGAAGGTGGTTTTGAAACTTAAGGGTGTGTTTGGTATTTTTTTGGGAAGGGTTTGGATTAGATTGTCCAAACCCGGGTTTGACCTAAAGATAGGATTCAAAGACGGGATTCAATATTTAATGCTATGATTATTATGTATATTTGTATATAAATGACTATTTTGTCCTTTACACAATTTGTATATATGAGGTATATAGGATATATAGGGGTATAAATGTCATTTGTATGTTAAACCCCCAAACCCACATATGAAACCCACCCCCCTTGGGTTTTATGAAACCCATGAATGAGGGTTTCATGACCGGACCGGGTTTGGAATCCTATCCCTACTTTACACATACCAAACATGGGTTTAAGGGAGTTTACTCCTAACCCATGTTCCCAAACCCCCCCAAACTCCCATACCAAACACACTCTAAGAGTTAAAGGTGGGTTAGCTTTGGGTAACCCACCTTTATAGTCTTTCTTGTCATTATCATGCTTGTATTGTTTCAATGGTTAGGTCTTTTTCTTTCCTCGTGACATGGGACTTTGGTTTTCGTAGGAGTCTCAATGATAGAGAATCGGTGGAGATGGTTTCTCTTCTTTTTTTGCTTGATCATGTGATGTTAAACCATAAGTCTATTGGTAGAAGGAGTTGTGTTATTGACTTGTTGGGGCTGTTTTTGTGCAAATCTTATTTTGATTCTTTGATAAATGACACGACTCTCCTAATTTTTTATTCATCATTGAAGATTTGAAAGGCGAATGTGTATTTTAAAGTGTCATTTTGTGCATGGGTTATTGCTCATAGGAGAATCAATACCAATGATATGATCCAAAGAAGGTGTCCTTATCTAAGTCTTTGTCCACAATAGGGTGTTATGTGTAAAATGATAGTGAGAAGGCCAACCACTTATTTTTGCATTGTTTAGTTGCATTGAAGTTATGGAATAAGTTGTTTGAGTTGGTTGGGATGTCTTGGGTGGCTCCAAGTTCTATTTCATCTATGTTTTGTGTGGATTTTAATGGGTTTGGAAGAAAGGTAAAATAGTTACTCTTTGGGAATGTGCGATTTTTGCTACTATTTGTGGGTGACTTAGTTGGAAAGAAATGCAAGAATCTTTTGAAGACAAGTGTGAGGTGGATGATGGTTTATGTAACCGTATTTATTTTTTAGCAACTTTTTGGGCCTCTGTCTTGAAAGATTTTAGAGCTATCCCGCTCTTTGGCATTATGGCAAGCTGGAAAACTGTGTGTGAATGATTGCCTTTTCCTTTTGTATTTTCTCAGTTATGCTATGCAAGTGTTTTGTTAGTTTTGGTTCATATATATACTACTTGTCCATACTTCCTATGTACCATTTCTCTATTTTCTTTTATTTTTTTGTTAAATGAAAATCTTGCACAAGAGCCACAGTTGTTCAAAGAAATTTTTTAGTTTTAACTATTGTCTTCTCTCCTATTGTCTTAGTTTAAACCTGTCCTTTGTTTCCGGCTGGTGGGAAGGGTGAAGTATACAGAAATCACAAGTAGAAAGCACACAGTTAATTTGACTTTTTTTTCGGCTTCTTGTGTTTTGTGGTTTTGATGCTGGTGCTGTGTGATTAATTGGCCAGGGGTTGAGTTTCTCTTCGTATGAAACTTTAAAACAAAGATCTCTCCGCAGAAACACATCTGCATCCACACTCACACACTCCTATGTGCACCCTCCCTTGGAAATTTTGTTTTTAAGTTAAATATTCTTTTGGTTCATGCTGTTGACATAGTATCTATCTCACGATTTGTACCTACTTGATTAGATTGACAAGTTGCTGTCTTCTTTTCATCAATGGGAACGCATCCATTCAGATGGTGGAGAGGAACTGCATCTCACGAAGGAGCTCCTAGCCGGTTGTGAGAGCATTGAATGGCAGGTACGAATCTGAACTCCGGCAGTTCATTAAATCATTTCACCAGGTGTGCTGTTTTGTTAAAGATCAATCATACTCGTGATTGAATGAAAATAGTTAAAAATTGTGATAAGTTTGGATGTACATTCATGTAGTTGCTATTTTTTGTGATTACTTCTTGCTTTCAAAGCTCAACTTCCTTTCCTAAAAAAGATATTTTAGATTGCCAACTTCATTAGCAGAAGGCTTTTTGTAACTTCAGCTTTTTATAAGGCAATTCCCCATCTCTGTCAATGCTGAAAATCTGTTTCTGCTGGGAAGGTGGATGAACTGGACAAAGCAATTGCTGTAGCAGCTAGAGATCCTGCTTGGTATGGTATTAATGAAGTGGAGCTTGAGAAACGAAGGAGGTGGACTAGCACTGCTCGTACTCAGGTTGCTTCTCTATTCCATGAGAACGTTTTATCAACGGCAATATGCCGTGCTTGGTAATTTATGTGAAAATGTTTTCCTGTCAATCTAGTTTGTACATGTGGACTAGTATGGTTTTGAATTCAGTTGTAAACTGTGGACAATAAAATTTTAGGAAATCCTCTCTCTCATTGAATTAGTGTCACTTTCTGAAAGATTGTACTTGGTGATTAGGTGGGCAATGTGAAGAAAGCAGTGGTAGCTGGACAGGAGTTAAATGGTACAAGCACTTCCAATGTGAATGGAATGCGCCGAGAACTAATGAGGATGCCAAATTCTCATCAGACGGACAAATCCAACCAGTACAGAGCTCAAGATAATGATGATTTCATATCGTCAGAGTCAGACCGACAGTTGCTTCTCATGAAGTGTGTCTTTTTTCCCTCAACAGTCAACCCCCCATGGCCCCCAAAAATTTTGGCTTTGTTCCTTTTCTTGCAATTATCCACTTTTACTTTTGTTTTCTTACTCCTGTCTGAGAATGTATCTTCGCAGCACAGGAGTTCTGGTTACTTTTTCTGATTCGGGGACATGGATCTCAAATTGCAGAAACTTCTTACGTAGTTTTTAGCATTGACCCTAATCTCTCTTGTAATTTCAGAGACTATACTAGTCTTTCCTGACTATCTGTGCGAATAACCCTTTTAACTTTTTGAGGGGTTGAATATTTTAGAACTTTGTCGGTCTTAGTGCAAAAGTGGGTTTGTAGGTGTGTCTCTAAGCATGTTTGAAATTAATTAAGGTTTTTAGTGGTTATGTGGAAGTAACAGTGGTAATGTGGTATTAGTCGCATAGCAGTTGTAATTATGCCACAACCTTCTTTATTCCTTTGGTTTTGATGCTTTGCTATACATGAGTTTCTATCATAATTATGATTGTATCACTGATATAGTTGGAACTGTTATTTTGGATGCTTCTTATTTGCTTTGGGTAAAGGAATTTTGATGTCTAATAATTTTTTAATGAAACATATTTCTTGCGAATTGAAGATTTGTCCTTTTATGATTTATGAATAGCATTTTGAACATGGTTATCTAAGGTCAAAGCTTGTGAGAATATCTAGGAGGATATCATTATGAATTTTATAAGAACAATTAGGGGGTAATTAATGCTTTTTGAAGTAGCCTCGGGATGAGTTTGTGCTATTTTTAGTAACCTGTTTTTTGCCTATTATTCTCTATGTTTCTCATTATGGATGCCTGTAAATTGGTGTGCTTATAGGCAACAAGATGAAGAGCTGGATGAGCTCAGTGCCAGTGTAGTAAGAATCGGAGATGTTGGGCTTACTATACATGAAGAACTCCTTGCACAGGTAATTGTTGTTGGGGTTGTAGTTCCTTTCTTGCAATGCTTTAGCATCCCTCATTTATGCTTATTATAGTTCAAATCTTAGTTCAAAAACTTGACATGAGTTATACATCTGGAGTGGTATCTGTAACTTATGAGCTGGTTGATATCTGTCAAACTTCAATTAGGATCATTGTTGCCTATTATTAAAGCTAAAATGCAAATCCTATAATGCTGCAGGAGAAGATTATAGATGAATTTGGTTTGGAGATGGACAGTACCTCCAATCGTCTTGATTTTGTTCAGGTGATTATTTTCCTGTAGATCAGTAGATGTGAGTTGTGTATTGAAAAACGTACTTTCCATGCTTTTTAACCACCACAACTTATTGTCCAACCTGGATTTAAAGTACATGATTTGAGCTATTCTTGAAATTTGAGGTGGTTGAAAATTGTTTTTAATCAATGCTTTATTTGTAAGGTAGTCACGTACTTTTTTGTTCTTTGGATACCATTTCCCTGCAGAAAAAGGTGGCTATGGTTATGAAGAAGGCTGGTGCCAAGGGCCAGTGTATGATGATATTGTTCTTGGTGGTTCTTTTTATTGTTCTTTTTGTTCTGGTCTTCTTCACCTAGCCTCTGAAGGAAGAAACCAGGCAGCATTGGGCTCTATATAGCAGAGGGTATCAATCGGGAATAAAGTTAATGTTTGAGGAATGTAAATGAAATTATTAGTGACACAGGTGGAATGAATAATTTTGTTATGGGCAATGCTGATTTGAACAGAAATCTATTTGACTTTTTTTTTTTTTCCTTTTTCTGAATTTTACACAATTGTTGTAGGATTGTGATTGAGTTCTTGAGTCACAGATGCAAGTGTTTGACAGGATTGTGTTTTGCATTTCTGTGTTTTCCTCTTGGGGTGCAACTCCTCGGCAGTTCCTCAATAGTGCTGTTCTCTTAAAACGTTGCCGCATAAGTAGCTTTCTTGTAGTAATCATAAGAAACAAAAAAATTAAGCTCAAGTATGACGACCGCTTATCTGGAATTCTTTACGGTGGGTTTAATTATGATGGTAAATTACACTTTATCCCCTTAAACTATTACCTTTATTTCACTTTGTACTTTTAACAATACAATTTTTCACATTACACTCTAAAGTATTAGAACATCCGATGTGATTAACTTAATGGGTTGAATTAATGTTGATAAATATTTGACACAAACATAAAATGACAGAATTTGATGTCATAGACCTTGATTGATATACAGTTGTAATCATTGATTATAAAAATAACATAATTACATAAGAAAACATCACGTGTTTTATTAAATAATAATGTGTACAACAAAAAATAAATTTGTTGGTATCATAATTTATTTTTGATTGTATAAAAGTTATAAAAAGATAAGGCGGCGTCTTATGATTTGATCTTTTAAACATATAATATATAAGATAAAAATAATTTATATATATCGACAACCTTATCTTATACTTTTTCAATCTATTTTTTTAAAATAGAAATATGTCTCTCATCTAAGTATATTATGTGTTTACATTTGAATCCTACTAATCACGTGTCTTTTATTTAATTTATTGTCACTTTTCTCCCGTTGTCTCTCTAATTTTTTTGCCTTCAACAACACCCTTTCAAAGGCAATTAAAGTGAAACAAAGTCGATCAATCAAAACACATCTTGGTAAGGACAACCATCGTCTCAATGATATAATTGTTATTAAATAATTATATTATGATAAAAAAAAATAATTATATTAACAAAATTTTAATTTGAAGGTGCAAATAATATTTTTTTTGTAGTTTTCCATGCATGACATGGATTTGTTGCAGTGTATATTAAGAAAACTAATTAAGCGGCACCGTTTCACGAGAACAACACTAGAGATGTTCACTCTACTTTACGAGTAGAAATTAAGGTATTTTATCTTTCTACCCGATATGTTGTAAAATTTTTTTTTATTGACTTACCTAACCGATTAAGTGAACTATTTCTACCCGAATTCCGTCCCAAGCAATCAGGTAGGAAGTTGGGTGAACACATATTTTTTAGATATTAATTTTTAGATCATTTTAATAATTTAATTAAATAATCTGCACTAATTAACTAACACAATAAATTAATAACACTAAAGAAAACACAAATAAATTTGATAATACATAATAATTACAATAAAACACAACAAAAAAGTCATAAATGTCAATATATCATAATAAGAAAGTCATAAACATTAATAAAACATTAGAGTTTCTAGATTTTTAAATTTTAATTTTTAGGGATTAACACATACACAAAAATTTTGTAGGTATTCCGTATTCCTACCTGATTTTTTACGGAATACCAAAAGATCTTTTGTTGGCCTACCCAATTCTTTTGTATAGTCGATCAGAAAGAAGAAAAAATATGTATTATAATTGAGAATAAAAAAATAAAAAAGTGGCTCGTAACCTAATCTTAGGACAAGCAATAGCATGATTTTTTGGGCCAAATTATATGGTTAATCAAATCCATACCAATATTTTTAAAATTAATAATTAATAATATATTTTTTAAAAAATAAAATATGTATTATAATAGATCACAACTTTCTTGCATTTCCTTGATCCGTTTGGTTAGAAAGAAAAAGATAATAGAAAGTGAAAGTGATAGAAAGTGAAGTAAAATAAAAGAAAGTTGAAAAAATATATTTTCTTGTATGTGTTTGATTAAGATGAAAATTTTGTAAGAAAGTTTTAAAAAAAATTTATTTTATAGTTTGGAAAGCAAGAAAGTTACAAGAAATTTTATTTAATTGTCTGAATTCTCCTTAGTGTTGAGAAGAGTTGTGGTGTGCTAAAATAGGGGCAGAGTGTTAAACAATGCAACAGATAAACAAGTTTTATGAGAAAAAAAACTTTATTGCAGATTTTTGTGGGAAATAAAAAATCATCAAATATAGAAAAATCTGATCATGTGGAAAATCTTTTTTCCCCAAAAAACTTTGTTTCCTGCTAAACAAACGCCAACTTTTTTTTTTTTCCTCTTTTCCCCTTTTTCCACCATTCTCTTGCTAACCAAACAAATATGTTTTACAAGAAAAAAAAATTGGTTAGTTGTGATAAAATTCAAGCATGAAAGAAAATTATTTTTTTCATTATTTTCCGTTTCATGCTAACCAAATACATAAAAAATTTATCTTTCTTGTATTTTTTACCGTTCTCCCGCTAAACAAATGTACTCTTAGGGTTCGTTTGGTTAGAAAGAAAAAGATGATAGAAAGTAAAAGTGATAGAAAGTGAAGTGAAAGAAAGGAAAGTGAAAAAAATATATTTTTTTGTATGTGTTTGATTATGATGAAAATTTTGTAAGAAAGTTACAAGAAATTTTATTTAATTATCTGAATTACCCTTATGTATAATTATTCAAAAGTGGTTGAGAAAATGAGGGCTGGAGGAGTTGTGGTGTGTTAAAATAGGGGTAAGGTGGTAAACAGTGAAACAGATTGGCAAGTTTCACGGGAAAAAAAAATTTTCATGCAGATTTTGTGAGAAATAAAAAACCATCAGATACAGGAAAATTTGATCATGCGGGAATTTTTTTTTTCCCCGAGGAACATTCGTTCCCTGCTAAACAAACGACAAATTATTATTTTTTTTTTCTCTTTCCTCCTTTTTCCACCATTCTCTCGTTAACCAAACAAAGCCTTAGCAATGAAGGGAGTGGGGGTGTTTGAAATCCACTCCAATAAGATCCACTATTTGTTAACAAGTTTAAATATTTATTGACGAGATTTTAGGCGGCTCAACAACCGCAAATTGACACGTGAATCATTATAACTGTTATGAAGTGCAAATGGAACCCGAAGGAGGTGCCAAAGAGTTGAAGCTTTTGGGAAGTCGAGTACACCCATCGGGGGCCTATCATTAAAGGAGATATGACAACTCATTAAATAGGGTCTTGAGTGGTTACAAGTCATTAAATGTGCATCCAAGTCCTCGAGAAGTGTGAGGACTAGAGATGGCAGTAGACTAGGTAAAAATGGGTATTCGTCCCGTTTGGACCAATGATGGATCATACATATTGGACGATGGACATATACGAGCATACTCGTATAAATCCGTATGGGGATGAAGACGGGGATGAACTGACAGTTATCCCCACCTCCGCCTCCTCCCCACCATTCCTTGCCTCGCTTTCCCAGTTATTTTATATATATATATATATATATATATATATATATTCACATACATGTTAGATTATGCTATGTTACATTATATTATATGTCATAATATTTTGTTGGATTTACGAGATAAACTTTTAATTATATTATGTTGTAGACAATTTTTTAATTATATTATGTTGAATTATATTGTAGACAATATTTTAATTATATTATGTTGTAAATGACAAACTTTTAATTATATTATGATATTCTATAATTATGTTGGATTATTTAGAATGGTAGATTTATTTACAATTTTAAATTAGTGAAAATTGAAAGTGAGTCCCTGTAACGCCCCAGTTTCCCGGACCCGTTACTTGATTAAATCGATCGTTCATAAATAAACCACAAATAAATCTTCGAGTAGATGACCAGAGCTATAATTGCCTCAATAAATTTTAATCACAATTTTCATCTCCAAATAATAAAAATAATCTTTTCAATATACAAGGTTAAAAATTATATCAAATTCGTCCGTCTTCGATTCCTCAAATATCAACTCTGGTCCTTCCCTCCGAGATAATCCTGAAAAATATTAAAGGCGGGGAAGTATACAATATGACAGGAAACAATATGCTCAACGAGAAAAAGCAACACGAATGATCAAATATCAAATAAGTTAATCGATAGACAATCATAGATAAAAGAATCAAGAACCCAATTCGATAAATCACATAACTCGATATCTATCAAACACAGCCTCATACTTGGGTCCTCTTGGTAACATGACAAGTGACACTTGGGCATTTTAAATCATACTCATATCGAACCATTACACCCATTCGGGCTGTAATCACAATCGCACCCCGCAGGGTCATAATCACATTTTACCGATCATGCCCCCAAGTACACTTCGTGCACGTACCAATCAACCCCAAAGTATTTAGCCCCACGTACACGTACAGGAGGTCAACCGATAACATTGACAGAATTTTATATCAATCGGAATAATCAAGAGGAATACAAATTTCAAATAATGAAATGACACTCTTTGCAAAGAGATTTAAAAGACAGGAGCATATTGTATACTACCCCGTACCTCAAATTTATCAATGACTTTGATAAATGCGAAATTCGAAATACCGCGAATGACATAGTCAAATTTGATAGCGATTTAAAGGAAAATTACTGCTCAATTTTTGACCCAAAAATCTCATAATTTCTCTCTCTTTTCCTTTCTTTCTCTTCCTTCCTCTCTCCCTTTCTCCTTTTCTCTCTTCCTCTCTGCCGTGCCAACTGCTTGGCCTTGAACTTGGCTTTATATAGCCAATATTTGCTTGGGGACCAAGCAATAAATGGACACTTGTCCATGCTATTGTTTTCCTCTTTTTTTTTTTTTATTCCTTTGTGCACGTTTTTTTTCTTAGATCCAATGTGCATGTACTTTATATATACATATATATATATGTTCAATTATAAAT
>CM042200.1:4420901-4462368 GCA_023539305.1 Ilex asprella
CAAAATTACATCTCTGAGCTAGAAACAGGATAATAAATATTCCAAATATATGCCACTGACCCCCAATCATGGAAGGTACAAAACCAGATATAAAAAGGTTAATAAATAAGAAGTCACCAAATAAAATTTCCCCACAACCCACGGGCAAAAGCAGGATCTCATGACCAGAAAGTTAACACTGTTGTTGTTGCAAGTTGTTTGGAAGGTCAAAACCATTTTCCCAGAATTTAGGGGGTCTGTTTATAACAAAAATTCTTAAACCATCTCTATTAGTTTAAGCTTTTCAAATAGTTAGTTATCAGAGCATAAAAGTCCTGAGGGTATGCACATGCGCTGTCCACTCATGGAGGGAAGTCTGGCCACACGTAAGTCAGCATGCTGATGCTACAGACAATTGAACTGAAAGCCTCTTTTCCAGTTTAAGCTTCAAGAAGAGTTGTCTGTTTACAGAAATACTAACACAAACAATACGCCAAGCTTGAAAAAGGCAGAGCCCAACTCTATCAGCAAACATTTATTCTGTGTCTTGACATGTTGTTTTGCCACACCAAGCCAAGCAATATGATTAAATTTCAATTCGTACTAAGAAAAATGGTTCATGGAAATACAATCCCTAGCAAGACACAGCAGGGGTAGAGTCAGGGCCTTGTTCGCCATTTCATCTTTTGAGGAAAGATAACACTACAAGTTGTTGAGATTAGAGGAGAGAAACAATAATATGAGAGACAACAATATTAGGGAGAAAGGTCACAAAAACTTGACCTTGCACTCACACATCTCTTGTATTTATAATAAGAAGAATTACACATAGCACCCTAATACTAATAACAATTAACACATACTACCATAATATTCTCAACACTCCCCCTCAAGCTGGACTATATATATCATATAGTCAAAGCTTGGAATAAATACATTAACTGGACCGGGTGGAGCTCACTGAACCGCTGAACCGGACCGAAGAACAATGACAACCCAACAGTCAACTGCGCTCCAATCGACACCACCAAAACAACATCACACCACCACCACGATGGCTCCAACAAATACCGGCACCACAACAGTAGCACCAACACCACTAATACCACAACAGTACCAACAAACAACTGTAGCTACAATTATTATTCCAACACCCTCCCTCAAACTCATGATGTGATCACATCAAACATCAAGAGTTTGCGAAGAGGAAAAATGAAAGCGTGCGCATAAGGAAACGATCAGCATTCCACCGGCAACAATGCCTAACAAAGTAGAGAAGCATTCCACCAGCAACAATGCCCAACAAAACCAATGGCCATCAAAGAGGCCCAAACAACAAATGCATCGTTCTGTCAAATAGCGAGCAAAACAAGTACAGGAACAACATCTGTACTACCACCACAACGAGTACAGGAACAACATCTGTACTACCAATAACAAGTATAGGAACAACATATGTACTACTAAAATTGCATCGCTATGTCCAATAGCGAGCCCAACCAATGCATCGCTCTGTCAAATAGCGAGCACAACGAGCACAGGAACAACATCTGTACTACCCACAACGAATACAGGAACAACATCTGTACTCAACGGGCAGCTACTTGCTTCAAGCCCTTGCCCACATCTCCATAACCAGAAATCCATCACAAAACCAACCAAAATCAACAACCCAAACAACCAACAAAGCAAATCAACCAAAATTCAACTTGCCCGCAACAAATCAGCTGAATCCAACCAAACCAAAGCCAGCAAACCCAATAATTAAACAGTCCAAATAACAAATAGACCAAAAAAGGCCAAAATCAAATACCAACCCAACAAGGAAGCACTGATCCAGTTGGAATTAGGGCTGGACCACTGAACCGGTCTATTGGAGTACTGCTAGAGGTTGAACCAGACCATAAAAGTCAAAAGGAATCCTGAACCGGACCACCTAAGCATTGAACCGGACCATCTAAGCACAGCTGGAAGCTGAACCGACTGGGAATACCGGCATGAACTACTGAACCGGCCACAAAACAAACTGAACCGGACTGAACCGGCTGGCTGGAGACTGCTGGAGGGCTGAAGCGAGTGACAAAACGGCCTGAACCGGACTGAAAAGTGGCAAACCGGGACTGACCCGGGCTGAAAAGAGGTCTGGACCACTGAACCGGATCCAAATTGACTGAACCAGGCCTGAACCGGCCTAAAACTTACTGAACCGGGCTGAATAAGCCCTCTGGACGACTGAACCGGCTGGGAAAACTGGCCTGGACCAATGAACCGGGCTAAAAAACCAGATTGGAACTCCGAACCGGACCGGTTTGTGCTTCTGGACCTCTAAACCAGAATGAACTGGGTCTGAACCGGTCTGTTCTGGGTCTTGGGCTTGATCGGGTCTTAGGCTTGGATCTTAGTATCCAACCCGAACCTGTTCTAGCAAACCGAACCCGAACCAAATAGTCTTGGGTCTTGGGCTGGATCAAGTCTTGGACTTGGATCTTAATATCCAACCCGAACCCGAACCAAATGGTCTTGGGCTTGGATCGTAATATCCAAACCCGAACCCGCCTTAGCAACCCGAACCGATCCGAAGTCTTCTTCTCCATAGCTAGGGTTTCTACGAAACCCTTCTCCACAGCGCCGCCTCCTCTGCCAAACCGACGAAGACAACCACACACCACACCAGCAAACACCACCGATCAACAACCCCTGCGACTGCGCCTCTTCTACCCCAACGGACGATAGACGACCACAACGGATGCGACCCGACGGTGACTCGACAGTGAACAGAGACACACCACCGCCAACGATCAACACCTGCTACCACCACAACGCCGCCTAAGCCAACCTCTGCACGGCGATAAACAGGGACAACGCCACCACAGCGACTCAACGACTCGCAACCACCAACGACAACCACCAATCGACGGACTTCGACTGCGCCTTTACAACAGCCACACCACCAGGGACTATCAATCACGCCAGTGATACCACTGGCTCTCTTCTTCGCGACTAGGGTTTCAGTAAACCCTGGTCTTCAACTGCACCGACCACTTCGACTGCCACGAACGACGGCGAGACCAAACCAGACCACAAAATTGAAGACACTCCGTTGACCACACCAATCGACTGCAACCACAACAGCTACCACACACCACCAACGATGACAGTAGCGACGAACACAACAACAGCAAAATAGCAAAGCAACAAAACAACAAAGCCACCACAGTGATCAACAACTCAACGATCAATACTACAATGTATCACAACCACTGTGTAACACCACCAACGATCAACACAAATTTATCCATATTCAGGATTATAACCTAGCTCTGATACCATGTTGAGATTAGAGGAGAGAAACAATAATATGAGAGACAACAATATTAGGGAGAAAGGTCACAAAAACTTGACCTAGCACTCACACATCTCTTGTATTTATAATAAGAGGAATTACACATAGCACCCTAATACTAATAACAATTAACACATACTACCATAATATTCTCAACACAAGTAAATATTGTCATCAATTCCACTACACGAAAGAGAGAATGAGGGTTGCTCTTACCTGCACTCAGCCACAGAGAATATCATGTGAGATCTACGAAGTTCAACCTCAATTACTACTATATAAAAATGATACTATGGTTTCAAAACCTTCTCTGAAAGACATTAAGGACACCAAACAACTTTTAGCAGTGTCAAAGGAATACCAATTTTTTTATGTG
Source organism: Ilex asprella (assembly GCA_023539305.1). Classification (NCBI taxonomy): domain Eukaryota; kingdom Viridiplantae; phylum Streptophyta; class Magnoliopsida; order Aquifoliales; family Aquifoliaceae; genus Ilex; species Ilex asprella. The sequence goes on from CM042200.1 coordinate 4,424,600, forward strand.
CAAGGGTTAAGACCTCTTTACTACAAGTATCAACAGTTCTTGTCTCAAGTCGAGCTTGAACACCATCCACGTAGCAAAGAAAGCTTAAACACTCCAAAACTCAATTCATCTCGGTCAAGGCTCACAGCCCTTTTGACTAAGAGAACAATGTCAAACAAAAACTGAATATTGCTATAAAAAAAAAAGCAAAAGAAGGATAAATGATCAGACAAAACCACAATTAATGAAAAAAGACTGAGAAAGATGACACATCAGAAGTCACAACAGAGAACAAGAGTAGAAGGTATGATTTTCTTGTCCTAACTGGCTCAGAAATCAGAATAACTTAGATCCCACACGTGAAAGATATGTCAGAAAGCTTGTGGATTAGAACACCCCCAACACCAACAGAAAATAGAGAAGGAACTGATGTATATTAAATTTGGTTAAAATATATATAACCTTGGACCAAGAAATCCTCTTATACTGATTTGCATGCTGCTGCACAATTCTTCGATGTATTTGGACCCAGTCGTCTCCTAACAAATCTTTTGCTTCTGACCTAGAAAAATCACACGTCATACAACAACAGTTATGCACTAATAAAGGAGGCCCCTTTTCTATAAGCACCAAGAAAATTACATACCTGCGCACAGATCTGACAATGTAGTGGATATTATTCATGAGAAATAACTGAGTTAAAGCAGGATCCCTATATTGTTTAGATTTCCCATCCAGGTTAGTCTGAAGAGCCTGCATTATCTGTGTCGTCACAGATGCCAACTGAGCATCTGCATCATCGTCATCAAACTCCTGGAAAAGTTGCTTTAGGGTTGACTGATAGCTGCACAATATTAGAGGTTAATACTTGGACATTATACATTAACTGTCACCAAAAGCTGAACATAACAGTGAGCAAGCGAATCTAGAAGCTGAAATTACTAAGGCCAAGTAGATGTAAAAGAAACACTTGACCATCATACTTGAACAATAAGTTGCTTAGTCATGGGAAGGTCAAATCACAATATAACTTCAACCACAGGAAACATGTGTTCCGATTCAGAAAACTCAGATCAACATCCTTAAATTTCTTGGCAAATATTTTAACCAAGTGGAAGAATACAGTCAGGAATACTAGGTCAACAATACGCATCAGTTATGAAGAACCAATTCCCAAATTACCTTGAATTTGGAACTCTTTACAGTAGTTTCTAACTTATTTCCAAATTTTCCGTCATTCACATAAAAGTGTGGTAGCAAGTCACACCTTTCAATCTAAATGTGTGTCTTGTTAACACACATTCACAGAATAAAAACATAGGTTTAAAACACCTTTTATTTAAACAACTTAATTAGAGAATACGATAGAAAGTACAGTGGAGAGGGAATACAGTTTCGACACCGCGATAATTTGCTAAAAAAAAATCAAGTAATGAATGCATCAGCAAAAAATGAGAAAAAAAAAAAAACAAATTAGAACTGTAACATGCAAAAATCTGATGCTCCCAAGTAAGACAACAACCATAAATATCGGAAAGCAGTGATATGAACTTACTCATACAGAAACTTCACATAGTTAATTACATAGCTAGTCAAAGGATGGACTGTTCCATCAAGAACAGCAGTTTTTGTGGCATCTTTTTCGACTGCTTCTTCAAAATCACCAAAGGTCTCTTGGGCTGTCTGGGCTAAACGCTTTGTCAAAACCACGGCAGATTCTCGCATTTCAGCGCAATATTTATTTCCAAAAATTAGATCGATCTGTCAAGAGTACCCCCCACACACCACAAAACCCAAAAAAAAAAAAAAAAGAAGAATAAATATATAGATGAATGAATGACCCAAAAAGTAGTATGAACTGTGAGAACATAACCTGCATCTACTCTGAACAAAGCTTATAGAATGGGAAAGGAACAGACCAAGTTGAAAACCTGCAACCCACTTCCCCAACAAGTATCCATATGCAAGTTGGACTAGACCACGTTTCAAATTCATGGAAACCCTCGATCTTCAAAGGCATTCAGTCAAGGCCACCAAGATTGTAGTTAATAAGAGGCTACTGATTTTGTTCCTTGTAGATATACCATCCAATGAGTCACTATAGTCATACCATATTATGCTTTGTATAGAATGGTTTGTCAGTTAATTTGGTCAAGCATCTTAATGGGAAATGCCTATAAGCGTAAACCCAGATAACACTAATCTTTAATTTTAATGCATACCTATGAACCCAGGTGCTTCCTAATGACGAGGAACCAGTTCCCTAGATCCCACACCACAGTCTTGTATTCAGTGATACAGATCAGTGCATCAAGGACAAAAGAATAACAATTCAATTCACTTAAAACTGGAAAAAGAAGCTAAGACATAAGATGCACGTTCAAACGCTACAGTCAAAAGCTAACCAAGTAGTAATCAAAAGAAATGATTTTTTTTTTGTCATTCTAGAATCCTATGTGCATTGCATTTACTAAATCTCCATAGTTGGTGTAGCAGCTACAATTTATATGCAGTCTCAAGTTGCCAAAAAGTTGTTATCTTGCTAACTCAGGAAGAACCTTCAAGTACTTCAATACATTTACATAAGAAAGAAAAATGTCGAGTTCTGGATAGTTTAGTAAGATGTGGTCATAATACCATAGGTAATTTAGGCGTACCTCTGACCGAAGTTCTCTCATTATCTCATACATGTCCAAAAGGACGAATAATTTTTCTGGAGACCTCTTGCTTTTGGCAATTGCCTCTCCAAAACTAAGCAGCACGGCAACACTGTTTGCAGTAACTTCTGCAAAACATTGATCCCGGAGAGAATCATAGCCTTCAAATATTTGATCAGAGACTTTCTTTTCCCCAGCAAATAAAAGTTTGACCTGTTTCAAATATGTTGAAAGGGCTGAAGATACAAAAAAAATAAAAGAAAAAGAAACTTTAAAAATCAGACTCAATTTGATGCAAACGATTACAGCAATCCGCATGAAATGAATCCAGTTGCCAATCTTAGCCTCCAAGACCTCCCACTGCATCTTTTGGACATCATCTTTACCAAGTTTTTCCACACCTAGTTTTCTAAGGCTCTGTTCCACAACTGAAATACGGGTTTCCCTGAGAGTAACCAACCAAAGAGAGCACAATTCTTATGTTTGAAGGGAATAAAATGCTCGCGTTCAAAATAAAAAAAAAAAGGAATAAAATGCTAATAAACAAAAATCGACTCCTTCTGTATCTAGTAATAGCAGACCACCTAGAACTTATGAAATTTCACTCGTAGCTGCAGTCATGCATAGGCAAGTATTATTTGTTTCATTAGAAGACAGGAAGCCATCACCAACCAAAAGAAATAGTAGAAGGAGGTCACTCTAGGGAAAACGAATAGCTGAATAAAAAAACAGAGCTTAATTCAGGGGCATTTACTCCACAATTTTTGTTAGGTGACTCTAACACGAACTGCCAATCTCCATTTATACATACTATGAATTTCGAATGACAGCAACAATCTTCGTCAACCATTTGCAGTAGTATCTGAGCAGGATTGGGTTTGGATGCCAGCCACAAATTCAGGTGTACATGATGCAAGTATTGTTTGTACCTTTCAAGCTAGAAATTTCTCACCAATCAAATGGAAGAATTACTATAACATTACATTTATGTTACCCAACATCCAATTATTTTAGGGACAGGAGTTTCGTAGTCTTTATCAGGTAGACCCATCCATAAATCGCAAATTCACCAACGTCCTCGTCTGAGCATTCCAATCTTCCAATCACCACCACCTTCCTCACTAGTGATCTCGCACACAGGAGATGCAACATAATATCACAAGTAGCTCTACTACTCCATAAAAGAGCTCATACTAGTCCTGTCATTTTCCTACTTTTCGCATCTTGCAAACCCAACACTACGTTTCAGAATAAGGGATAAGATGATACATAAAACTTAATCTACTCCCAATTTATTGTGTTGACTGCTTCCGCCTCCCCTATCTGGCTAATTATCTGCTCACCCTTTATAGGCAACACAATAATATTTTTCTGATGTCTTGCTGTAATTGCAAACATGTTATTAAAAATCAAGTCATGTTTTTTTTTTTTGGGGGGGATTTGCCAGTGACATTGATTATCATATGAATTAAATCATATTGTAACCATGCCAATCTTGTCCTTTTGACTTAACAAAACCCTTTGAAAGAACAGTACACTAATACTTAGACACATATCAACGAAAAATGGAATATCCACTCAGCCAGTATTTGAAAACATGGTTACTAGGGCAACGAAAAGCATACATTTGAGCTTGTCACTACATCAATATATAGCAGAAGATACCTGTAAATATTGAAGAGTTGCTGTTGGAAGCCAGCTTGAACCATTTGTTGGGCTAAATCATGCAGCAAAGGCATAATTCTGGGTGGAATGAGAGTTGGAGGGTGGTAAACAACAGTTTCTAAACTTTTGTTTTGGTGCTTGCCAGTGACATCACCCTGCCCAGGTGATCCTGCTGATGGTCGCAGAGAATTGGGTAGGCAATCAAGAAGACGATCAGGTTCCACAGGTTTGCTGAAATCCAAATGATACACAACTTACTTCTATATATACAAACACTCATATGTCTAACACATGGAGAAGATATAAGCAGACTAAACTTTTGAAAATTATAAAACAATAAGCACAAGTATTCCACATATTTGTGCAGGTTAGCATACAATCCATTAAAAAAAGAATGTGATTTTAATGCTTTAAATTCCCCCCCAAAAAAAACTCTCGCCATTATGAAAAATATATGAAAATACCAATTGCCTCCCAAATATCTTCATCGTCATTGAATGACAAAATCGGAAGCTTACCAGAGGTACAAACTTCATTGGCAAAAGCTTAAATATAGAAACCAAGGCCTTAATAAGCAATTTCCCAGATGTAATAGCATAAACGCAAAAAGAACTATTTTTTAGTTTTTGAAAGGCATATAAATTATATGAACCCAACAAAATTCGTAATATGCACCAGGCCTCATGAAATATCACAGCTTAGAATCATTAAGTATCATGCATAATTTTGACTGGGAGTGTCCTCCAAAGGTGAATCGTGATGTCTCCTTCCAATAGTCTACAGTGAACCAGGAACAAGCAACACTTCTTCTCAGGCTTGTGTCTGGCTGGAAAGCACTTGGAGAAAAGTCAATCCTAAATTTATGGCAAAGAACATAGAATTGCAGAATATACTCTTCGAAAACCTAATGTATCTGAGATCTAATTAAAAGTTGATGCAAGCAATACAAACTAAAGTAAAAGTCAGAAGTAAAAAAAAATGGTTGATTAACTTAGTTTGGACTTCTAGTACTACCAAGACAAATGAGGAAGAATTTACCTCTCATAAAACAACATATAATATCTGAATATCAGCCAATTTTGTCTCCAAACAAACCTTAGAAATATTCATATCTGGAGTATCTGAAACTCAAAAAAGTTGTAATGGACAAAGGAAGTAAAAATGGAGTTTTGAACCCAATTCTTTGAATCACATGCAAGATCATGAAATCAGATCTTGATTGTTAAATTAAGGGCAACTTCAGTTACATAACAGCTGCTACACTATATAATCTGTATCCTTTGATACAATGCCTACTCTGTGGGGAAGATTACATTGTAAAGTGTATGAAGATAGATACAAAAAAAATGGGCTCAAGGTGACAGCAACACACAGATGCGGCGAAGTATTTAAAAAGCCAAGAGAGACAAAGATGGACAGAATAAAGAAATATCTTTTTAACTTAATCTCTTACACTATGGGGATGGTGAGAAGAGATATATTTTACATCCCAGAGGGGCTATAATTGGAGATACCATTGTTTCTAATTGTGCATCTAAACATAGGAACATGAACACATGTACAAATGCATACAGGTATGTATGAATAATTTGTTTTATGTGCAAAAAACACATGACAAAACAAATTTCCCCACTTTTTTGAAAAAAAAGAAAAGAAAAAGAAAAACGATGTATTTCCCTATTCTTTCTTTTTACGGTACATACAAAAATGGAAATGCAAAAAGTTTTGTTCAAGTTTAAAACTGTCCAAGAGTAACTGAAAGTTGATGAGACAGACAAAATTAACTATAGTTTCCAGATATAAATGCATGTACGATGTGTCGAAAAACATATTCAGGAGAATAGCAATGTCCGCCGATACATGGCTCCTCTCTAAAAACACTTATGCTACCCAGAAGGTGGACTACCACCCATAGCTAACAATTTTCCGGTTGAGAAAAAATCAATTACCAAAAGAGATTCCACTAATATATAGAGAATGGAAGTATTCTACAGCTACCATAGAGTTCATAAAACAGGGACATGGCAAATAGTCATAACAGAAACCAAGGCTAAGTCGAGTTAATATGTGGCAGAGTTGCTATTCCATATCTAAATTATCATCTAGCTCCACTGGAAGGTGTTTATTGATTTTTCCATCAAAGGTAGTTAATGTGTGCACACCACAAGGTCAGTTTTAATTTATTTCATACACCATATAGTCGGGATGATGTAGATTAGGATCACGGGATAGGTATCAACATACAAGTACATATGTTAGTGTAGAATCCTCCAGAAAAAAAAAAGAAGAAGATTCCCTCTTGGAAGGGTGCAATGCCATATTGCATTCCTCTGTATCAGAAGGCAAAAAATGAAAATGCAGGCATGTTTTCGTACTACAAAAATTTCTAAGGCTGCAATCTAATTGCTAGGGCACGAGTCAACCATATTACAATGCTCCTATGTCTCATAAGGAATGTATTCAGCCACAAACTATTCTTCACAGATTATGAGAAAAAGTTCACACATGCTTAGTCAATCTCAATCTTCACTGATACAAATTTGAATTATTGCAAGGCCTACTCTATTTTATAATTCTAGAACAAACATTTATAAAAGCACATGTTAAATGCAGAGACTGAAAATATTTTGCTATCTTGTGTAGAGACAGAGCACTGACTCAGATAACTAGTTGTGTTCACTGTCCACACAGCATAGAATATGAGATAAAAAATCAGAAAATACAAAGAAATTCGATGAACTAATGAAAGATAACATCCAGTAAACAGCAAACCTGTATGAGGTCAACAGCTGCCGAAACTCTTCTTCTAACTTTAGAATAGCCTTTCCAAGTAAGTTATTTGCATGATTAACCACGCCAATGCTACTTTTGAGGCTTTTGTTTCCGCTAAAAAAAGAAACAATGCTTCTCAGCTGATCAACTGCTTCTAGGTAACTTTCCAAATCCTCATGTGGTCCTCTTAATATTTTAGCTTCCGCCTAAAAGTCGAAATTAGTTAAAATAAGCATGAAGAATCAGATCATGTAACTCTTAAAGTTGTTTCGCGATGCCTAGATAAAATGATAGGTATTAAATTAAGGACAAAATAGCTCAAAAGATATAGAAAATCTAGAGAAAAGGAACTTGAACCTTAACCAAACATAATAGTTTACTTCTAGTGCACATAGATATGAAAGCAGATTCTAGTCAACCTCTCAGGATGACACTTAGTTCAATAGTTTTTTTTTTTTTTGCAAATTCAGCTTCTAAAAAATATCAGAAGACACTAGGGTAGTCCTCATGAATAACCCATAAAGAGGCCCTAGCAGTTTTTACCAATCATAAGAAGCCATCGCAGTTAACCCTCACAAAAGATTTTAACTTTGTTTTTACAGAGAAGATGAAGAATAGGCAACAATGGAATAATACCTTTAATTCTCAATATGAGGATAACTTTACTTATAATTCCTTTTGTCACTCAACTGGATTTTATCATCGCTGATTGTCTTTAATGAAAGCATCATTACTTTGAAACTAGTTTCACAAATGGATTAAACTCTAAAAAGACAAGTTGATTTCACATAGTTAAAACTTAAAGAGTCCCACACATTTGACACACAAACAAGAGAGACATTGTTCAGAAATAGTACGCTACAATTATCATATGTATTTTTAACAAAAAATTGTAAGTTTTCCTAAATTCAAACTGAAAAAAATAGGGTTAGTAGTATTTTTGGTCCTTAAAGTACGTATTTTTTGTCAATTTTGTCCTTAAACTACTAATTTTGTTAATTTAGTCCCTAAAGTATTCAATTCGTGTCACTTTGGTCCCTAACAAAATAATTCATTAATTTTTTTTGACAGAAATGACAACGTGTTGATCTTTCAGACAGTATCACGTGCCAATACGTGATCATTCCATAAAAAACTTAACGGTATCAAATAATTCATTAAGTTTTTTTGGACATAAATGACCACGTGTCACTCTTTCAGACAGCATCACGTGCCAATATGTGATCATTCCGTAAAAAACCTGACGGTTCATCTATGTAAGGACCATTTCGACACGAATTGAATACTTTTAAGACCAAATTTACAAAATTGATATTTTATGGACTAAACTGACAAAAAATGCATATTTTACCCGAAAAAATATATCCCATTTATTATAGCTGAATTACTAAGCAAAAAATTAAAAGTTGTAGGCGTGTCACAATCTCATATTTCAACGTTAAGACAAATTTATTACACACTCAAAACCTAAAAAGAACCATGTCATGCATGTTGCATACATGCATAAACACTCTTATCCATATACGTACACATATGTAGTCGTATGTATGTCCATGTGTAGAGATATATATGTCTATATTATGAAATAACCAGACTCGAATTGATCATGTGCAAGTCCACCACATTAGTCCTCAATCAATATGCATGGATACATGCATAAGAAAAATAATGAATGAATAAACAAGATCAAAGAGACTAAACAAGCAATTAACCTGTCGCGAAAGATCGAATCGGGCCAAAATAAATTCGGCTGCCTTCAGTGTCTTATCAATGTTCTCGTGCGCCCTCCTAATCGAATGAGTTCTTATCTAACAAAAGAAAATCATTCAAAAACAATCACAATCCTAACATTTCCTTTTCAATCCTCCAACAATTCACCACACACAAACACACATAATTATACATGAAGTTACGTAAGTAAATTCCTCCATCAATGTCAAAAATGAGAGAGAGAAAGAGAGTGCCTGAGTGGGACGCATTGCGGTTTCGAGGGCGGAGAGGCGGTGATCAAAGGAGCCGAGGATGGCAACCATGTTGTCTGTGATGGTCTGGCTCTTGTGCAGGGACTCTCTCATGAATGATGCCCTCTCGGCTAGGGTTTCCATTGCCAGAGAATGAACCCCCATTCTCCGTCGAACACTTCTTTTCTCCCACAAATTGAATCTCAGCAAGAGAGAGAGGAATTGGAAAGGTACGTTTCGTGCTGGCGTTTATATACTTTTCTGTTTATATTGTTAATGGAGAAGGGCTTGGTTGGCTCGACTCATCCTCAAATTCAGCGAGCTCTATAGTCACGTGAGTCCATTGATCTTGTGTGATTATTTTATATGATTATTAAATTTGCATTGATGGGTTTGATTGGCGTACCAAAAAATAAAACATCGCTAACGTATCACTCATTATTTTTTTAATTATTGAGCTATAAATTAGATGAGTTTGATTTTTGGTAATTTTTTAAAGTTAGGTATTTTTCATGAATACTCTAATCTCGATATGAATAGTCTATTTTTTATCGAACCCAAAAAAAATTAATCAAAATATGCATAAATTAATTTAAACACTCTTACCATTAAACCAAAAAAATAAAACAGAAGAGCATCGATATTACTTTTTGGGTGATGCACTCCTTTTTTGGGTTTCCTAATCACTTTTTTGTTTATTATCTTTTGGAGTTCTTTTATTTTTTGATACAATATCAATTTTTTTTTTTTTGTATAGAATGCCCCTATATTGAGAGATGAAATCTTTATTTGGATATAATTCCAAACTACTATGATTAAACATTAGTTGCTATGATTTTAGTACATTATGCCCCTATATTGAGAGATTACATCAATATAATAAAGTATAATATAATTCAAATTTCAATAATAAGTAAAATAATTTTTATTTTTCATAGTTAAAATCTCTTTTAAATTTTGCTTTGAAGTTAATTCAACAGCTAATATTAATATCCTAAATTTAATAAGGAAAATAAGTCCCTAAATGTATGTTTAGGGTGATTTGTTAAAAGTACTTTTAAAACTTATAACTTCTAATAAGTACTTTAAAAAAAATAGTATTTTTGACCGCCTCACCCCTACCATTATCACCACCACCCCCACCGCCCTCACTACCATTACTACTATCACTACCGCACCACCACAATCATCATTACCACCACCTCTGTCACCACCACTATAACCGCCGTCGTCGTGGCCGTCGCCCCCACCACTACCATCACCAGCCCAATGCCACTATCACCACCACTACTATCGTCTTCACCCCATTGATACCTTTATCACAACCACCACCATCACCATCACTGTCACCCCACCACCACCTCTGCCACAACAACCGTCACCACAATCATCCCACTGCCACCACTACTCTCCCCCACCACCATCACCATCACCACTACCAACTCACCCCCACCACAACTATTGTCGACACCTTACAACAATAACCACCACTGTTCCATCATCACTTTTAGTACCACCACCCACAGATCCATCATCACTATCACCATTGCTATTGCTGTCACCCCACCGCCACCACCACTACTGTCACCACCCCACCCTTACCCCACTTCCCTACCGCCACCCCTATCACCATCGTCGCTCACCATCAACACTTACCACCACCATTGTTGTTCACAACCACCCACTATCACAAACCACCACCACCACCACCACCCATCGTCACTCACCATCGCCACCAGCCACTATCACTCATACCCACCACACCTACCACCACCAACCACCATCATCCGTCATCGCCCACCACTGCCCGCCACCCACTGTTACCCACCTCCACCACACCTATCATTATCGTCATTCGCCACCACTCATTACACTATCGTTTAGAAACACACGTCGTCACCCACCATTACTATCGTCATTGCCCACCACCAAAACCTACTACTACCACCCACCACTGTTGTTGCCACATCACCTCCCACACCCACTACCACTATCATTGTCACCTGTAACTATCACTACCACCCTCGTCACCTAACACACACCACCATCATCACCGTTGTCACCCATAATTGTCACCACCACTACAATCATCACTATATACCATAACCATCACCATCACCGTCTCCCACCACCATTATCGCCTACCACCACTATTACCGTTCATCCCAACTATAATCGGTGTTTATATTATTTTCTCTCTCATCTATATTTGTGATTTGATTTTGGGAGTGAATATAAATATGTTTATTGTTATAACTAGTTCTTGTATATTCTATCAAATATGATAGATAAGTTAATTTGCATGTACACTTATCTTTTCCTTTCACTTTTCCATTTATACCAAACACAATAAGAAAATTTTCTTTTATTTCCCAACCCCCTCACTAAACCTGAAGAAAAGAAGTAAAAACTTTAAGAGGTAGTTCAAGTATTAACAGAGACAAATTATAACTCAAACGTTCTGAATTTGAATTTTAACAACTCTATAAGGTCAGGTCATGAGGGATCTATCCCTCATAAATACCCTAATATTTGAATATGTGTACATTAGTTGCTATGATTAAACACGTGCATTTTTCCACAAAAAAAATGCATTATCTTGAGCAAACTTTCTCCGGTTTTGCATTTTAATTAAATTTATTTTTTCATCCAAACTTCTTTCCGCTCTTTAATCTTAATTGCACGTAGAAGAGCATACATATGTCCTTGTTATATGGTACAAATAGAAGCTAGACATCTTTTTTTAAAAATGAAATTACTTTCTACTTAAAAAGGTATTACAAAAACCATTTATGAGTAATTCAATTTGAGGGCACTATCCGCTACATTAAAATCGTAAATAAAATGAATATATATAAGTGAAAAGTAAAAATGATAACAATGGTCATCCATGCATGTTTACGTAAGATTTATTATTGTATGAATAAGAAAAAGTAATGAGATGCATAATGACTATAATGTAAAAAAAAAAAAAAAAAGACCAAAATTCACTTTTAAGGATATATCTATAATTTATATTTTTTTATTTATAATTATATTATAACACTAATAAAAGTACCTTAACATGAAAAATTTTTGATTCACTATTTTACCCTTATAAAGAATTAAAAAGGTCACTCTATCCTTCCACACTTAATATTTAAATTATCATCATATCCTTATGTATTTAAATCTCCAAATTACATCTAAAATTATTTTTAATTATATATTACCTATATATAAATGTCAATTTTTATGAAACTTTTTGATTAATTATATTACTCTTAAAAAATATATACATCATTATAAGTTTTAACAAAATATTCAAAAAAACTTTCAAAAATTCCATCAATATAATATTATTCACCTCATTTATAAAAATAATATTATGACTACATATGTATATTTTATTTTTCATCAAAATGTATAACCCTGTATGTATATTTTATTTTTCATTAAAATGTTTAACCCGTTCATTTTTAAGATAAAAAATAATGTATAAATAGTTAATTTTTTAGTCACAATAACTTTTCATATTGTGTTAAGATTTTAAGTGAAAACTTGAATTATTTTTAAATTTTAAAATACTTTATAATAAATATTATAACATTGTATATTAAATTTTATATCAATTTACGTAGATAATCTTAAATACAGTAATGTTCCAATATAATTGGTATATTGATAGTTATTTTTATTTTATTCAATGATTTATAAGTGAAATATTAATCAAATTAATTTTTTAATTATCTATTTTGCATTTATAAATATCAATTTGTATGGAACTTTTTGATTGATTATATTACTCTTAAAAAATAAATGCTTTATTATAAGTTTTAAAATATTTACAAAAAAACCTTCAAAAACTCCATCAATATAATATTTCTCATATCATTTATAAATAAAATATTATGACTACATATGTATATTTTATTTTTCATCAACATGTTTAAGCATTTTATTTTTAAGATAAAAATTTATGTATATATAGTTTTACATAATTTTTTAGTTACAGTAAAATTTTTAAACTGTGTTAAGATTTTATGTGAAAACTTGAATTTTTTAAAAAATTTAATCTGTTTTATAATATATATTATAGTGTTATATATTAAATTTTATCTTAATTGACCTAACTAATCTTAAATACAATAAGGCTCTAATACGATTGGTATATTGATAATTATTTTTATTTTATTCAATGATTTATAACTAGAATCTTAATCAAATCAATTTTAAAAAACTTAATTTTCAAACATCACTGAAAAATCACTTTCAATTACAAACTTATAGAAAAAAATAGACTTTTAATTATTTATTTATTTTTTATTATTTTTCTTAAAGTTAGAATAACAAATCTTGAAAACATATAAAGTTTTCAAAAATTCTATAGTGGAGCATGAGCGATGAAAAAATAAGTTTAGTAAATTTGAGATAATATTTAATTCAAGTACACATATAGCAAAATTTTATTTATTAATTTTTTTAAAAAAAAATTATTCATGTGCAACACACGTGATGCATTGCTAGTAATAAATAAATATAATTCATCTAATTATAACCTATGACTTGACAAAATATGTTTTTTTGACCGAAAATGATAGCAAAACATGAGTCGTTTAATTAATCGGGCCAAACTTTGTTGAGTTTGAAAATAATAATTGCAAGAATACATGTCTTATTCAAATTGAAAGAGCCAAAAATTTTCCTAAGGACTTGTCAAAAAAAGTTACCACTTCATGCTTATCGTTGTCATTAATCCCCTACATTGTTTTGGAACAAGCCTCATAAACCCTTTTATTAAAAATAAAATAAAAAATATCCTTCCAGACATGCTGCCAAGTCCAGCCATAACCATTGTCTCTGGTCCTGAAAAAGAAAATTTTGGTAACATACATTCATTTACCATATTTATGGATATTTTTATTATTATTGTGATACTCAAAAAAATAATAAAAATAATTATTACAATAATAACAAAAATATCCATAAATATGATAAATCACCCACAAAAGTGATAAATTTTCTATTATAAATAATCCACAAAAATTGTAAAAACACCTACTAAAGTAGTAAATTATGATTTCGATTTTTTTTGTCGGTACCGTAGTCAAGTCCTGAGCTTTAAATAACACACAAACAAAGAGCTATAAAAAAAGGCCTCTCAAACAGTTCACAGAAAAAGAAGTTTATTTACATCCACAACAATACAAAGCTAGGGAAGGCAAAAGCAAAAACAAACCCAGTTTGCCTATGACATTCTTTTTCTTAAGTTCTACACAAAATCCAAAATTTCACCAGCTTCTATCCTTCTTGAGCTCTTATTTGAACTATATCCTAATACCACAAATAGACCCCTTTACAAAATAGACAAGAAGTGAATCTCAATAGGTCCAATCATGGGGCAAACCCATATCAGGAGGAAGATGACAATGACCCTCCTCCTGCTTCCTTACATTGACACTTTGGATGACATTCCTCTGAGGATAGAATTGAGTGTCCTGTCTATTTCTCACACCTGCCAGAAAGATAAAGAAAACTTTGTTAGGATAGGTAGTGGAATAACAACCAAGGTTTAAGATAACCAAATATTTGATTCAAAATCACGATTCAAGGTTGAGATATCGTCCATTGCCTCGGAAATCACTTGGACTCATGCGTGGCAACGTGACAACGTCGCATACCGGGTGATGCGCAAGAAATGATATATCAAAAATGAAGTTGAACATAGTGAAAGAATCAGCTATGAGTAAATGATAATGACTCAGCTGAGTGGACTGAGCTCTGAACCATGGCTCATGAGACTCATGGTAACGGGTCGGCCAATACTTCAAACCATATTCGTCATGTTACAGAATAGTGAATATTATTCTAAGGCCTTTTTGCTTTCTCTTTCACTTGTCTGCTCAACAACCAAACATTTTTAGTAACATAAAAAAGCATTTCTGCAGCCAGCAGACTGCAAGGCTAGTTGCTTATGCCATATACATGGATAAGAAAACTCTCAAAGCAATACAATACAATATATAGAAGCCAGAGTATGGGCCTCAGAGGACCCTCACTTAAAATTTTAGCATAAAAAAGAAAGAACTATTGACGTTTGCCAAGCCTATTTTCTTTCTCTAAAACTGGAAGACTTGTAGTAAATGCAACTCTAACACATTTTCACCAAATAACACTTTGGACCTCTACTTTTTCACAAAAAAATACTTGAATTCAGAAGATATTTTAAATCAATGTACTGTAACTAGAGTAAACAAAATAAAAGGACGTGCCCAAATCATAGCAACATTCTCAAGGTAATCAACAAAGATCGTTTGAGGTTAACCATTGGCCTAATGTCACCGCCCTACTGTTCGAATTTGAACTTTGTCCTCCAACTACCAGTCTTCCTATAAAAGTTTCTAATAAAAAAAAAAAACGAAGACCACTTATTCGTGACTGTGCTTACATTATATTTTTCAAAACTTTCCCAAATTTTCTATATAGCCACCATATAAAATATGAAAATTGTATCACTTATAAGTCTAAAAGTATTGAATCAGTTATAAGCCTAAAAGTATTGAGATTTTACCTCCACGAAAAAGAAAAGACACAATTCGAAAGCCACACAAGAATTAAAAATATCTCAAGAGAGGAAAACAGCCCATATGATAAAATTGGGGTGGACAGATCATTGCCCAAGGGAAATAGTCGTGGAAAAAACAAAACCACCACCATTTACCCCCATTTTTTTTGGGAAATATACTGGATCTCTAGTGTACTTTACCCACTTCATTTGCATTTCAGGAAAAAAAATCAAGAACTAACAAAACTGTAAAACAATGTAGCACAAGCAACACTCCCAAAAACGTATGAGATTTGAAAAATTTGCTGTCAAATGCCAACTACACCAGACAATAACCACAAACGTATTTGCTCTTAAAACCCATACCTACAGACAAAAGTTGACAAACATGAACATTTTGCCTGTATTTGTGTGTGATAGCCTGGTAAAATTCATGAATGAGTTGAGCCGAATGGATAAAATCAACTCAGAGAAGCTAATAAAATCCCAAAAACAATGACAAGGTAATTACTCAGAACTCACTGTGTCTCTTTCTAGCGTCACTGTTGTCATTGGTAGTGGTGATGGTGGTGGTGGTAGTGGCCATCCGAGGAAGAAACACACCAGTCCCTCCATACTCTCTCAAAACACCACCACAATTATTACCCACCCCAATCCCATTTCCTTGAAGTGGCAAAAACCGCCTTCCCATAATCCGGTTCTGCATAAACCGGACTTGCTGCCTCTGCAAACCCCTGACCCTTGCTTCCATGAAACTCTCAAACTGCAAAAAATAAGACAACCCACCAACAAAACCAGTCTAAAGTCATCATCAATTGAAGAAGCTGAAAAGCAGAGCCGTGACAAGACAATTCACAGAACCAAAACAAAACCGGTCTACTATACGCTTTAATACCTGAAACTGAACCGGGTTCAGGAACTCATACTGGTTAACCGGTCTCGAGCCGGTCAAAACTTCTCCATTTCCCCACCCATGACCACCATATCCAACTCTCGTACCGCCATTCACGCCAACACAACACCCACCTGCAAAAGAACCGACCGAACCATAACGAACCGGCTCTCGGAACCCCTGCAAACCCCGCAAAACAAAAACTAAAATCGTACTCTCAAAAAAGCTTACTCACAAAGGAAAGAGAGATGAAATTGTAAAGGTGTTTGTGGGTGTGGAAACACGAGATTAGACGTTACCTCTAACTCTAAGAAGGTGTGGGGTTTATTGAAGCTCTGAGTCCGGTTACGTTCAAGCGAAGCAAAAACAGCGAAGCGCTGAGCAATCTCTTCCATGCACAAGAGCTCAGATGAGTAACTACGTGGCATTAGCTTAGAAGGTACTTCATCAATGGGGAAGATATCGGAGGGAAGCCACATTTCCCCATCATCCAAATTCGGAGGGAACTCCGCCATTGATCTGGAGAGACAAATTGCAGTGTGTTTCCAGAGAGAGAATGGTGTAGGAATTTCAAGAGTCTGACGCGGGATTTGAAGGAGAGAGAGAGACAGAGAGCTCGGTGTTTTGAAATTGACGTTACGAGTTTCGCTCTGAATAAAGAGGAGAGAGAAAGTTCGCAGGCCATGGGGTCACCCTCAGAATGGAGAGTACAAAACACAGGTCACGTGACCACTCGCCACGCCACGAAGAGTTTGGGGGTTGAGGGGGCCGTAGTAATCGGCGGTCGTCTCCACTACTCGCCCGTTTTATTCTTCTTTCTCCTTCGTACTCGCTTCATTTTGAAACCACGTGTTCAGTGCGAGTAACTTTGACGGGACTCGTTAAAGTGCGTTATGTGTCATAAAAAAAATACATGACCATCCCTACGATAAAAAAATGGATATTATTTTATTTATTTTTTTATTAAATAGTTATGCTAAATTAATATTATTATTGATATAATATAACTGTTATATCTAATATTTACTCGTAAAAAATATAAGGCAAGTGGTTGAATTTTGAAATTGAGAGAGTAAGGCCAAGATTTAATTTTTTTTTGTATATAATTTTTGATTTGAACTTTTTTTTTTTGTATCTAATGTATCTCAAACAAATGCACGAGACCTAAATGCTTGAGTTTTTTTGTTGGGAACTAACGATTTATAGAAACTAAAAAAGATAGAAAGTAAAATAAAAAATATATATATTTTTTCATATATATATTTGATTTTTATGAAAATTTTGCGAGAAATTTTATTTTATTATTTGAAAGAAAGAAAAGTCATAAGAATTATATTAAATTTGTCTAAAGAAGATATATATGTGTGTATATATAAATTATTATAATTAAAAGTTATTTTTAAAAAAAAATAGCTACTAACCTAATTTTGAGATAAACATCAACACGAAATTCTTTAAACTAAATTATATGATTAGCCAAATTTATAATAAGATTTTTTTAATTAATAACTAATAAAATATTTTAAGAATAATATAGATAGAATGAAAAGTTAGTTATGGATTACAACTTTCTTGTATTTTATTTTACTTTTTACAAGGAAAAAAAAAGGTGGGTAGTTATGAAAAAATTTAAACATGAAACAAAATTATTTTTTCTATCATTTTTCATTTTCATGCTAACTAAATACATGAAAATTTTAATTTTAAATTTTTTTACAATTTTTGCATTATCCCGCTATGTATAATAGGGTCCTTTTATTTTAAAAAAATAATAGGGTCCTTTTGTTTTAAAAAATGTATAGGAATCTCACTTCATGAATAGAAACCCAATGAAGCAATCCTATCTATTAGGGGTGTTCACCCTATCATGCGAGTAAAAAATATGATTTTTCATCTTCTTATTCAATATTTTACGAAAAAAATTTTTTTTGACCTACTCTAACCGATCAAGTGTAATATTTCTACCCAAATTTCATTCAAATTAATCGAGTAGAAAGTTAGGTATGAAATCGAGTGAACATGTTTTATAGTTATTAAATTTTGAATTATTTTAACAATTCAATTAAGTAACATATACCAATTTAAAAACACAATAAACCAATAACACTAAAACTTAAAACAATTACAATAACAATTTAGAAATTATATTCCATAATTTAGATTCTTAAAAAATTATATACAAATTCTTAAAAATCATATATTATAAAATCTAAAAAAAAAAATAGAAATCACATACTATAGACTTAAGGCAAGAGAGGTGAGACGAGGATGCGAGGACTTAAGAGTTTTTAGTGATATATAAATATATGTGTGTGTGTATGAGGGTATGATAGGATAAGAATGCGTAAATTTGATGTGTAATTTGCATTCCTACCGATTTTTTCAATTAACCAATTAATAGGGTCGAGTAGGATCGAATAAAGTAGGAAATTGCGGGTAATCAGAAATTTGAATACCCCTATTATCTAAATAATCAATATCCCTTCTAATCTTTAAATTTTTTTGGCGGATAATTCACTATTAAAAAATAAGGAATATTTATATATAATTAATTGATTCACGCATGCTTTGCACGTCAATTATTTTGATTTTTTTTAAAATAAATAAATAAATTGGACCGATTCTCTTTTATATGAAGATGATTATAAATTACATGATGATTACTGAATTTTATGGAGCTCACTTGTTCACTTGCTCTCTTGTTAGTGAACGATTACTTGTTCCCTTATTAGATATATTCAAATATTTATTTTTTAGAGAATTTGGACATGCATTATGTATCTACAAACATATATAAACATGTGATGTACTTTGAAGATTATTTGATAAAACTAAATAAATATTCACGTGTTAAATGTACTTATCGTCTCTAATCAACTTATTCGGATTAGAAAGTCTCTTGTTAGTGGACGATTACACAAAGTGACATTTATTCTCTTATTAGATATATTCAAATATTTATTTTTTAGCGAATTTAGATATGCATTACATACCTACAAACATATATAAACATATGATGTAATTTGATTATTATTTAATAAAATTGAGTAAAAATTCACGTGTTAAATGTAATAATCGTCTTTAATCAACTTATTCAGGTAAAAAATGATATATATTTTTTAACGAACTCATATATGCAATGTGAAAAATAAAATTTATTGGACAATTGAATTAGGTTTGGATCACACTGTTCAAATCATATTTATTTGGATCGAATTTATATTGTTTGGAAAAAAATAATCAAAACTCAAATAATGAATTTATTAATTGAATTAATGCCACAAATAAAAAATAAAAAAATTACTAAAAAATGATAAAGTAGATATTATAAATTTTTTGAAAGATAAATAAAAAAATCAAAAGTTTTTCACTTAACCCATTTTAAAAAGGATAAAATAGACATTAAAGTAAACTATACTCACTCCCCTTGATATTTGGTTTTATTACACAAACACTCCTTCACATTGCAAAAATTACACAAAACTCCCTAGACATTTAAAACGTATAACAACTACACCCTCTCAAACTAACAGACGTTAGAATGGTTCATGGATAAAAGTTAATGACATCAATAATAATTTATAAAATATCAAAAATACCCTTCAAAAATAAGTTTAAAAATTCAAATATTTATTCTTCTTACCCAGAATTTATTTCATCTCCCATTTATCATTTTTCTATTTTCTATTTCATAATCTATCAAAATAATAAGTTAAATACTAGATTTTTTTTGTTTATTATGCAACATATTAACGTAAATTTCATTTATCAATCATATTTGCCCCAAATCCTTACAACATATTAATATAAATTCCATTTATCAATCATATTTGCCCCCAAATCCACATTACCACCATCAGAGTTAACCACCCCTCATCACCACATCCACACCACGAAAACTACTACCAACTCTTTCTCTCTCTCTTCACACACATACATAAAGCGTTGCCCTCTGTCCATTAACGGAGCAAACCCCCTACCACCTCCATCTCCATTTCCATCTCCACAACCACACATCACCATCATAGACCAGCAAAATCCCACCACGTTCTTCTCCACCACCTCCATTTCCACCTTCTCAACCACACCACCCACACAACCCAACAACTATCGTTGTCAAAATCGAAGCCCAAAAATCATTGTTATCATTTCGATTTCTCATATTTTTAAGCTTTGGATCCTTTTCGATTTTTCTCTATTTCTCTCTCTCTCTCAATGTTCTTTAAACTTGGATTATGACAATTTTCACTATTCTTTTGCGATTTCAGGATGGTATATATATATATATATACACACACATACAGAGGGAGTGAGGGAGAGAGATGACTGGTGATTTCAAATTGGTTTTTCATCGAGAGAGAGAAATAGAGCGTTGGTAGCGCTGTGTAGATGATAACGAAAATTAGGGTTGGGGTTAGGGATAGGACTTGGGGTTTAGGTTTGAGTTTGTGTTAAATAGAGGGGCAAAATAGTCTTTTTATTAAGATAGTTAACTATGTTTAACTATTGGGGTTTTTGTGTAATATTTGAAATGTGAGGGGTGTTTGTGTAATAATACCAAATGTTAGGGCGTATGAATATAATTTATCCTAGACAATATAGAATTATTTAAGGATAAATAAAAAAAATTCATTTAAACCACTTTTATTAATAATATAGATATATTAGGATATCCCGTGACTTAAGTCAATATACACTGAATTATGACACTGTGTATGTATTAGAATATGTGTGATGTAGTGTATGTATATATAGTTGTATGTTGTGGAACATGTGTGTTGTGTTTTTGAAATTTGGAGAATAAAATATATCCCTATAAGTTCAAACACTTTTTAATTTACTATATAGATAAATTAGTAATATAGATGAGTCTCACGTAAATATATGATAAGTGCTCTATCTAAAACAAAATTAACAAAAAAAATATTTATTAAAAAAGATCTCGCTTTTCATTTACACGCACACAGTAAAATTGAAGTGTGTCAACATGGGAATATCCAAAGTATTGTGGTTTATTTTCTTCAATTTGACGAATGAAGAAAATGTTCGGCCATTTGTTTTCATTCTGTGGCATCATTAGATCTAGGGCTGATAATTCACTACAATTTTGAGAGTTCAAATTTGTGAAGCTCATTTTTTTAAATGAATTTTAAAAAATTGTTTAAATTTGTGTTGTTTAAAAAATGAACCAAGTCCGAATCGAATCCAAACTATATCAAATCTGCACCTAAAATACATTAAATCCGAGTAACTCGACTACTTTACATATAAACGAGTTGAATTTTACAAGTCAAATTGAACCTTTTAAACTCAATTTGTAAATGAGTTTAAAAAATCGAATCGAGTTCACTCAGCCCTAATTAGATCACCATGGTACCATTTAGAGGAACCAATTCTAAGTGCATCTTCCGTTGTTTGAACAATCTTATTGAATAGATTTTTCTTGGCTTTCTCTATCTTGTCTTTCTTTCTTGTTAAATTCATGACTTGAAAGATTGTAGTGTTATCACCTTATCTATTTAACAACTCTCTTTTTATTCTTAAATTGGTATGGATGGGGAGGAAGAAACTTCTTTATTTGGTATACCATTGAAGTTGTGGCACAATAATTTAGGTGAAACCCTCTCTCTCTCTCTTTTTTGGGTGGGAATAAAAATATTTATTTTTACCCTATTTAATTTTTTATTATCAAACTACTAAATCTACAATTTTTATACTTATCTCATTAGTAATTAAATTTGTCTCATGTTATAGCCACCCGTTTAATAAACAAGAAAACAAAATCTATCAAAACTCAAAATAGAACAAGAAAAAAAATAAAAAAAAGGACAAAATCAAGAAAACAAATGAATAAATCTGTCACTGAAAAACTAGAAAACAAAACAAACTTTATAATTCACAAAGGCTAGTTCACAAACGACACGGGCCTGCCAAAAGAATTTTTTTTTTATTAAAATAACCTTTATTATCACTTTTTAAAACAATAATTCAAAAAAAATACAGTTTTAGCAAAATGGGTTCTTGAGATTTCTACCTAAATGCCAGCTTGATCAATGCGGATGGAAATGCACTCCCTCTTATATAGATACACACCCGTAAATTTTAAATAAAAAATTATTAAACTTAACATAAATATTAATACACAACAAAAATAATAAATTTTTGACACAATACACATGAAATCAAACATAAAAC
This sequence comes from Ilex asprella, assembly GCA_023539305.1. Lineage (NCBI taxonomy): Eukaryota > Viridiplantae > Streptophyta > Magnoliopsida > Aquifoliales > Aquifoliaceae > Ilex > Ilex asprella. The sequence continues at coordinate 4,447,265 of CM042200.1, forward strand.
TAAACCGATAATTAATACTAACTTATATAGAGACATTCATGTTGAAAAAGTGTCTTATGAATGTATGAGATGAGATAATGAATAAAATTCTAATTATGAGAAAATATAATGTATATAACATGAGATGAATTTTGTTATTAATATGATGAATTTAGTTGTTTGATAATAATAAATTAAAGAGGTGAAAGTAGATACTTGTGAAATGAGAATAGTCCCACCATTTTTTATTTAATTCAACTGTAAAAGGTGGTAAAATGTGTGCTAATCAACCTGCTAAAAGGTACATCATTTGTGATGTGATATTTTGTCCACCTAACATAAATAAAGCCCTTTTAAATTGAAGAAATATGATCCATCCCATTTGGACACTGCTTCATCATTTGGGACTTACTTTTTTGGTAAACAATTTGAGATGCAAACATTACTTTACAAGGTTTCAAACACAAATTCATAGCTAACCTGCTCCTTCTATGGATTAAAAAAAGAACATATTTTCTTCGAAATGAATAGATACATAAAAGATTGGACCACGGTTAAGTATTGACAGAGGTGAACAAATTATAAAATTTAAATCTCATCACTAATAATCAAGACAAAAAAAGCACAATATAGTAGGGAAGGATTGATTCGTTCTGAGAAGTAAAACTACACTCTGAAAAATTCTCAAGTTATTCACAAGCCAAATGCATCAAACATAGTTTAGTCCACCAACTATGAAGAAAATAAAGAATGGCCAATTTTCAGCATAATGTGAAACATACCTGACCAAAATCTCGTAGATTCCACGAAGAAGCAAATAAGAGTAATCGTGCCAGGACCTAATTCAATGGAGCCATAAGTTCTAATTAGGTCCGAGTAATATTTTCTAACAAATAATATGTGCAAAGTCGGGAAACAAGTATTAACTGTCCAAACCAAGTAATATAATTCTCACCAATCTCCAGTTGAATTCAACTGTCCAAACCAAAAGACTAGAATTCCACTCTAAAAATATACAATTCTCAAATGATCATCATGACGTGGTGAACCAAACCCACCAAAAGAACAAAACCACCACCAGTGGTTGTTAATCTACCAAACCCATCGCTTCTCCGAAGAGCCTGTCTGTCAAACGGCATATTATCATATACAGTATATGAAATTATGAACCACTAACTGTATTACTATCTTCGTATCCTTCTAGTAGGGCTACTTACCCAATCTATGGCATACGTTGCTTTAACATATGCCAAACAGCTGTATATAGCAACCCTTGATTGCCTTTCTATAGTCTATTCACACCAATCAATGAACAATTACATGATCAAAGCTGTGACAAAGCTCCAACTCAAACTCAGAAATCCGTTAATCCAAAAACAAATGATCAATAGCGAGAAGCCTTGGACGGCCGAGCAATCGGCCCTGCTTTGGTCCTAAAATTTTTCACCACGACGTCGTACGCACAATGGTGAAACGACGCTAGTCTCCCATTCTTCTTCGATTCAGTGCACTCTATACACAAACCTCGATTGCTCAAATCCCGGTAACTGTCTTCAATTCTTGGAAAGGAATTCAAATCAAGATTCACATTCTGATTCGAATTCAACCTGGAATTGAAATTCAGACTTAAATTAGGAGAAAAGTTCGAATTTATCATCGCCTGATTCTCTCTCTGAATCTGCAAATTCTGTAACTGATTATTCAAATTCATCAACTCCGATGACGAAATCTGATTGTAATACGGCGACACATAGCCTGAAATTTGTGGACTGTTCAATTGCGATTGGTTTCTCCGGAGAAGAAACAACTTTTCTGGCATCGGAGAGAAATTTTCTGATGAAGCAGATAATTTGTTTTCGGGCAAGAAATCGCCGAATTCTACACTATCGCTCGATTTTCGCCTTCGGCCTCTTCTCGATCGCTTCAACACAACATAAAAGAAACAATCCCTTTCGCGAGCGATCAGCGAGAAATTCGCCTTACCTGTGATCGGCATTTTCCGCCGATCCTCCGGCCACAATTTCGCCCGATCGACGAGGTATATCGAAATCTGATTAGGAGATATACCAATTTTCTGACTCAGAATCGTCTGGAAGTTCTTGAAATCGAGAGTAGGTTGGACTCGAACATCACCGATGTCGACTTCGCGCTCTCCGTCGAAGAACACCACCGGGAAGACTGCTCCACCACTGCTATCCACCATATTTTCGTCAAATTGAAGCCTATTTCGCCAACTCCGGCGAATCACGTCTATTACCCGAAGAGAACGTACATAGAAGAGAGTTCTGGGCTTGAAGCACACAAGCTCTATATATAGCGGTGTGGGGTTTTATGGCTGGAGTATAATTACAATCAGGCGGCGAGGATATTTCTGGTATATAAAAGAGTTGGCTTGGGGCACAAGTAATTTGTGACAGAGCATTGCGCATGATTCGTGATATCTTTCCGTATTCTGTTTCAGGATTCTCTCACTTATTTTTATTGTGACATCTTTATAAAATTGCCCCTCCAAGTTTATAATATTTACGTACACACCCTGCAAACATTATGCTGCAGCACTAACAAATTTATTTTCACAAAAAAAAATAAAAAATTGTAATCACTTTTTGTTTAATTTATTCAGAACCATTATTTTTTTAACAAGGGTTATTGAATATCCAAAACTAATTCTATAAGCGTAATTCAAGTGATAACAAGAGTGAGTTGTAAATATAAATGTCATGAATTTAAATTTTGACAATTCACCCCTTAGAATCGAATCACAAAGAATTTATCTCTTATGAATACCCTAATTTCAGTATGGATGGTCTACCTTTGACCAGATCAGAGAAAAAATTAGTTGATGTACTTATAAGAAATCTAGTTTCATCTAGGAGTGTCAAACGTGTCGGGTTGGGTCAGTTTTGTATCGTGTTACTTTTAGTCGTGTTATTTTCATGTTGTGTCATTTCAATACGTGTAGGGTTCATGTCAATATTCGTGTTAATAAAAAATTATTTAATTTGAAAATAACTAATATAATATTATTTAAAAAATTATAAATTCTTATTTAAGAATATAATACTCATTAAATAATTATTTTCTATCTACAGTACCCATTTAATCGTGTTATTCGTATCAAACCTTAATCTGATCCATTTATTACCGTGTTAACTAATCCAATTTTTGGGTAAAAAATTGACACTACTCCCACCAATGGGTATTTGGTTTAATGGTACTCCTTACTTACCTTGTGAAAATTTTGTCTTGCTGAGTTTAAGGGTTCAAATCCTCTCCCTTTGGACTTGGGCTTAGTGAGTAGTGTTTCTTAAGTTTTTTGAGTAAAAACATATATATTATCAGTACTAAGGAAAAGCTAAAAATAAGACTTACCTAAAGGTTTTAAAAAAAATTAGTTTTTTCGAAAACACTTCAAAAGATTTCAATAGTTTTTTTAACTTTAATTTTTTGTTTTATTTTTTAAACTTTTATTTTGCACAAAAAAAATCAGCTCTAAATGGACCCAATAGCAAGTCTACATTACATGATATAACATATTTTTTATTTTAATTTTAATTTTAATTTTTGGCTTCAATTTCTTCTTTTATTTTTTGACTTTTAAGGATTGAGACTGGTGGACATGGGTCTTGCAAAACTTTGGGAAGAAAAAGAGATTTTAGATTAATACCTGCCATGGACCATAGCAGTCCTTACTTGCTAGAGTGGGGTAGAGGAGGAGAACCCGAGTCATAGTCGGATTCCAATCCTATAAAATCACTAAAAACAACTCAACAGTTTACTTCCCGTAAATTAAATTTGGCACATAGTTTTTAGGATAAATTGTAAAGGGGTATACCAAATTAAATTTATTTGACAAAAAGTACACCCTAAAAAATGTAGGGTTATTAAGTCCTTAATTTTGATACTTATTTGTATCTAAATACACAATTTGAATTTACCTAATTTTTTTGTGACATTTTTGTCCTCCATTGATTCATGTGTATGTTCTTTGGAAAGTGGTGCATTAAATATCTCCTAATTTTATGGGAGAGCTTCAATATTTAATGCATCTTAATTTATGTGTATTTGTTAATATATATATATACACACAAGTATAAATATAAATATATATGTATTTATATATGTATATGTAAGTATATTTATTTATACGTATATACATACTTGTATACATATAAATACATACATATATATATATATGTACAAGTATGTATATAAGTATAAATAAATATATTTGTATACATATATATATATATATATATATATAAATACATACATATATACAAGTATGTATATACATATAAATAAATATATATATTTGTATATACCTATAAATATATATATATTATATATATACGTGTAAAGTGTAACATTGAAAGTGTAAAGTGTAACATTGAAAGTGTAAAGTGTAACATTGATAGTGTAAAGTGTAAAATATTATCTTATGTCTTACTTTACTTAATGAAAATTGTAAAGTGTCATAGGTATATTAAACATCTCCTAAACTTGTATATATATAAATACATATACAAGTATGTATATGCATATAAATATATATATATATATATATATATAATATAATATATAAGTATTTATATATATATATAATTGTTTGTATGCACACACACACATATTGACAATTACACATGAATCAAGGTGCATTAAATATTAAAATTCTCCCATAAAATTAGGAGATATTTAATGCACTACTTTTTTCAATTAATGAACATTTAGTGTAAGATGAGACATATATATTGTGTTTGTGTAACACTTTTGGTAATGTCTCCCCTTACCTTGTGTAAATAATTTATTACATTATTATTAATACACTGTTATTGTTACTTTTAATGTTACCCTATAACACTTTATATTTTCATTAAGTAAGGTGAAACATAAAATAATACTTTACATTTTACACTTTCAATGATACACTTTACACTTTCAATGTTACACTTTTCACTTATATATATATATATATATACGAATAAATATATATATATAAATATATATGTATTTATATACGTGTATATATGTTTGTATATATATAAATACGTATATATAATATATATACATATATATATAATTATTTGTATGCACACACACACACACATATATTAACAAATACACATGAATCAAAGTGCATTAAATATTAAAGTTCTCCCACAAAATTAGGAGGTATTTAATGCACTATTTTTCCTAAAATGGGCATTTAGGTCTTTCTATCTATATAGTGTACTTTTTTCCAAGACATTTTTTAATGTGTACTTTTTGCCAAATAAATCTAATTTGGTGTACCGATCTCAAAAAAACCCTAGTTTTTACAGGCTTTAAAGCAAGACGCTTAAAGAAACGTGAATCCACTGGTTTTATGATATTATGTGTCTTTAACCATGGTGGCAAATAATAAAGTGGCAAAATTAGTGGAGATACGGCGGTTTTCTCCGATTGTTGGTGGTGATTGATGTTGATTAACTTTTTTTTCCTACTATTTTTTTATTTCAAAGAAATCATGACTTTTCATTTTTTGGTATTTTAATACTCCAGATGCTTAATTTTGTTTATGTTTTATCATCTACCATCTAATTAAGGATTAATTGCACTGTAAGTCCTCAAAATATAAAATTTGTCTCATTTTAGACTTTAATGTTTCAATTGCATCATTTTGGTCTTTGAAGTATTGAATATCTATATAATAAAGTAGTTTATAATTTGATCAAAAAAAAAATAGTTTACAATTTAAATCTCAAAAGATAAATAATATGACTTTTATTATCCGCGATTGAAATCGCTTTAAATTTTACTTTAAAGTTAATCTAATGACTTATATTAACACTCTAAATTTAATAGAAAAAAATAGGTCCCTAAGAGTGTGTTTAGAGTGATTTTTTAAAAATATTTCTACAAATTATTTTTCATAAGTACTTTAAAAAAATAATAGTATTTGAAACCGTCTTACTACTACCTCTATCACCACCACCACTACCGTCGTCATTGCCGCCACTATAGCCGCCGTCGTCGCCGCTGCCACTATTTTTACCACCTCCGCCGCCACCACCACCATCGCCGCCATCATCGTCACCACGGTTATTTTCACCCACCACAACCATCACAGTCTCTTACAACCACCACTACTGTCGACTACCTCTCATCCCCATAACAAATCGATGCTTAAATTTCTTTATCTATTCTTTATGTTTGTGATTTAATTTTGGATATGAATACAAATATGTTTATTGTTTACCATTTTTTATTACATTGTCCTTTCAAGCACAGATAATAACTAGTGTTTCTATATGATCCCACAAGTAGACAGCGTCTAGATTGCTAACGATTTTTTTATCATAAACTTGTCACGTGATACTTAAATATGGACAAAAAAATAATTTAGATTACTCTTGACCAAATTTTTACTCAAATTTCGATTAAATAGCTATCTAAATTACATAGTTTTGATCATGAGCTATCCAAATTTTGGTTAAAATTTATCCATATTATGCATTTTTTTATTAAGAGCTATTCAAATTTTATTTAAGAGCTATCAAAATTATTTATTATCCATATTTAGGCATTACATGACAAGTTTATGACAAAACATCGTTAGCAATATGAACGTTGTCTGTTTGAAGGACTATATAGAAACATATTCAATATTTTAAAGACAAAAATAATACAATTGAAATATTAGAGACTAAAATAAAACAAATCTCATACTTTGAAGACCAATAATACAATTAACCCTTTAACTAATCGTTATTGCACCAACTAGACCGACAAAAACCTCAATGGGGTGTACTTAAAAACTCGTTAGTGGAGTTCAACAAGTTCACTTTATTTCTGTGATTGACCCTTTAGGTTTCATACTTTCACATTTTAGTTTTTTATGGAAAAAACAGATGGTCAGGAGCGATCAAATATAACAATTTTTCGTGACGTTAACTTAAGGTTCTCACTCGTCGTAGACAAGGCCGGAACCAAGATTTTAAATTTGAAAAACTTAAAATTTTTAAGTTTGATTTAAAATTTGATTTGCAAATTTTACTTTTTGGTACCGCCATATTAGCACCACATTATTTTATCAATGAATTTGATTGTATTTTTTTAATTAGTCTAAAACCACTATTAGATATCAACCACGTTTTCTAATTTATTTTTCTAGCGACTTACTATTTTTTTCTCTATTAGCCATAAAACTCATCAAAACAAATATTTTTGTTTGTAAGAGAAATGCTCATCTATTTGATCACATCCTCATTTTTTCATTACATGTCAAACCATTTTTTTTTAATATAATAAGAGAAATATCCCACAGATTTTTTTAAACATTTAATGGAGAGCATAGAATTTTTTTTAAAAATAAAGGATTAAAATGTATTTTTCTCTAACTATAGAATGTTTGACTTAAGTTGGTCGAGTCTGTTAGGCAAGCTGGACAATCAACCTCAAGCTGGACATTCAACCCTTCCATTACTATTTAGTTCACAAAGACAACTACATAAAACAGGTTCGAATATAAGATTACAAGAGGAGGATAGAACTTTTACCTTCTATCGAAAAGCCAACTAGACTGCTACCTCGGTAGTTCATACTTTCACGTCTAAAAATGAATAGTTTTTACCAATTCATTGCAAAAATTGAACTTTATTTTCTCAGTTTTTGCACTTTCTAAGTTATTTATCAAAATATCATTGTTTCCGTGGAAGCCCACCATTATTTTCTCAATATCACAAAACTGATCAGTTATAAATAAATCTCTCAACTGATTTTAGGCAGACTGGTAACATTACGAGAGAGAGAGAGAGAGAGAGAGAGGCGCTCTTAAATTTAAAGGGTAATGTTACACACGCTAAAAAAAATGGATTCAATATTGTCTAGTACACTATCTTTTCAATTTCTTCCTTAGAATTTCAGTTGTTCAAAATTCCGCCCACCTGACCCATCCGCTATATTTCAACCCTACCCTATTTGATAATTTGGCTTCTGCATTTTTTCTGCCAACTAAGGGAATTTTTTTTTAATATTTTGTAAATATCGGATAGGAATGCGAAATACCCATAATTTTTTTGCATTCTTATCCGACGACCCACATGTATATTTAATTTTTTTTGAAAAAAATAATATCTGCATTATAAAACGACGTCGTTTTGTTTGTCATAAAACAATGTCAATTAGGAAGCATATTGTTAGATATTGGTTGGGTCATGAACCCAAATCGAGACACCCATGGTGGGTTGACCCAAATTAAAGAATGTCCAAAGGAGTATGTCTTTTGGAGGTATTATTTACCAAGATGTATCTTTTGCCCAAAATACATGTCTGTTAAATATTAACAGACATGTCCCTATATTATGTGTCTCTTAATGACACCTATTGATTGTCTATATAAACCCAAGACAATCCAATAGATGGATCATCTGAAATACCTACTCTATTTTTCTCTCTCTCTACATAACGTCAAAAGACTTTTGTGCTGTAAAAATTTGGTATTGATTTTTATTATGTAATAACACCATACTACTCGAGCAATTAAAGAAAAGACATTGATTTGAATTCTAAAATACGTGGAACATCCTCAAACAGTATTTAGGATTAAAACAAACAAGATATGTTTTTAATCCCCTGCTTCTGTAACATTTCAGAGCCAATTGAAATATTCTCGCTTTGATTTCGGTTTGTTTTTCCTTATTTTTTTCTGTACCTACAATTGTTAAGTACACCATTCAGAAGGCATAAACAAACGAAATACATGTTGGAAACATGTGGTGGTAGGAGACCCACGTTTTTCTTTTCAAAATCACAATTGCACTTGATTTCCCACATGATGACTATTATTACTATTTTTTTAATTAAAAAAAAAAAGGAAAGTTGATTTTTTATTTTTATTTTACTGCAAGTGTATTGTTAGTACATATGACAATATATTGCATAAAATATAATGATGATATATGCTAGGCCGAATCTCCGAGTTGGATGTTAGCTATTCATACACATTCGTGGGACCCAAAATTATGTAGTGATATGGTGTGTTGGTTTTATTGATTAAAATCACATATTTCATTATTTAACATATTCTAAATTATAATTTCATATCTAGTGTTATTTAGAATAGCATGTTTATTTTATTGAAAACATGCATGATATGAAATTAATTGCGATCAATATGCCTAAACATACTAGATTTAGTAGGAGTTTTATTTTGTTTGGTATTAGGAAACTAAAATTTTGCGCATTAATTAAATTAAGTATTATTAATAATCACCTGTGGCGCGGGAGATGATTGGGAACTCAGTGAACTTTTGATCTCGTGACTTGTGAAAATTGTTAATACTTGAATTTAGATTTTTGTAGCAAAATTATAGAATGTGTTGTGCTAATATCTCATACGCATCGTCTCTGCATGTAGATTAAATCATAATGACTACTAAAAGTATTGTGGCTGAATTAACTAAGGGCGACAAATTGAACGGCGATAACTATGACATATGGCGTCGTAAGATTCAATATGTCCTGTATGAGCAACAAGTATTGGATACCCTTGACTCTGTGCTGCCAGAGCTTGAGCAGTCTCAGACTCGCCAAGAACAAGAGAATTATCAGTCTTTGCAGAATAAGGATCGACTTGCGCGCTATACCATGCAAGCAAGCATGCAAGATGATCTTATTCCTGAATTTGAGAATTACACCACAACTCACGCCATGTGGAAGACCCTCAAAGAGAAATTTGGTATTACTTCTCTTGTTAGGCTTCGTGGTTTGACCATGAAGTTTGACTCGTATCAAAAGAAGTCGGAGCATACTATGAAACAACATTTAAGAACTATGGCCTCTATGATACATGATTTAGGCGCTGCTGGTCATGTGTTGACCAATGAACAACAAGTTCGAGCTGTACTTCGTTCCCTTCCACCATCATGGGAGCATATGAAGCAAAACATGACGCATAATGAGAATATGAAAACATTCGAGAATGTATCGCGTCACCTTGAGCTTGAGGCTGAGCGTTTGGAGGCTACCAAAGGCGAGAGTAGTTCTTATGTGGCTAGAGTTGGCTCGCGCAAGACCTTCAAGTCCAAGCGCAAGTGTGGTGGAAATAGGTATGATGCTCACACCGAGGCTGGTCATTCTTATTATAACAAGCACAAGTGGGGTAAAAGAGCTGGTAAGAAGAATAAAGCTAACATGGTCTGCTATAACTGCAACAAGAAGGCTCACTTCACTCGTGAATGCACTGAGCCGAAGAAGGTACTCTCTAGTTATGTTTCTCGCATTGACTGTTTAGTTACTAGTCAAGATTTTGTTGCTCACTCTCCTAATTCGTGGATTGTAGACTCAGGAGCAACATACCACATAACGAGACACAGATTCGGATTTGTGGAGTACCGTCGAGTTCCAGCTGGAAACAAATGAATTTATATGGGGAACGAAACCAGTATAGATGTGCTTGGGATACAAACTGGAATTGCGACACGGGCACACTTTATACCTTCATGATGTATTATATGCTCCAGGAATTCGACAAAATTTGTTGTCAGTTACTAGCTTAATGAGGCTGGGTTTTATTTTTTCGTTTTGAAGGCCAGCATGTTGGCATTTATAGGGAAACTACATTCTATGGATCTGGTTATATCATAGATGATTTCATTGTATTAGATATTGATCATTCTAGTAATGCAATTTATTCTTATGTTACATCTATGAATAATGTTGATTCTATTAGATGGCATGCTAGATTAGGTCATATTGGGCAAGAAGAATGAATAGATTAGCTAGAGATGGACTTTTGGGCCCACTCGCTAAAATCAACTTGCCCACATGTGAAAATTGTCTCGTAGGTAAAGCAACTAGAAAATCATTTGGTAAGGCCAAAAGAGCATCAATTCCATTGCAATTAATACACTCAGATATATGTGGCCCTATGAATGTGAAGGCAAGACATGGTGCATCCTATTTTATCACTTTTATAGATGACTTTACGCGCTTTGGTCATGTCTATTTGATTTCTCACAAGTCCGAAGCATTGGATTGCTTCTAACGTTACATTAAAGAGGTTGAGAATCAACAAGATAATAACATTAAGGTTCTTAGAATCGATCGAGGTCGCGAGTATCTATCTGAACAGTTTAAAGAGCTGTGTGAAGAAAAAGGAATAATAAGGCAATTGACAGTACCTGGCACTCCGCAACAAAATGGTGTAGCGGAGAGATGAAATCGCACATTGCTTGATATGTTTAGGTTTATGATGGCATAGTCTCATCTTCCGATTTCATATTGGGGAGATGCTTTATTGACTACTGCTTATATCCTTAATCGAGTACCTTCTAAGTCAGTTCCTTCTACCCCATATGAGTTATAGACAGGCATAAAATCTAACTTGAATAATTTACGGCCATGGGGTTCAGCGGCTTATGTACACAATACGTCTCATAAATATGGGAAGTTAGGTCATAGAGGGAAAAAGTGTATCTTAATCCGCTATTTTGAGCACTCTAACGGCTATGTGTTCATAGGTGAACAGCTTGATGGAAGAGTAAATGAAATTGAGTCACAAGATGCAATTTTCCTTAAAGAGGATTTTCCTAGCAGAGGAGATGTGTCTAAAGGAATAGAACTCTAGGAGTTAGATGATCCCCAAAGAGATATACCCACTAACCAAGTAGAGATCGTGAAAATAGTTTCGTCACCTCATAGGGACAATGGGAGCGATATACTCAATGGTGGATCAATTCTAATGGATGTAGATCCATACGACACAGAGTTACGCAGAAGCAAGTGTGGAACCATCCCTCGACGTATTTTTGAGATTGAAGGGGAAGCTTTTATGGTTGCACCATATGAAGATGCTGAACCTAAAAATATTAAAAAAGCTCTATCATCACCTGCTGCAATGAATGACGAGATGGAGTCAATGAAGGCTAATCAAGTCTGGGACTTGGTTGACCTTCTGCCTAGGCGCAAGGCCATTGGGAACAAATGGGTTCTCAAAATTAAGCGCAAGGCGGATGGATCCATAGAAAGGTATAAGGCTCGCCTAGTGGCAAAAGGTTACGCCCAGAGAGAGGGTGTGGACTACTAGGAAACTTTTTCTCCAGTTGTAAGGTTTGTCTCGATTCACATGATTCTAGTTATTGTCGCACATTTGGATTTAGAACTATATCAATTGGACGTTAAAACTGCATTTCTTAATGGAGAACTAGATGAGGAGATTTACATCTATCAACCTGAGAGCTTCGTGGTGGTGGGTCAGGAGAACAAAGTTTGTAAACTCCAACGATCCATTTATGGCTTGAAGCAGTCATCCAGATAGCAGTATCTAAGATTTCATCGAGCTATCACTTCTAATGAGTTTACGATGATCGATGAAGACCATTGTGTGTATGTTAAACAGTCTCAAAATATTTTTTTAATTCTATCTTTGTATGTTGACGATATTTTATTAACTGAAAATAATAAGGAGATGATTATCACTATTCAAAAGTGGTTGTCCTCAACATTTGAGATGAAGGACTTGGGTGAAGCAAGTTATGCGGTCGGAGTTAAGATCTTAAGGGATCGTTCTAAGAAACTTCTTGGTTTGTTTCAAGAGACTTACATTAAGAAAGTACTTGAACAATTCCAGATGCAAAACTGCAAACTCATAGACACTCATGTAGCGAAGGATCATAGCCTAAGCCTAAAGATGTGCCCTAAATCTCCTGAGGAAAGGGAAAGGATGGATCGCGTTCCCTATGCCAGTGATGTAGGTAGCTTAATGTACGTTATGATGTGTACCCGTCCTGATATTTGCTATGTGGTAGGACTAGTTAGTCGGTTTCAGTCAAATCCTAGAATAGCTCATTGGAAGGCAGTCAAAAAGATATTACGATATCTCAAGGGGACTTCAGATTATATGTTATGCTACCAGTCTTCAGATTTACAGATGGTTGGTTTTAGTGATGCTGATTGGGGCTGTGATATAGATGAACGCAAGTCCACATCAGGATATGCTTTCTTACTTAATGGTGGGGCCATTACATGGAGTAGTAAAAAAATAATCATGCATATCCTTATCCACCATGGAAGCAGAATACGTGGCTTATTCTGCTGTTGTACAAGAAGCTGTATGGTTAAGAAGGTTCTTTCAACATCTAGGAGTTGTCACAAATACCTTGGGTCCAGTGACGATTTATTGTGATAGCATGGCTGCATTAACTTATGCTAAGGATCCTAAGTATCATGGAAGAACCAAACACATAGATCTAAGATATCATTACATTAGAGACATGATTGCACAAAAGGAAATAATCTTGAAACACATACCTACAACTCAGATGGTTGTAGACCCCCTAACTAAGCCTATAGCTAGAGATGTATATATGGCTCATGTTAGAACTCTAGGACTTTGTAGGTATTGATTATGTACTAGAGATTGTATGGATCACACAATCATTTGTATTGACAATTTTTTTTGGATATTAATACATGGTTTTAATTGCAATTAAATGTTATATTGCTTGATAACCTTGATATTTGAGAATGTACACACATTAAATATGTTAGTGGGCGTGATTGACTCACTCACACGAGCAATCGCCTTTGACTCTTGATATGGCGAGCAAAGATGAGATACTCTAACAAATAGTATCGCACTGTTTTGTATACATAATGAGATTTGACATTTGAGGATCGATAATGGACATAACTTCACGTCCATTACGTCTGTGTTTATTGATTAGCCAGAAGCGAGATCTTAATTTGGCGTCCTTGGAGGGCGAGCAAATAAAGAACTCGGGTTAGACGCTTGTAGAGTTTCTAGACTAAGATCTGTACGGTGTTTGAGTATGACATACGCTCTCATTAGGATCGAGACACTCCACCGTAGCATGTATTTCATACTACATGTGCTTGGCGACAATTAAGGAGGTGAAAGAATGGATCCCTGCTTCCTCACTGTGTGAGCCCTCTGAGTCATTTTTATATGACTAGGTTATTTTGTTTAATCAAACATTCTATGCACTCTCTGACTTTTGACTAAGTCATAAAGTGAAAGAATTAATGCTCAGCTACTTTGATATGTTACTTACGGTCATGAGTGATTCGGCATTCTAGGACATTGTTGGGAAAGCGGTTAATTTTGAACTAAGTGACATGAGGGCGAAAGGAAGACCATTTGGAGCATCCCGCAATGTATTCACTGTCGACAACTTTGGGCACTAGTTTAGATAGTGACAAAGTGTGAATGTATAGTCGAATGCTTCGAGGGGTTATGTATGCTCTTATATTGAGAGGGATTAGAGATACTTGAACCGGTGTATCCGAATGGGTCTGAAGTACTTAAGACAGCATTTTCTTTTTGGGTTGATGTCTCTATACTGACTCTATAGAGTTTCTAGTGTAGAGCTCCCAAATTGCAGGTGTGCTTAGCAGTCGCACGACCCATTAGCTTGTATGAATTAATGTTGATGTATATAATGGATTGAGAGGGATGACAGTGTCGTACCCGCCACGTGCGAGTGGAAGATGTTAGTTGGGTCATGGACCCAAACCGGGACGCCCATGTTGGGTTGACCCAAATTAAAGAATGTCCAAATGAGTATGTCTTTTAGAGGTATAATTTACCAAGAGGTATCTTTTACCCAAAATACATGTCCGTTAAATATTAACAGACATGTCCGTATATTATGTGTCTCTTAATGACACCTATTGGTTGTCTATATAAACCCAAAGCAATCGAATAGATGGATCATCTGAAATACCTACTCTATTTCTTTCTCTCTCTACATAACGTTAAAATACTTTTGTGCTGTGAAAATTCGGTATTGATTCCTATTGTGTAACAACATCATACTGCTCGAACAATTAAAGAAAAGACGTTGATTTGGATTCTAAAGTACGTGAAACATCCTTAAACAGTATTTAGGATTAAAGCAAATAAGGAATGTATTTAATCCCATGCTTTTGCAATATATATGAGATTTCCAACACATATGTCTTGTGATTGTGTTTTATTTATGGTGTTTTAGATTATTAGATAACATATTAATCATATTTATCATATTTTCTTAAGTTTTTTGTAGTTTTATTAGTCTATTGTATTGGTTTACATATATATATATATATATATATATATATATTATTTTAACAATCTAGTTATA
>CM042200.1:4492368-4517640 GCA_023539305.1 Ilex asprella
ATATATATATATATATATATAAAATAGAGTTGAGTTTGAATTCTCAAACTTATCTTGGACTTTTCATGTTTCAGATCAATTTTGAGCAAAAAATAAGTTATATTCAATAGTCTATTTTATCTCTAATTTTGTGCGACCCAAATCAACTCAAAAATATTGATTCGATGGATCAGATTAATAGACAAATTTTGTCTTTCTGCTCAAAGACACCTTCCATTTTTAATTACCCCAAATTAATGTTATTCCATTTTCACATTCCATTCACGACTCCCTAACTTTTATATTCACACCTTAATTCAGAAGCAAATCTTCCACAAAATCAAACATATATCTTCCCCAACTTATGTCTAACTTAATTCATTCACTCTTTCTGTTGTAACTAATTTGTTTTATTTCGTATTTGAGTATTTGTCTTTTGGATTATACAATGACGATTTTTAAATTCATTAATGATGAATTGAAATTGCACATTTGATTTTAACCTTTCATGAAAGCTATTTTTTTTTTCATATAGGATTTCATCGAGTGAGTGAATATTTTTTTTTTTTGTGTTATGTAACTTTAATTTTTAGTATAATGCAAGCAGTAAGGAATTTTAATTTTATAATACAAAGATAACAAAACATAATAGCTTGAGTTTGAGAACTATTGGGTGTTTAGATAATGAGGAAATAAGTCCCACTTATTCCAATTTTCTAAGGTGTCAAGTAAAATGTTTTTCAATTCAAAACAATAAAAAAGTAATATATTTTTTATACTCCATTTAGTTGTCCATGAAAATGACTACTGAAAATTATCCTCAAGAGCGGAAGAACATTTTGAAGAGGTTTATATTATGAAAGATTGTGGTGTGAATCATTTTTTAAAAATAAAAATGTGTATTCTTTACTATTTTGATTATACAAATTTTGTATACAGATTGATATTATCCAAGGATTGTGTTCTTTGAATTGATTTTATCGATTTTTTTTATAGTGGATCTGTATTGATTGGTACTTTTGTTATACATTGTTTTCAAGTGTAATTTTTTATTACCTAGTGTCTTTAGGCATAAGCAATAACTAGTCTATATAATAAAATATAATATAATTCAAATTTTTAAAAATAAACAAAATGACTTTTATTTTTTTGTGGTTAAGAGATCTCTTTAAAAGTTTATGTTAAATTTTATCTGATGGCAAATATTAAAATCTCAGATTTAATAGGAAAAATACACTCCTAAGGGTCTTTTTGAGTACTTTTTAAAAGTGTTTTTAAAATTTATAATTTTTCATAAATACTTTTAAAAAAAATAGTGTTTGGAACCGCTCACCACTACCACTGCCTCGTCACTACTACCACCACCCCCATCACCACTACCACCACCCCACCACTATCACTAATACCACCACCACCACTATTGTCATTATCACCCTACCACCACCTTTGCCACGACAACCACCATCGTCGCTATCACCCCCTACCACCTTTGTCACAACAACTACCACCACTGTCGTCATCCCACAACCACTGTCCCACCACCACCATCGCCACTACTACTATCCTTACTGCCCATCACCAGTGTCATCCCACCACCATTACCACTACTACCGTTATTGTCACCCTACAACCACCGTCACTGTTCCACCATCATCCATACCACCACCACCTTTGCCTTTATCACCACTGCCCCATTGTCACCCTCACCCCCACTCCCCACCACCACCATTGTCATCCACCACTGATTGCTACTACCGTCGTTTACCACCATCACCCACTACAATTGTTATTTTCATTCTTATATTTATTATCACTACCATCGCTAGCACCCACCATCACCATCACCGTTGTCACCTACGACTGCTATCACCACTATGGTTGTCGCCACCTACCACCACTACTACCGCTCACCTCCACTACAACTGGTGCTTAAATTCATTTCTTTCTCATCTATGTTTGTGATTTGATTTTTAGTGTGAATACAAATGTATTTAATATTGACTATTTTTTTATTACTCCATGTCTTTAGGCACAATCAATAACTAGTATATATATTTATAATACTGCAAAGTTACACTATGAAGCCTAATTTCTATTACTTTTACATTGTTTTGCTACACTTTATATTTTTGTAAATATACCATAATCATATAAATTTTTAACATTTTTTTTCAATTGATGATTATAGTTGATTTTTTGTTGAGTAAATCACATGTATTTGATATTATGATTGTGGATGTACAAATATTAGACATTTAATTTCATAAACCCTTTAGTGTCACACTGTATTAATAGACTTTTAAATTATAACTTTATATGAATTCAAATTATAAAGTAATTTTATGTACACAATATAATTATGAATTGAACAAATTCATATCATTTATTAGTCCCGAAGAAACTACCACGAAAACAACATACAAAAGAAGAAGAAAACACAATTTAAGATTCAAACAACAACTAGTATTGTAGTGTTCAGTATTCAAAAACAATACTATAAAAAAATTCATAAACACAAATATTAAAATTAACAAATAATTATTTGACAGATGAAAAGTTAACCAAAAAAGTGAGCACTCAATACAATAAGTAGAAACAAATACGAAAATTGTGAAGAAAAAAAAACCCTGAAACTAACTAGCAGTCTGTGGAACGAACAAAAAAAATGAAAGAAAGCACAAGTTCAACCTGATAATATTTGAACGTCGTAGAAGAAGAAATATGATACATTTGAGATTTTCAACAGTCATTGAAGAATAATAAGAATGATAGGTTTGAGAAAATTTAAAATTCAAAATGGTAAAGATATGTACAATTAATGTTATACACAAATCTTGTGATAATATAATTCTTCCATTATATTAGAAAATTTTTAATACAATAAAACAAAATAAAAAATATAATTAGTTGTAAAAAAAATGTATAATTTAAGGGAGGACAAATATGTCAAAAAAAAATCACAAAAAGTCAAATTGTGTCCTTGGACACAATTAAGTTCCAAAAATAAGAGTTATATACTTTTTAACAAATAACTATAATTTCATATACTTCCTTATAATTTTCCATTTTTTTAGAGCCAACTCTTAGGCAGAATCTGCGTGACATATTAACATTAAATTTGAAAAAAAAATTTGGAAAAAAAGGGTCAAGCATAAAAAAAAAAAAACAAAAAAAAAATAGACATGGTAGAGGCAGAATCGAAGGATAATTCCATAAAGGCTCATTAAAATTGACTCGAAGGACAAGTTGTGAGTCGCCGCGTATTAATGCAAATGGCACGAAATTCGAATGGGCCTAATTCTTCCTTAACACTCTCTTAATTAGTCCAAAAGAAAAAGATTAAGTAAATAAACTAATAATTTAGTAAACTATAATCAAGGAAGATGAAAAAAAATCAAGAATGTTATTTTTCGGTGTATAAAATGGATATACAAATAAGTCACTTTAAATATTCGTTGGTGAGTATTGTCTTTCAACACAACAGAATAATCTGCATGAGACCCCACTATGGGTGTCAACCATGTCGAGTTAAACGGTTATGCGTTAGGTTTAATTAGGTTCGCACGAAAAATCAATAAACTTGTACATAATTTGTTTAAGTAAACGAATGAAAATTTTCAAATTGAACACGATTTGTTTATTAAGTGGGTTACACGATACGACTCATAATAAACAAATTAAATTGGGTAGAGTTGAGTTAACACGATAACTTTTTTAACCTGCCACCCATTTGTCATTAAAAATGTTGTATAACTAATTAATAAACATACCTGCGAACAAATTAACAAACTATTAATAAAAAATTTGTTATTCAACGTGAAATGACCCATTGGTATGGGCCACTCACTCTAACTAGTAATAAGTTTCATATTAATATACTTAATAACTACATATATTTATTTTGACTATTTTTTTAAAATAATTATTAATTTATTATTATATTAATATTATTTAAACAGATAAACGGGTTGATTTGTTTTACCTGAACATGATCCGTTTATTACACGGGTCTGACATGTTCACCTATTTACCACTCAACCCGCTTAACGCCATGTTAATTTGTGTCAACTACTTGTGTCGTGCCGAATTTTAACCTACCTAGACCCATAATATTTAAGTTGGGGTCAAAGCAATTTGGCACATTGAAAAATAGGTTTAGTCCCATAAAACAGTCATAATTATAAAGACTCGAACTCAAGTGTAGAACGTTTTTTTTTTGAGTTTTTTCTAGTGAATGAACCATTCAACCATAAAGATTAATGGTTTGTTTGGTAGGAAGGATGAAAAATAGAAAGGATGAAAAAGTATGATGGATAGACTTTCCATTCTTAGAGGGAGGAAAATCACTTTCCCTTATTTTTGTTTGGTACGATGGATGGAAAGTTGGATGAATTAATTTTCTATTGTTTGGTATCGGAGAAAAAATGAAAGGAAAGAAAACACATACAAATTTAATTTACCATTATACCCTCACTAATAAAAATTATCTTTTTCCTATTGCAAGTAGACTTTTCAAGATTTCAAAATGTTAAAAATCCCTCCAATTTGCTATTAAAATTAATAAATATATACAAAAATATATATTTCTTCGTCCACTTTCTTGTGGAATCAACTAAAATATAATGTTTGTGTGTTTTGAGAAATTTATCGAAATTGATTAGTGAGGAATATAACAAAAAATCGTCTAATATAAAAGAGTGATAATTGTCGACATGGTATGATAACATGATGCGAACTCTTGTAATTTTGATCAATTTAATGTCAAAGTATATTACACAATTTTTTTAATTAATCGGGTCATAATCAATTAGTTTGATCAAATTATATTGAGTATGTATTGTATTATTTTTTTGGTATGGTAGATGAAAAAATTGAGGGATAAATTTTCTATTATTAGGTAAAAGAAATAAAAAGAATGGAATGAAAAAATATATTAACTCAATTTAATATTATACCCTTGAATATAAATTCAAGGGTATAAACATGAAGTGTAAAATAAAAACTATTTTTTACAAAAAAATTGACTCCGTAGCATGTTTCTAGAAACATCTTGTCCATGTAGAAATATCACCTTGTGAAGGGCATAAAAGTAATTTAATTTAGCCTCATTAAAGTCAGCAACACTTATCATAGAAAAAAAAATAGCAGGTCGAATGGAATCACTTTCCACCAATTTTTTCATTCCATTTGATTTTCCTTTGAAACCAAACAAAGGATACTCTTTCATTCTTCTCCATTTTTCATCCATCAACTTTTCTTTCGAATCAAAAAAGGCCTAAGATTCTTAGGCCCAGAGAGATTGATTCCCACGTTACAAAGACAACAAAATGCCTTACCAGTTGGAAACGATTCCCTTCAACACAAACCACAAGTCCCCACATGTCCATTTTCTATCAATTATTGAAGAGATAGATATAACTCTCATCCATATAACTTAGTTTGCATAGGAGTCATCCACACCTCCAAGCAACAAAGAAGAACATGTTAGCTGTCCACCTGTCAGATATTGACAGGCCTAAATAATGATTTGAATCCAGTCATTTGATATGTCTATGCCTAAACGATGATTATTAGCCCCACACACATGTTAAATAGTACTACTTGAGCCCTAAGCAATGATTTGAGTCCAGTCATTTGATATGTCTAAGCCTAAACGATGATTATTAGCCCCACACACATGTTAAATAGTACTATTTGAGCCGAATTTATAGTTACAATTTACTACTCTAATCTACTAAATCTATTAAATCAATTGTGATTTTTGATATTGAACGGAATTCTCTCTCCCAACAAGCAAGACAAGATCACTACTTCTCTTAATAACGGACTTACTTGAATTCTTTTTTAAGCTTAGATGTTCTTTCATAGATTTTCAAACTTTCGATAGACAAACTCTTCATGCATGCGCTCTTTCTTTCCCTCCCTTGGCTATACATCTCTTTTTCTACTTAAACCTCTATCATCCAATAACAATAGTGGGTCGGATGGTAAATTGTATCACTAAATTGAGTCTAAGTAGTATTACAGTAAAAGTTATCGTCTAAAACAAAGGGATTTATATTTTTTTCGTTTCCCTTTTTACTTAATTTCGCTTAATAAAAGATTATCCATCGTGTATGGGTCACGATCCCTTTTATGAATAGTGAGTTTTGTGAATTATCATCGAGTAAGATTAAGTGAAAATCTTTTCCACGAAAGGACTTGCAATTTGTGGGATTAAGTTGCAAGTAGCCATCTAAACCCACGAATACATTGGGCACACAATTTGAAGGCCTGTCATAAATTAGGTGGGTTTGGGCCCAAAGAAAATAAACTGCCCTTCATTTTGTACTATGTTGGCATTGAGACATGAATCATTGACCCAATGATGGCATGCCCAACCCAATGGCTAGTCTATAGTTTTTTGGGTGGGTCACGTCCACTGTTTTGCCTAACAAAAATGGGGAAAATGATTTCCAAATTCCAACCCAACCAATGCAAGATATGTGTCCTTGTTCATTTGGCATGTGCTCTCAAGATAGACATGAAAAAAAGGTATTGAGACAAAATATGAATGAAGGATCGGAGTATTTGACTAGACTCTGGAGATATTGTTGTTTCTATTTATTCCGTTTAGGGAATGGGCTTATGTAAGATTAATAATACCGTGCTGACCAAAATTTCTTATTAATTTTTTCATCTCAAGTAATATGACACAATTTTACCATCAAATAAGTGAGTTTCATTAGTGTTCAATGATAAAAATTATGTCAGATCACTTGAGAATAAAAACTTGATAAAAAATTTAGTGAGTATAACATTACTTATGTAGGATAAGACCGACCTTTTTGAATATCGATAAATTGTCCCTAATCAAGCTCTAAATAAACTTTCACTCATATGAATTCATGTCTTTTTTCATGTATTGAAGATGCAAAATTAATGGCAACTTATTCTGTTACAATAAGTTCAAGCGCTTTAACTTTTTGTAATAATTGTTTTTCTTAGTTCTGAGATCTAACTTCAAATTTATAGGAGACAATCATTCAATTTATCAAAAAAAAAAAAAAATAACTACATAAAAATGGAGTGAAAGAGTATGATTCCCTTTTCTCAATAGTAATTTTCTCTCTCTCCATCATCTGATCCTCTCAGTCCACATGATTATTTTATTGCAAAATACTATTTGGACCTAAGTCAAGAATTTAATCAATTACAGTTGTTAAATTAAAGTTACGTTTCATCAATCATTGGAGTTCACCGAGTGAATGAGGAAATCTGATGACCATACGGAATTTGGTTTTTGGCTAGGTCTCCAAATTAGGTCTCTATAACATTGCTTTATTTTTTTTAAAAAAAACTGACTAGGCTCAATCATTGGGGACTCGATACAAATGGGAAAGAACAGGATTTTATGTGCTAAAATTGAAACTCTAGAGGCCAAAACTCAGACAAAAAACATATTTTTCCCCGAAAAAACTACTGAAACACAAGAGAACAAGCATATACCAAACAAGACAAAAGAGTATAGTACCAACCCTTACACAGCCATAGCAAGATACAATAGCAAGGTAAAACTCCCCACATCATAGATATTACATAGCCCACTGTGAACATGTTGAGAATAAAGGGTTTCAACAAATTATTGAGCAATCATAAATATAAACCATCCAGTTCAACGTATGGAGGGCAATGCAAACCAGCAAAACTAACTGACAGGAGGAGGAGGAATAGCCGGGCCACTCGGTTCAACAACCTGAAGTGTACCTGTAGCGAGCCTCCGTGTAAGATCCTCCACAGATACCTTCACCACATCCTTCCTCATGCCAATATCAGCAGCAACACGACTAGCGCAGTAGACCCCAACAGCTGTTGCTGCCATGCCATAGATGTTGGTAGTAACAAGGCGCAATGGCGAAGATAATACAGCAGCGAGAGGGCCACCTATTATAGACACTGCTTGTCCACTCTGGCCCATCGTGTTCTGACCCAGAACAAGCAAACCAGTCTTGCAGTAGATAGCAAAGTCTTCACAGTTATTCTTGAATACGTTATAGCATCCAAAGCCATTGTTGAGTAGGTAGTTTGCTCGATGAACCACAACATCATATGGATCCGAGACTGCAAGGGTACAAGTTCCACCTCGTGCTTTTGCAAGAAAAAGAGTAGGGCTAACAGCATACTCAAAACGGTACAAGATGCCACCAGCAAGAAAACAGTTTAGGCACGAGGAGACAACCCCGTGATCTTCTGGTGCGGTGCACGTATCGCAGGGCACATAAGATCGGGTTGGTCCTGAGCTTACCAAGAGAACATCCAGCACAGTTCCTGTTCCTACTTCTTGCCCACGTCTAGTAAAATGGATGACCTTATTATCCCCGACATAGATGCCTGTTGGCATTCATATGATAAAGTTTAAGCTATTGGTAACCAGATGTCCCCAAAAAAGGTTCTGTTGTGTAAAACCAGGAAACTAATTGCAAAAATCAAAATAAAGAAGCAACTAATAAATTCACAAACTCAAATCATCTGCATACATGGAGTCTCAATATCATCTATAGACTCTATACTATCTCTCTTTTGGAAAATACTGGTCAAAATGACATATTTTTCACTGACAAAGGACAATCAATAGAACCTAGTCCTACTGCCTGGTCCAACTAAGAAAGAATCAATTTATCAGTTAAAGCACACATCTATAGCTATCTATCAACACATACTGTAAACTGTGTAAACCTTTTTCTATACTTGGATCTATTAGTGAAAAAAATTTCAGTATTCAAATTATTTTGTGGATTTTGTAGAACTTTCCCCCCTCTACATGCTTAAGAGCTCATAGCATGCAACAATTGAAAAACTTGAGGTCCCTAGAGAAATATTTTGCAAAGTGGAAACAAACAGTCATGGTATCCTAATTTCATTTTGCATGTGCCTCACAAAAGTCTCTAGGAAAGAACACTCTATAAATCTTCATTGATTTATAAAAAATTCAATGACACCAATGACAATTCAGAAGCTGGTTTTCTTAGATTCTAGACAAACCTCCCGATAATTGTCAGATATGACCAAAAATATATATGCATGAAAATTGCAAAAAATTATCACTTAATGCATTATAAAAATTTGGTTATGACAAAATTATGTGAAGTGAACTATTAAGTAGTGACTTTAGAAGCAAGATAGACATGACTCCTCTCCATTGGCTTTGAATAACTGAATTTGATTATCAAGAATTGGATGAATTAAATACTCGTGTTTCGAACTCTCGATTGCTGCCAAAGAAGTGCATACACCAACACCAATATAACACGACATGAATGCTAACACAACATATCAATAAGAAAACAAAAAAGGACCTAGATATGAGTATATGACATATTAGTAGGATGACTCCATTGTGACCTGGGCACCTGAGTTTGAGAGGAAAACAACCTCTCAACATGCAGGGTACGGTTGCATGCACTACCCTCGCCAGACATGCTCTATCCTCCCACATGCACTTGTTCACTATTTTTTTATCTGGCGAGGATATGGGCAACAAATAAATGCATTCATATGAACAAAATAATTTTAGTTTATCTGCATGTATACACAGCCATAGAAAATGCAACAATCATTACTTACTGCTAAGCAAATCTCATATCGATCAAACATGAAATTTTTAACTCTTGATTCATAATAGACCAACTAGGGGATGACTCATTTACAAGGAGCAATTAGAGAAATGCTATAGGAGCTAATCAGAGATTGAATTCAATACAATTAGCTATGAGTTTCAATGTTAGATGACTTCATTGATCGAATTCTTTTTCTGATGCGAATATCGGCATTATAAATTATGCATAAAAATTTAAATTTTAAAGGAAAAATTGAAAGACGGTGAATCAGATTTTGAATCTTCAAACCAAAAGATCGACAGAAAACCCACAATGGTTAAACCTTATATCTTTTTATTTATTTATTTAATTTCGTAATATCATTTGAACCATCAAATTCAGGTTGTACGAGCTCCGATTATGTAGAATAGATATAGAGAAAAAGAGAAATCTAACCATGATGGGCATAAATATAAGCACTGCGCCAGGAGTAGATGTGATCGCCAGGTTTGAGGCTGTCTCGATCCACCCTGCATTTCCATTTTCCAATTTGTACTGTAAATCAAAGCTGATAAGGGGTGTTTTGCAATATCAATGATCAAAAGATGAGTCTTACCTGTTGGAGAGTAGCCCCATTTCTCTCTCTTTTTCTCTTCGTTCGGTTGCTCTCTCTCTCTCAAAGTTTTATTCCCCTTTTGCTTGCTTGAGAAATGGATTCCCCCTCTGTTACACGAGATCTCTGTCTAAGAGACAGAGACGCAAGTTGGCCGTTTTATTGCGAGTTATGGACATAATTACAAACAACACCCATTATTTAACTAAAAGTACTAGTGTACCCCTTTGTTTATTCAGAAAATATTCTGTGCAGCGGCCCAAGGTCATGTGAGACCTTGGACGAAAATTTTATATGGGGTTTTATTAATATTTTATTAATTTTATTTTTTGAAATGCAAAATATTGATCAAGTTTTGACAATAATTTTTTCTTAATAGATAGTGCAGTTAATTCATTTAATGAAAAAATATGTGAGTAAAAAATAATTTTAATGTAACAAATAATCATTATTTATTCATGAGCTATGTGCACGCATAAAATACAAACACACCTAAAAAAGTTAGAAAAACTTAAACGAAAGCTCACAAAGAGTGAATAATTTTGGACCTAAGAAAATTAGATATTGAATTGGACTATTAAAATTTGACCCTAAAAATTTGAATTATATCTAAAATACAATTATAACTTTAAAAAATAAGTCTATTATACTAAAGGGATAAATTTTATGGAGACTCTCCAAAATTTGGGTTTAATTAAGTATAGAGTAATTTTGGGCTTAATAAAATTAAATATTAATTTGAAGTTTTAAAATTTGGGCCTTAAAAATTTGAATCATACTTTAAAAAAAAATAAACTTATTATACTAAATGAGTAAATTTTTTGGGGGCCCTCTAAAATTAGGGGCCCTAGACAAGCACATAAGTTGCCTCGGGGTTGGGCCGACCCTAGGTGTCCTCACGCCATCTTTTATTTTTTTGGTGTGGTTTGCACCGACTAATCCCTCAAGCTTAGCAATTGCTATTGTGATTTGAGTTAAGTTAGAGCAAAGTGACTGGCCCTTAGTGAGGGTGGGAAGGGATTGAACTAGTTATCAAAAGCCAGATTCGACTATCGAACCATTTCTAAGAGTGTTTTTTTAGGAGGTAAATTCATATGAAATTAAGTTCTTGATTAAATTCTATAACAATTAAGAGTTTTGTCATTACATTATTATCGTCATGTTGTGTCACCAATCAATTATGAATAAGCATGTAATTTTATTGGATCTTACTAAATTGTATAACAACTAATAACTTTCACATTTAATAAACACTAGAAAAATACTAGAAATGTACGACCTGCGTTGCACATAAATAAATTTAAATAATATTATTTTTATAAAAAATCTGAATTGTATGTGTAATTAAATAAAATAATAAATTAAGTAACAAATAATTAATCTAGATTTTAATTATTCATAAATTTAATTATTGACTTATTCTATAAGTTTTTGAGTAACTAATTTGTCATTTATTTAGGTATCTCTTCGACCCCTTTAGACATTTACATATTTAATTATATTGTAGAACTAGCAACTGCTCGTGCCTAAAGACACTATTTGATAAAGAAAAACCGTGAATAATTGTTGATGTTTGACAACCTAATCTTTTTTTTTCCCTGAACTACGATAACCTAATATTTAGCTATTCCCCAAAGCATTGATGCCTAAATTTTTAATTTAGTGCATAATTAATTCCAAAAACATAGAATAAAACTACTACTACTACTACAAAAAAAAAAACTTTTTGAAACCACAAAATTCATTATTATACACTTCCAACATGAACATAATCCAATTTTAAAACTCAGAACAAATCACCTCAATCTTTTCTATAAAAAAAGTAGGAACAACAAACTAACCTCTATCTTCATTTATAGATTAAAACCCCCACGTGAAATTAAAATAAAAAATAAATAACGATTTTACATAATCATAATTACATAGAAACAACTGTTCAACGGTAGTATGTTGCTTTCAAGATATGAGCTTCCATTGGCTTTGAAGAAAAAATCCAGCTCAAATTCGTATTGGTCTAATTGAAAAAGTCTTTGCCAACTACAAATAAGAAATCAAAAGCATAATATTCACAAAGATCTACAAGCAGCCAAGAACATGTTAGTTGTCCACCTATCAGATATTGATAGGCCTAAGCAATGATTTGAATCCAGTCATTTGATGTCTAAGTCTAAACGATGATTTCTAGCCCCACACATGTTAAATAATACTACTTGAGCTGAATTTATAGTTACAATTTACTACTACAATCTACTAAGTTTATTGAATCAGTTGTGATTTTTGATATTGAGAGGAATTCTCACTCCCAGCAAGCCAGACAAGATCACAACTTCTCTTAATAACATACTTACTTGAATTGTTCTTTAATCTTAAATGTTCTTTCATAGATTCTGAAAGTTCCAATAGATAGACTCTCCATGCATGCGTTCTTTCTCTCCCTCCCTCAGCTATACATCTCTTTTTCTGCTTAAACCTCTATCATCCAACAACAATAGTGGGCTAGATAGTAAATTGTGCCACTAAGATGAGTCTTTATTTTTATCTAAATCACTAAATTGAGTCTAAGCAGCATTATTGCAAAAGTTATCGTCTAAAATAAAGGGATTTATATTTTTTTCGTTTCCTTTTTTACTTAATTTTGCTTAATAAAAGATTATCCATTGTGTATGAGTTATGAGCCCTTTTATGTATAGTGAGTGTTGTGAATTATCATTGAGTAAGATTGAGTGAAAACCTTTACCACGAAAGGACTTGTAATTTGTGGGATTAAGTTGTGTTAAGAGTATTAGGGTATTCCGTGTAAATTGTTAAGAGTATTAGAGTAGTATGTGTAAATATTAGAGGGTGTATTCGACTTTCTGATTATTGTAAGTTAACTATAAATACAAGTGATGTATGAGAAGTAGGTTAAGTTGCGACCACTCTCAGTTCTCTCTAATATTATGTTAACTCTCTAAACTTAATATAGTATCAGAGCCAAAATAATACAAATATTAATTGTGGGTCGCGGTTGTGTTGTGTTGTTTGTCTTGTCCGGTGGTGGTGGTAGTCGACTGGTGTGGTCAAAGTTCATTTTTTGCTTCGTGGTGGATTTGGGTATCTAGTTTTGCATCGGTGGTTTGCGTCAGTGGTGTAATCGATTGATTGTTCTTACTGGTACCTCCTGGTTCTGCGTCGGTAGTGTAATCGACTGATTGTTCTTGGTGGTGGCTTCTGGTTCTACGCTGGTAGTCTGCGTTGATGATGTAATCGACTATTTGTTGGGTGTTCATTACCATTATCTGACCCTGGTTGGAGGAAAGCTATGGAGGAGGATATGGATTCCTTACATTATAATGGGACTTTGAGATCTCATTCCTTTACCTCCTGATAAACGAAATGTTGATTGTCTTTGGGTGTATACAGTTAAATTTCATCCCGATGGTCTGTGGAGTGTCTCAAAGCCCGACTTGTTGCAAATGACTTTACTCAGACCTATGATGTTGATTATGAGGAGAATTTCTCTCCTGTTGCCAAAATTTCATTTGTTCGTATCTTGATTTCTTTGGCTGCTAATCTTGATTGACCCTTGTTTCAGTTAGATGTCAAGAATGTCTTCCTACATGGTGACTTGGTTGAAGAGGTATATATGAAGCAGCCATCTGAGTTTACTGCTTAGAAGGAGTACGGTAAAAGTGTATGTCGGTTAAAGTAATCTTTGTATGGATTGAAGCAGTCACCGAGAGCATGGTTTGAAAAGTTTTCAGATGCAGTTTTAGAGTTTGGTCTTCTTCGATATCTAATAAACCGTTTTGTGTTTCATAGACAGGCGGATGATGGATACGTTCTATTGGTGGTCTATATAGATGATATTGTGATTACTAAAAATAATTCTGAGGAGATTATCAAGTTAACAATCTTTTTGCAAGAGATTTCATACTAAGAATTTGAAAAAATTCAGGTATTTCTTGGGTATTGAGGTGGCTCGATCTAAACAGGAAATTTGTTTATCTTAGAGGAAATATGTACTTGACATGCTAGAGGAAGTAAGTTTATTGGGTGGCAGACCGATTGATGTTCCTATGAATCCAACTCAGAAACTGTTGATGGACGATGGTGCACTGTTTGAGAATCCGAGTCGGTATCGCAGATTGGTGGGGAAGCTCAATTATCTCACTATTACTCGGCCAAATATTTTTTATGCAGTCAGTGTAGTAAGTCAGTTTATGAGATGTCCTAGATAGGGCTGTTAATCGAACTGAGCTACTCGAGCTCAGCTCGCATTCGGCTTGTTTTGGGCTCGTTCGAGCTCGTTTGAATATTGTAAACAAGCCGAGTATGAACATAATTTTAGTCTTGCTTATAAACGAGCCGTGCTCGAGCTCGAGCAGCTTGAATAGCTTGATATTTTTTACATAAGTTCACTATTATTTTTAGTGGTCTAATTATAGCCGTCCATTCTAAACAGATCTAACGGTGAGGACAACATATATATATATATATATATATATATATATATATATTATCCGGTCTAACCTAAATCCCTAATACACCCAAACCCAACTCCATCTTTCGTCTGAACTGAAGAGCCGCTGTCTTTCTCCATCTTTCCTCTGCCATTATCGGTGAAGCCCTCAAGGTCAAGGTGAGTCTCGTCTTTCTCCACTATCGGTGAAGCCCTCAAGGTTAAGCCCTCAATTTCATCTTTCGTCTAGCGTTTGTTTTGATTGATCTGTCGTGTCTATCTAAAAAATTGCAGGTGAAATACTCGAGGGAGCCCGAAAACCCTACTTCATCGTTTGTTTTGATCAATTTGTTGTGTCTGTCTAAAAAATACTCGGTGAAATTTCTGTTAGTTGCTTATCTTCTTACTCGTATATTATGGAAAGATGGGTTTTCTATTATAAGATGAATGTAATTGTATTTATGTGAGTGGGTCTCTGTGAGTGGGCGCAATGAAAAGTTGATTCTAATGAGACCTTACTAACCTTGCACGTGTCTGTGTTAAAAATTATCAAACCATCAAAAACTGTGTTTGCTCTTAAATGTTTTAGTTCTTAATTTGGGGAGTAGAATGAGTTAATTCTGATGTTCAGAATGTTTTACTCTTTTGTTGAACACTCTGTCACTACTCTTTTGTGTGTTGCAGTGTTGGGTGATGTCCATGGAGAAGTTGATTATAAAATTGTTATGTTGTGTTAATTTGTTATGTTGTATTAAGTGGTATTGAATTTTGTTAAAATTCAAGCTTGTTCGCAAGCCTGAATTCGATTTCTTTGGTCAAGCTTTATACATGCTAAAGCTTGGATTCGAGCTTGTTAACAGAAAACGAGCCTAATCAAGCTGAGCTTGAACTTTTCAATTTTTAGTCAAGCCGAGCTCGAGCTAAAAAAAAGCTTGATGTTCGAGTTCAAGCCGAGCTTGAACATCTTCCTTAAATGTCAAGTTGAGCTTGAGCATGGCGATGCTTGTCGAGCTTGGCTTGATTAACACCCCTAGTCCTAGAGTACCACATTGGGAGGCAGTTACTCGTATTCTGCGATATCTTAAAGGTGGTCCTGGCCTTGGACTTTATATCGAGCTAATGGACATCTTATAGTGGATGGTTTCTCAGATGCTGATTGGGTTAGCTCTCCTTCTGATCGAAGATCAACTATTGGTTATTGTACTTTCTTAGTAGGTAACGTTGTCTCATAAAAAAGTAAGAAACAATATCTGGTAGCAAGATCCAGTGCTGAGGCTGAGTATAGGGCAATGACGCATACAACGAGTGAGTTGACTTGGCTGCTATACTTCCTCCAGAAAATTAGATTTTCGGTTCGACCTCTTTTACAGTTGATATGTGACAACCAGACAACTATTCATATCGCTGTCAACCCAATGTTTCACATGAGAACCAAACATATTGAGGTTGATTGTCACTTTATTCGAGATAAGCTAGTAGTCAGGGAGATTATGACTCCATTTGTGAAATCTGAAGATCAGCTTGTAGATATGTTTATCAAAGTATTGAGTCGTACACGTCTTACAATAATTTGTTACAAGCTTGGATTATATGATATAGATAGTCCAGATTGAGGAGTAGTGTTAAGAGTATTAGGGTATTATGTGTAAATTATTAAAAGTATTAGGGTAGTATGTATAAATATTAGAGGGTGTATTCGTCTTTCTGATTATTGTAAGTTAACTATAAATGCAACTGATGTATGAGAGGTAAGTTAAGTTGCGACCACTTTCAGTTCTCTCTAATATTGTGTTAACTCTCTAAACTAAACAAGTTGCAAGTAGCCATCTAAATCCAGGAATACATTAGGCACACAATTTGAAGGCATGTCATAAATTAGTTGGGTTTGGGCCCAAAGAAAATAGAACAATGTTATGTAACACAAATCTGTATCCCAAATGAAGGAGACCATTGGATCAGTGGGTTCTATTTTAAAAAGTTAATGACACCTACTCATTCAATAATCCTCCTTTATTTGGGATGCAAAATTGAGTTACAAATTTAAGTTACATAATATTTCCCAAGAAAATAAATTGCCCCTTCATTTTGTACTATGTTGGCATTGAGACATGAATCATTGACCCAATGATGGCATGCCTGACCCGATGACTAGTCTATAATTTTTTTGGGTGAGTCACCTCCACTGTTTTGCTTAGCAAAAATGAGGAAAATGATTTCCAATTCCAACCCAACCAATGAAAGATATGTGTCCTTGTTCATTTGGCATGTGGTCTCAATATAGACATGAAAAAAGATATTGAGACAGAGTATGAATGAATGATTGAAACATCTGATTGGGCTCTAAGATATTGTCGTTTTTGCCTATTCCGTTTAGAGTATGGGCTTATGTAGGATGAGACTGACTTTTTTGAATATCGGTAATTTGTTTGTAGTCAAGTTCTAGAAGTATTTCTACTCACATGAATTCACGTATTTCTTCACGTATTGAAGATGCAAAATCAATGGCAATTTATTCTGTTACGATGGGTTCAACCTCTTTAGCCTTTTGTAATAATTGTTTTCCTTACTTCCTAGATCCAGCTTCAAAACTATAGGAGATAATCATTCAATTTACTGAAATAATAATTATTTGAAAGTGGAGTGAACATGAGGCTACAAAGAGTACAATTCCCTTTTTTCAATAAGAGTTCTCTCTTCCCTTCATTTGATCCTCTCATTCCACATGATTATTTTATTGCAAAATGTTGTTTAGACATAAGTCATAGATTTAATCAATTACAATTGTTGAATTAAAGTTAGATTTCATCGATCATTAGAATTCACAACTGATCTAATGACCATATGAAATTAAGTTCTTAATTAAGGTGGTGTTTGATAAAACTAAAAACTGAAGTGTGAAAGCTAAAAGATAAATTCTGAATTCGTGAACTATTTGGTATCCATTAAAATTTAAGTACTTAATTGAACAAAACTATTTGATAACTATACAGAGTTGACATATGAAAATAAATTAATTTTACCTTTCTACTCTTTAATTTGAAAATATTTATATTTATAAAATATGTTTTTATGAATAAGTGAACAATCACAATAATTGGAAAATAATAAATTAGATAACACAATAAGTGAACAATATTATCTGTTAGAAAAAAGAGAGAAAAATAACTAATAAATAATCGAAAAACATTAAAAAGAGAAAAATAACTAATAAATAATCGAAAAACATTAAAAAAAAGAATAATAAAAGGCATGTGTGAGTGATTGTTAAACTCTGTGTGTGTGTTTGTGTAACTGTGTGTGCAATATATGTGTGTACAACTATGTGTGTGCATAGTGCATGTGTCTGTGTTCGTGTAGTACGTGCGTCTATGTGTGTATGTGCGTAATTATATATGTATATTTTTGTTGGACAAGACAAGAGAAGAAGAAGAAGAAGACAAGGAAAAAATTTACTTGTTACTCGTTGAAGAAGACGATCAGCTAGAAAGATGGAAAAGTTAGGGGTTTTGGAGAGAAGATTAATTAGAGTTTTAATAGGATTATAAATATTTCGGGGTATAATTATCATATTATGAATATTATTAAAGAGATTTTATTTCAATTTTTAGAATTAAGTAAGAGATCTCCTATTTAATATGGTAGCTTAAATTTAAACTCTCTTAGTATATTAAGAGAGTTTAAACTTTGGTTATTGTAGGTGGGGAGTTAAAAGGGTTGACACACGTGTCTATGCCAAGTGTAATCGAAAGGGGTGAGTAGGATAAGTGGATGAGATGGAAGGAACTCAAGCAACTTGTTAACGAAGAAAGGAATCAGTTGGGCAGAGGGTAGGTGAAAATGCTCTCACCATCCATCCCATCATCCCTCCGTAGTGGCAAGTAATGTAGGTATTTATAACACAGTGCTCAGGTAAGTCGGGCTGCCCGCCGCAACCCCCTACCACTTGCGCTAACCCACAACTGTCTCGACCGCGATGATACCAATGGCCGTTAACGGTGAGCCATGCGCCCCAACATTAACTAGGAAGATGTGATGTTTCCCCAAACGCAACCCCGACGTGGCCCCGAGGAAGGTGTGACAACCAAGGTGAGAGCTGGCTCCCAAGGTTCATGACCACGACTGGTCACCGTGGGACCATGACCTCGAAAGGACCATGCTCGTGATGCCTTCCAACTCGGGGTCCTTCTTTCCCTCTCTAGACCCTTCCTCGAGACTTTTTGTCAAGGTGCTTGATAGAGGAAACTCACATAGTTTCGGTCCTTCAGCCACCAATCCACGTGTCTCATCATTCCATATGTTGATCTAGACCAATAACCCCAGTTACCTTAGGAGTCTCTTAGATCCTAGTCCAGCACATCCCAGTGGGCAGTGAGCCATACACTAGGAAGCCTGCTCGAATAGACTAAACCTTCGAGATCTTGCCCCAAGTCGAGGTTGACAATCATGCTCATCCACCCCTTATTGTTCAATTTTCCTTTGAGGAGGGCCATACTCCAATGTCCCTAGGTGGGGACACCTTTTAGTCTAGTGGCCCAGTCGAGCAACAATTGAGGATACCATTCCCGTAGTGTTGGAGGAGAGTTTCGCCGAGGTTGCCCCCACATTTATACGATACCATTCCAGCAAAGGGGCATTGCACAAAGGTGAAATGTTCATTTTGCCACTTCCAATGTGATGGAGATGTATCTCGCCCTAATGTGGTATTGTGCTTGAGGGTATCGCGCTAAAGGCCATCGCGACCGGGGGGCGTCGCACATAAGTGTCGTGGCTTGGGTTATTATCTACACCAGTCCAGTTGACACTGTCAGGACATCGTGCCTAGGGGAGTTGTGGACAGGGGCGTCGCGCCTTAGGTGTCACGCATGAATGTCGTGCCTTGGGCGTCACGCATAATAGTGTTATCTACACTAGTTCAGTTGACGTTGTCAGGTGCCATTTTCATATCGACTAATAACTGTTGCCACTTGTCCTGTTATGGTGAAGACATGTGTCTTGAAAATTTTTAAGTACTACATTTGCCCTCGCGGGAGCGCCAGGTTGTAGGAAGCATCCTGCGCGTGCACATCATTTTTTGTTCACACTTTTCGTTTGATTGTAACTATCGTCTGTGAGTTGACTGTGGTGCTAATAACTAAATTTTTTTCATAAATTTGGCTCAAGTGTTTTGCCGTTATTTCTCTATTGCCAAAAATATTGTTGTGGTTAGTTGCCCTTGCATGTATGGACCTTATTTTGATGGACTTTGCATGCATAATGGTTGCGAGAACTTGTGTGTTTTTGTCCTTGTGCAATTTTGGAGTGGGCCTTCACGTCCCTTAGTGTA
The DNA here is from genome assembly GCA_023539305.1 of Ilex asprella. NCBI lineage: Eukaryota > Viridiplantae > Streptophyta > Magnoliopsida > Aquifoliales > Aquifoliaceae > Ilex > Ilex asprella. The sequence goes on from CM042200.1 coordinate 4,512,300, forward strand.
CCATTGCAAATCCACTTGGATGACCCACCACAAGAAAGAGCTCAGTTAGGGTCAGTTGAGGTTTTCAAGTATACCTCGAGGTTTGGGCAGTCCAGCCCCTGATGCGAGGCTTGAGAATCAGTCGCAGTCTGACAAAGATCATAGTTGTTGGAGGTCGCGGCTGACATGGGACTTCGTGACGCTTGTGAGAGCTTGAATAGACTGATTGCCGAAGTAATGTGTCAACTTAAAGGGAGCCTGGATTGGCTACTGATGTCTACATTAGCCCCTTGTTTTCTAGAAGTGTTTAGACCAACCACTTCTATCAGACACAATACAAAGTGTCGAATAATTTCCAATCTACTTGAACCAGTCCAAGGCAGATAATAATGGCCTTTCGAGATGTTTTTGATTCGTAAGTGGAGCGTGAAGAATTTTCAACAATGAACCTCCATAGTTGGGAAGACCGCAATAGTCAAGTATTTGCGCCTCTTGAAATGCCAAAGTGTTATGAATTAAAGAGCCTAATATGTGTATGATAACGCTCTAAGAATACCAGTGACTGAGTCCATTTCTACTGCATTGAGCATATGGATATATAAGTGGTTATGTCCGCTTAGTGTTGGACTGACTGTTAATAGGCAAGATGGTTGTTGAGAATGTGTCCCCCCTCTAGCGTAATGATTAGTGCGTATAAGTAAAGTGACATTTAAGCAACTGAAGTATAGAGTCACCATTGTGCATGTGTAAGAATTGAAATATGTGGATATATGATGACCTCTCCAATTTAAGGTGAGCATGTACAAGTAATACTAGTATCCATACAAAACAATAAACTCTTGTTGAAAAATACAAATATGAGGATGACCAAGAAATCCCGTTTGCTGACCTAGACCATCGGCTCTATGTTAGAGCCTTTCCAGATCCCTGTTAGGGCCAACCCATTGAGTAGCAGGCCATATAATTGGAGGCCTGCTCTAGCAAACTGAGCCTTCGAAGCCCTGTCTCAGGCCAAGACTGAAAATCATGCTCATTTTAAATGTTGATCCAAACCATAGACCCCTTTATCAGAGTCTCCTAGGATCCCAGTTAGGTTCGACCCAATGGGTAGCAAGCCATACATTGGGTGACCTACCCCAACAAACTAAGCTTTCGCAGCCCTGTTCCTAGGGCCGAGACTGACAATCATACTCTTTCCACGCTGCTCTATATTAAGGTTGGCTGAGCAACGACGTACCATTTTACCTTTGAGGCTATATGATTACCATTTACCATTTCCGCGGTGGGGGAGGCGGACTAACTAAGTCACGTTAGGATTGCCCCCAAAAGCTCGTGGTGCCACTCTTGCCTTTTTGGACAAGGATCCATTTACCATTTTCACTGCAATATGCTCATGGTGCCACTCTTGCCTTTTTAGACAAGGATCCATTTATCATTTTCACAGTGATATGCTCGTGGTGCTACTCTCATCTTTTGGATGAGGCTCCATTTATACTTCTATAATGAAGGCGAACTATGTGGCGTCGCGTTTTCCTCAATGCTCACGTTCTCCTCAAGCCTTCCAATAATGCGAGAAAAAGAATAGAATCCACAATATAATGCGAAAGTCATATGCTATTACAAGCCTTTATATTTTTCTCCGCACGTATTTGGTTATGATGGAGATTCCATGCGTGCATCATTTTTGACATTTCTTTGATATGATGTTCGAGAATACCATTTCATAGCCTTTTGATGAGGTCATCTCACATCCAATACCGCCATTTGATCACTAGGCCTAGATGAAAATATGCATCAATTTGATGTAGTACCCGTAGATATAGCTTTGGGAAGTACTCCGCAAAATCCTCTAGCTGGAGATGAGGCCTCCAGAAATATGGCAAGAAATGAGATGTGCATAACTATTGCCTTTGAGAAAAAAACTTACTGGGGTACAAGATTAGCTAATAGAAAAGTTATCGCTCTTGTGCAGAAAGCCCATGAGATGCTCTACGAAAATATCCGAACTAATGTGGAGACCTTTCTTAGTTTGATATGTGTAGTCATACAATTGCTTGAGGAAGCCTTCATTAGTGTTGCCAAGAGGCAAAGTTCTGTTGTGAAGTGAGTAAAATAATCCCCTACCTTGGCTGTCAAATTCATAGAACATTGGGAATCAAGCTCCATAGAATAGGCTATTCGAACCTGGATGACTCGTTCTAACTAGTAACTCCAATAATGTGCTCTATATTAGCACTCCAATATATATGTTCAACCCGTCAGCTACGAAGCCGACATAGAAAACCGAAGTGGTGCCTTCTCCACAATAACTTAAAGTGGGGAAATGAGGTTGTTGTGACCAAGGTTATTTGTTGGGGACATCATAGTGCCATGATGTGGTGCTCGCGCAACCTTAAGGGTTGGGCCATATGGCATTCCAGGTAATAGCTCATCTTCTTGAAGTATAGCTCCAATTAATGGGAGTGGAAGCCATTATGTGACCCTATAAGGGCTTTCAAGAATAAAGTGTTCGGCAGCTTGAAGGCATATCCCTTCATATTGATAAGGTTGAGAAGATATAAATGCTCTCGAAAATAGTCGCGACAATTTTAAAAATGTATAACCATGCAAGATTTTCATATTCCATGGCCACTTCCTGAGCTTGTCAAAGCTATAGTTCACTTGTGGGAAGTGCATGATTATAGGTTTCCCTTAACAATGACGTTCCTTGCACAAAGAAATGTCATTAGTTAGCACTTGTGGGATAACAATCATTGAAATATCCATCTACATTAATGAGCCCATAAAAATGCTAAGGCAAGTTTTACTGCCCAATTATGATAAAGAGGATATGACCATGTGTCGAGATGGTCTTGAAGTTTGATATGGGGTACAAAGTTTCAAAAGTGTAAGATAATTGTCCAAAATAACTTCAGTACAATATACCAAATTGCTATTTTTTGTAAATTTGCCCCATCTTTCACATATCTGGGCATGCTCATATATGTATATGACAATGTAAAACTCATGCAGAATAAGGCCAAAAATCATTTCATGCCCTGCCATGACAAGCAATAGTATTATCCCCTTCCCCCTCTTTTTTTGGCCATAACAAGAATTTAACTTCAAAGAATGAATAAACTTCTTTAAAGGAGATGCACCTAGTTCATCTATGTCACCTCATATGGACATGGACTTGGCCAACCCAAGGTGACACAACCGCCACCAATGTTCGCGTAGCATCCTTGTAGGGTAGCCTTCATGTTTGAATTGTCAAGGTGCAACGAGGTCCCAAGGTGCTTGGAGTTGTGATGGTAAGTCTTACAGTGGTACTGGTGCCGCAACGGTGGGTCATGCGACTCACGCAACAGACCTCAACTTGCCGAAGGTGATTAGCCTAGCAAGTTTTCGTGGTCACAATCAATAAGTACCTAAAAAATCAGTCAAGGAAATATGTCCAGGTTCACAAGATATTTGGTGCCGCCGTGGTGGGTCACGCGGCAGAATGGTGTCGTGACTATGGACCATGTTTTTCTTGAATTTAGAAGTATATCAATAGTTGAACTCCATTTTATAATTTGAACCATTGGCAAAGAATCAATGTGAGCCGACCCCAAAGCCAGTGAAGGAACTTTGTTATATGATGACCATTGCAGAGACCTTATTATTGTTCCACGAAAAGATGAATATGTCATGTAGTCTCTGTGGTCACACCATAAATAGCTCGCCAACATACATGCCTAATAATAAGAGTGGGGACAATTTGCAAATAATAAAAACTTTATGCATTTCATGTATAGGTGTATCCGGATCGAAGGGCCAACTATGCAATGAATATTCTTAGATTGGTATGACAACCCACTTGAACTATTGGTCAAACCAACGGCCACACGAACGTCTAGATATTTCTTGCCATACTTTTCAAAATCTAGATGATTTTTTCTCTATAATACAAGGACCAGTTTTACTGCTTTCTCACATAAAATTATTGAGTCAAAGAGAGTTCTGTGGATTGTGGAAAGACTTACTAGGTAGTGTGTCCACCTTATCAAGCTACTGCCCAAGTTAATGGCCGCTCAAATGAGGCCCAATGATATTATGATTTAATTGGACTTGTATAGTTTCCACCTTAGATTTATGGACCATTCCCATGATTTTTTCATTAATAAATTATTAACTTGAACATTGGTCCAGCAGTTGAAGCGAGGGACTGTCAAGGTAGTGACCCACTTCTTATATTTTATTAGCTATACCACCATACTTCAAATGATGGAAAACCAGTTAAGGATACAAAAAAGATTATGGGTCAGTGAGCTATGAGGTTCTTTATGTCGTGACATTGGGTCGTGAGTGCAGCAGGCCATCGTGGTGGTTAGCCTTTGCGGTCATAATACTTGCCGACTTAGACACCTCATAACATGGATGAGTCCCATTTATATACTTTGTTCACATCAACCAAATGCTTAACCTTTTGTCTTTATGCAACCGTTTTTGCTCTCATGACTTATCAATTTGAGTTGGTCACTTAGTATAACCGCGAGTGACTATGTTCCATTGTTGTCGCGGTTATAATGATTAAACTAGTGAGACATTCATTTTTCAATAATATTTATGGCTAGTGTGTTCAAGTGACAAGTCTAAAGGTTGATTTTTTTTAAAAATAAAATAAAAGCCAATTGGAGTAGTCTGCTTAGGGACTCATCCGTATGTGTTCCTTGACTCATATAAAGGCATGTAAAGATAAGGTATACAACATGCAGCAGGATCATTTATGTGAGCAATATAAAATATAAAACAAGGATAAGAAGATAGAACCAACTTCCCTTCTTATGCAGACAACTTCACTGAAGGCATTTTTCACACGAAAGCTCTTCTCGCTATGCATGTTTAGTCCTTCACAGTGGAAGCTTTACTATTGCTACGTTGTTTTAGTTATCATTTCAGAAGGTGGCCAGAGCCTAGTGCAAGAACATACTTGAACATTTTTGCATAACACACGGTTCCCTTCTCTAGTCTCCTCCTTTCTTGTTGACCAGAGGTAAAGAAAAAGAATCATGACCTTTGGTCATGTTTTCCAGTAGGTAACGTAGTGAAATGAATAGGTGTCCAACTCAAAATGACAAAGTGCTACTAGATAGCGAAAATACCATTTGGAGTGTCACCTCTCCAGTGGAATTGCCAAAAGAATGTAGGTGGTGAGTTAAAATAGGTTGACACACATGTCTATGCCAAGTGTAATAAAAAAGGGTGAGTAAGATAAGTGGATGAGATGGAAGGAACTCGAGCAGCCTGTTAACGAAGGGACGAACTAGTTGGGCAGAAGGTAGGTGAAAATTCTCTCACCAGCTATTCCATCATCCCTCCATAGTCGGCAAGTAATGTG
>CM042200.1:4517650-4542772 GCA_023539305.1 Ilex asprella
CGGCGAGACATGGGTCCCAACATTAACTAGGCAGATGTGATATTTTTTCAAATGCAACATGGATGTGGCCCCGAGGAAGGTGTGACAATCAAGGTGAGAGATGGCTCCCAAGGTCCATGACCGTGACTGGTCACCATGGGACCATGACCTCGAGAGGACCATGTTCGGGATGCCCTCCAATCCTTCTTTTCCACTCTAGACCCTTCCTCGAGACTTTTTGTCGAGGTGCCTGATAGATGAAACCCACATAGTTTCGGTCCTTCAGTCATCAATCCACATGTCCCATTATCCCATATGTTGATCCGGGTCAACAACCCCAGTTACTTTAGGAGTCTCTTCGGGTCCCAGTCAAGCACATTCCAGTGGGCAGTGAGTCATACATTAGGAGGCCTGCTTGAGTAGAGAGTAGACTAAACCTTCGAGACCTTGCCCCAGGCCGAGGTTGACAATCATGCTCATTCGCCCCTATTGCTCAATTCTTCCTTGAGGAGGGCCATACTCTCATGTCCCTAGGTGGGGACACCTTTTAATCTAGTGTGCCAGTCGAGCAATGGTTGAGGATATCATTCCCGCAGCGGGGAGGGCGAGTTTCGCCGAGGTTGCCTCTACACTTCTGCGATATCATTCTCTCAAAGGGGCATCGCGCCTGAGGTTACCCCATACTTTTGCGATTCCATTTCTGTTCAACCTTGGTGAAAGGTTCATTTTGCCACTTCTAATGTGATGGAGATGTGTCTCGCTCTGATACGGTATTGTACTTGAGGGCGACACGCCAAGGGCCATCGCAGTCAGGGGGCGTCGCGGACTGGGGGTATCGCACCTAGGGGCGTCACATATGAGTGTCGTGCCTTGGGTTATTATCTACACCAATCCAGTTGACTCTGTCAGGGCGTTGCGCCCAGGGGCTTCGTGGACAGGGGCATCGTGACTTAGGTGCCGCGTATGAGTGTCGTGCCTTGTGTTATTATCTACACCAGTCCAGTTGACGCTGTCAAGGCGTCGTGGATAGGGGCGTCGTGCCTTAGGTGCCGGGCATGAGTGTCATGCCTTGGACGTCACGCATGACATTGTTATCTACACCAGTCCAATTAATGTTGTCAGGCGCCATTTTCATATCGACTGATAATTGCTGCCACTTGTCTTGTTATGGTGAAGACACGTGTCTTAAAATTTTTCGAGTACTACAGTTATTAAACGGACTTATACTAAGAGAGTTTAAATTTTAGTTATCAAACAGACTTAATTAATGAGTGATGTATACATTCATTTTAAGTGCTGAATTTAGGTTAACAAACATACCCTTGATCTCCAAATTAAGTCTCTATAATATTACTTTATTTTCTTTTAAAAACTAACTACCCTCAATCATTGGGGACTTGATAACAAATTGGAAACAACAGGGTTTTATGTGCTAAAAATGAAACTCTAGGGGCCAAAACTTGAAGGACAAAAAACATATTTTCCCCAAAAAAACCTAATGAAACATAAGATAACAAACACATACTTCACAAGACAAAACAGTATACTACCAACCATTACACAGCCATAACAAGATACAATAACAAGGTAAAACTCCCCACATCATAGATATTACATAGCCCACTGTGAACATGTTGAGAATAAAGGGTTTCGACAAATTATTGACCAATCATAAATATAAAGCATCCAGTTCAACGTATAGAGGGCAATGCAAACCAGCAAGACTAACTGACAGGAGGAGGAGGAAGAGCCGGGACACTCGGTTCAACAACTTGAAGTGTACCTGTTGCGAGCCTCCGTGTAAGATCCTCCACAGATACCTTCACCACATCCTTCCTCATGCCAATATCAGCAGCAACACGACTAGCACAGTAGACCCCAACAGCTGTTGCTGCCAGGCCATAGATGTTGGTAGTAACAAGGAGCAATGGCGTAGATAATACAGCTGCGAGAGGGCCACCTATTATAGACACTGCTTGTCCACTCTGGCCCATCTTGTTCTGACCCAGAACAAGCAAACCAGTCTTACAGTAGATTGCAAAGTCTTCACAGTTATGCTTGAATACGCTATAGCATCCAAAGCCATTGTTGAGTAGGTAGTTTGCTCGATGAACCACAACATCATATGGATCCGAGACTGCAAGGGTACAAGTTCCACCTCGTGCTTTTGCAACAAATAGAGCAGGGCTAACAGCATACGCAAAACGGTACAAGATGCCACCAGCAAGAAAACAGTTTAGGCACGAGGAGACAACCCCGTGATCTTCTTCTGGTGGGGTGCACGTGTTGCAGGGCACATAAGATCGGGTTGGTCCTGAGCTTACCAAGAGAACATCCAGCACTGTTCCTGTTCCTACTTCTTGCCCATGTCTAGTAAAATGGATGACCTTATTGTCCCCCACATAGATGCCTGTTGGTATTCATATGATAAAGATTAAGCTATTGGTAACCAGATGTCCCCAAAAAATGTTCTGTTGTGTAAAACCAGGAAACTAATTGCAAAAATCAAAATAAAGAAGCAACTAAGAAATTCATAAACTCAAATCAACTTCATACATATACCAGTTTATAGACTCTTTACTATCTCTCTTTTGGAAAATACTTGTCAAATGACATATTTTTTGCTGACAAAGGACAATCAATAGAACCTAAGAATAAAACCCAAAGTTCTAGTGCCTGGTCCAACTAAGAAAGAATCAATTTATCAGTTAAAGCACACATCTATAGCTAGCTATCAACATATAATGTAAAATGTGTAAACCTTTTTCTATACTTGGATCTATTAGTGAAAAAAATTTCAGTATTCAAATTATTTTGTGGATTCCGTAGAACTTTCCCCCCTCTACATGCTTAAGAGCTCATGGCATGCAACAATTGAAAAATTTGAGGTCCCTAGAGAAATATTTTGCAAAGTTGAAACAAACAGTCATGGTATCCTAATTTCATTTTGCATGTGCCTCACAAAAGTCTCTAGGAAAGAACACTCTTCATTAATTTATAAAAAATTCAATGACACCAATGACAATTCAAAAGCTTGTTTTATTAGATTCTAGACAAACCTCTTGATCACTGTCAGATATGACCAAAAATATATATGCATGAAAATTGCAAAAAATTATCACTTAATGCATTATAGAAATTTGGTTATGACAAAATTATGTGAAGTGAACTATTAAGTAGAGACTTTAGAGGCAAGATAGACGTGACTCCTCTCCATTGGCTTTGAATAACTGAATTTGATTATCAAGAATTGGATGAATTAAATACTCAAGTGTTTCAAACTCTCTATTGCTGCCAAAGAAGTGCATACACCAACACCAATATAACACGACACGAATGCTAACACAACATATCAATAAGAAAAGAAAAAAGGACCTAGATATGAGTATATGACATATTGGTAGGATGACTCCATTGTGACCTGGGCGCCTGAGTTTGAGAAGAAAACAACCTCTCAGCATGCAGGGTACAGTTGCTTGCACTACCCTCGCCAGACATGCTCTATCCTCCCACATGAACTTGGTCACTTTTTTTTTTATCTGGCGAGGATATGGGCAACAAATAAATGCATTCAAATGAACAAAATAATTTTAGTTTATTTCCATGTATACACAGTCATAGAAAATGCAACAATCATTACTTACTGTTAAGCAAATCTCATATCGATCTAACATGAAATTTTTAACTCTTGATTCATAATAGACCAACTCGGGGATGACTCATTTAATGAGAGCTGCAATATTTGAAAAGCATCCCAAAGAGAAAATAGAGCAATGCTATAAGAGCTAATCAGAGATTTAATTCAATACAATTAGCTGTGAGTTTCAATGTTAGATGACTTCATTGATTGAATCCCTTTTCTGATGCGAATATCGGCATTATAAATTATGCATAAAAATTTAAATTTTAAAGGAAAATTTGAAAGACGGTGAATCAGATTTTGAATCTTCAAACCAAAAGATCGACAGAAAACCCACAATGGTTATACCTTAAATCTTTTTATTTATTTATTTAATTTCTTAATATCATTTGAACCATCAAATTCAGATTGAACGAGCTCCGATTATGTAGAATAGATATAGAGAAAAAGAGAAATCTGACCATGATGGGCGTAAATATAAGCACTGCGCCAGGAGTAGATGTGATCGCCAGGTTTGAGTCTGTCTCGATTCACCCTGCATTTCCATTTTCCAATTTGTACTGTAAATCGAAACTGATAAGGGGTGTGTTGCAATTTCAATGATCAAAAGATGAGTCTTACCTGTTGGAGAGTAGCCCCATTACTCTCTCTCTCTCTCTCTCTCTCTCTCTACACACACAAAGTTTTATTCCCCCTTTGCTTGCTTAAGAAATGGATTCCTCCTCTGTTACACGAGATCTCTGTTTAAGAGACAGAGACGCAAGTTGACCGTTTCATTGCGAGTTATGGACATAATTACAATAAACACCCATTATTTAACTAAAAGTACTAGTGTGCCCATTTGTTTGTTCAGAAAATATTCAATGCAATGGTGTCATTACATTATTTTTTTTTTGTGTGTGTGTAGATTGCACCGACTAATCTCTCGAGTTTAGTAATTGTTATCGTGACTTGAGTTAAATAATAAGGTGACTGAGAGAGTGGAAAGAGATTGAACCAGTTATCAAAAGTCAGATTCTACTATTTAACCATTTCTAAGAGTTCTACCATTACATTATCATCGTCATATTGTATCGCTATCACCAACTAATTATGTATAAACATGTAATTTTATTGTATCTTACTAAATTCTATAACAACTAATCACTTTCACATTTCAGAAATACTAGAAATGCACGACTTGCGTTGTACGTAAATAATTTAAATAATATTATTTTTATAGAAAATCTAAATTGTATGTGTAATTAAATTAAATAATAAATTAATTACCAAATAATTAATCTGGATTTTAATTATTCATAAATTTAATTATTGACTTATTCTACGAGTTTTTGAGTAACTAATTTGTCATTTATTTAAGTATCTCTTTGACCCCTTTAAACATTTACATATCTAATTATATTATAGAACTAGCAATTGTCTGTACCTAAAGAGACTATTTGATAAACAAAAAACCTTGAATAATTGTTGATGTTTGACAATTTAATCTTTTTTTCTTCCCTGAACTACGATAACCTAATATTTAGTTATTTCCCAAAGCATTGATGCCCAAATTTCTAACTTAGTGCATAATTAATTCCAAACACATAGAATAAAACTACTGCAAAAAAAAAAAAAAAAACTTTTTGAAACCACAAAATTCATTATCATACACTCCCAACATCAACATAATTAATTTTAAAACTCATAACAAATCTCCACAATCTTTTTTATATAACAAAAAAAAAATAAAAACAACAAACTAACCACTATCTTCATTTATAGACTAAAATCCTACATGAAATTAGAATAAAAAATAAATAATGATTTTACATAATCATAATTAAATAGAAACAACTATTCAGCTGTAGTGTGTTGCTTTCAAAATATGAGCTTCTATTGGCTTTGAAGAGAAAATCCTGCCCAAATTCGTACAGGTTCAATTGAAAAAGTCTTGGCCAACTACAAATAAGAAATCAAAAGCATAATATTCACAAAGATCTACAAGCAACAAAGAACATGTTAGTTGTCCACCTATCAGATATTGACAGGCCTAAGCAATGATTTGAATCCATTCATTTGATTTGTCTAAGTCTAAATGATGATTTCTAGCCCCACACATGTTAAATAATACACAAACAAAGGTTGGCCTGAGTGGAAAGGGCTCTGGTCGCTTAAGCAAGTGGTCGTGGTTTCGATCCCTTGTGGATGCAGCACACCTTCTTGGGAGAGGTCCCTACTTTAGCGCCCAACCGTACCTCAGAGGATTAGTCCTGGGCAAAGCCTGGGGACACCTTGGGAAACCAAAAAAAAAAGTTAAATAATATTACTTGAGCCAGATTTATAGTTACAATTTACTACTCCAATCTACTAAGTCTATTGAATCAGTTGTGATTTTTGATATTGAGAGGAATTCTCACTCCCAGCAAGCAAGACAAGATCACCACTTCTCTTAATAACTGACTTACTTGAATTCTTCTTTCACCTTAGATGTTCTTTGATAGATTCTCAAACTTTCGATAGACAGAGTCTTCATGCATGTGTTCTTTCTCTCCCTCCCTCAGCTATACATCTCTTTTTTTTGCTTAAACCTCTATCACCCAACAACAATAGTGGGTCAGATAGTAAATTGTGCCACTAAGTTGAGTCTTTATTTTTATCTAAATCACTAAATTGAGTCTAAGTAGCATTATTGCCAAAGTTATCGTCTAAAAGAAAGAGATTTATATTTTTTTCGTTACCTTTTTTACTTAATTTTGCTTAATAAAAGATTTATCCATCGTGTATGAGTTACGAGCCCTTTTATGAATAGTGAGTTTTGTGAATTATCATTGAGTAACATTAAGTGAAAACCTTTTCCACAAAATGACTTGCAATTTGTGGGATTAAGTTGCAAGTAGCCATCTAAATCCAGGAATACATTGGGCACACAATTTGAAGGCCTGTCATAAATTAGTTGGGTTTGAGCTTCAAAGAAAATAGAACAACGTTATGTAACCTAAATCTGTAACCCAAATTTACATCCCAAATGAAGGGGACCATTGAATCAGTGAGTCCCATTTAAAAAAATTGATGAGACTCACTCATCTAATAGTCTCCTTGCATTTGGGATGCATATTTGAATTACAAATTTATGTTACATAATATTTCTCAAAAAAATAAATTGCCCTTCATTTTGTACTATGTTGGCATTGAGACATGAATAATTGGCCCAATGATGGCATGCCCGACTTGATGGCTAGTCTATAGTTTTTTTTGGGTGAGTCACCTCCACTGTTTTGCCTAGCAAAAATGAGGAAAATGATTTCCAATTCCAACCCAACCAATGCAAGATACGTGTCCGTGTTCATTTGGCATGTGCTCTCAATATAGACATGAAAAAAGATATTGAGACAGCATATGAATGAATGATTGAAGATCTGATTGGGCTCTAAGATATTGTCGTTTTTGCCTATTCCGTTTAGAGAATGGGCCTATGTAGGATAAAACCGATTTTTTTGAATATCAATTATTTGTTTGTAGTCAAGTTCTAGATGTACTTCTACTCATATGAATTCAGGTCTTTCTTCATGTATAGAAGATACAAAATCAATGGCAATTTATTTTGTTACGATGGGTTCAACCTCTTTAGCCTTTTGTAATAATTGTTTTCCTTAGTTCCTAAATCCAGCTTCAAAATTATAGGAGATAATCATTCAATTTACTGAAATAATAATTATTTGAAAGTGGAGTGAACATGAGGCTACAAAGAGTACAATTCCCTTTTTTCAATAAGAGTTATCTCTCCCCTTCATTTGGTCCTCTCATTCCACATGATTATTTTTTTTGCAAAATATTGTTTAGACCTAAGTCATAGATTTAGATTTCATCGATCATTGGAATTCACAACTAATCTGATGATCACATGAAATTATGTTCTCAATTGAGGTGGTGTTTGATAAAACTAAATACTGAAGTCTGAAAGCAGAAAGATAAAGTTTGAATTCGTGAACAGTTTGGTACCCACTAAAATTTAAGTACTTAATTGAACCAAACTGTTTGATAATTATATAGAGCTGACGTATGAAAATAAATAAAATTTTAATTTTACCATTCTACTCTTTAATTTGAAAATATTTATATTTATAAAATATGTTTTTATCAATAAGTGAACACTCACAATAACTGAAAAATAATAAATTGGATAACACAATAAATGAACAATATCATCTGATAAAAAAAAGAGAAAAATAACTAATAAATAATCTAAAAAATTTAAAAAAAAAGAATAATAAAAGGCATGTGTGTGTGATTGTTAAACTGTGTGTGTGTGTAACTGTGTGTGCAGTGTATGTGTGTGCACAGTGCATGTGTTTGTGTTCTTGCAGTACATGTGTATAAAATTGTGTGTATGTGCGTAATTATATACTTATATTTTTGTTGGACAAGACAAGAGAAGAAAACGAAGAACACAAGGAAAAAACATACATGTTACTTATTGAAGAAGACGATCGGCTAGAAGGATGGATAAGTTAGGGGTTTTGGAGAGAACATTAATTAGAGTTTTAATAGAATTGTAAAATATTTCGAGGTATAATTATCATATTGTAAATATTACTGAAGAGATTTTATTTCAATTTTTAAAATTAAGTAAGAGATCATATATTTAATATTGTAGCTTAAATTTAAACTCTCTCTTATCTATACTACTCTAAAAAGTTAGTATAGATGAAAACTTTTATTTGACTAAATTATCCCTACCAAATTATATAATGACAATTGTGATTTCAAAGATAATACAATTGTGACAGTTACAAACTCTACGTTGGCTATTGGGTCGCTATTACAGACGCTTCATATCTTTGATCAAATGTATTACTCGACTTATTGGGTTCTCAACCATGCCAATACCTTATGACTTTATCCTGAAGCTGGTTCCCGCAAAAATGGTTCTCAACCATGTCAATACCAAGTTGATGGCAAGCTGAGAACCAGACATACTTGCGTGGCGATATATCGGTTCGTCATCTCAAATCGATCACTTAGTCTTCTCTGCCTCAACGAAAAAATTTGTTTGAACATGTATTAATTCTCTTTCTACTTGTACTGTATTATAGGTTCTTCCCACAATTCCTTTGTAGATATCTACATTTTGTTTCTATGCAAGAATGGATTTTGGGTTTAATTTTAATTTTTTTTGGTTTTGTTTCTAAATTTACATGAAATCTACCGTATCGTTCCTTTGGGTTGCTCTAGAGGAGACTTTGTTTGTCAATAGTAGTTTTTAGGCCAGATCCTGCTTATGGGTAGAAGGATAACACAATCCAATTGTTCTTTTTGACAATTTTAGCTCAAAACTAATTTTGCCTTTCGCATGGTTTTGCCCCTTTGAGATATTTTCAAGGAATTATTAATTCAGCTTGTCAGGTTGGTGATCACTGTGTTTGTCATATTGTTGCTCCATAACTTGCAATCACTTGGAGTTTGAAATCGCTATATGTTCCATGAGTACGAACAATTAAACATCACATAAACTACCTTAAGAACCTGTTTTTTCACAGGCTATTCTCCTTGAGAACATCTTAAGCAACTATTTTTGGTCAAATCATTGGAATTCTATTGTCATTACCCACATATAAGGGTCTGAATATTTTCACAAAGAATATCAGGGACACCATTTTTATTTGTTTTTAAGTGGTTTATTATTTTTCAACTGCCTATTTTATGCTTAGTGGTGTAATGTGATTGTTGATTGAATTGGAACACGTGTCTTGAATCATTGTTTCTATAAAATTTGATTGTTTGTAAGCAACTAACAATTCGCGTATGAGTTGGACGGACTAACAAGAAGGCCACCCCCAACATATTGCTATCAAAATTTGGATAAAAATGAATTAGTATGTTGTATTGGCTGAGCACTCACGCATTTCATTTCAGTAACAGAAGGAATTCCAACAATTTGTCATTTTTAGGGACATACTTTATTGTTGCTGTCTTCTTTTGACTGTAAATAATTTTTGGAAAATCACACCATTTTTTAATTACTTATGCTATAAAAAAACATGGGTTTTGCCTTGCAATTGATCTTTGTTTTATGGGACCAAATGATTCAATTTCACTTGCTTCTGCTACATTCAAATATTGCTTCTATGTTGTAGCTGATCACATCCGTTGAGGTGATGCTGATATGATGATTACTGGTGGAATTGAAGTTGTCCTAATTGTTATTGGATTGAAAGTTTTGTTGAAATTAGAGCTTTATCTCAGAGAAATGATGATCCATAAATTGCTTCTAGGCCATGAAACCAAGATTGGGCAGAGTTTATCATAGGTCAAGGAGCGAGAGTTTTGTTTAGCTTTCTCCTACAATTTATTTTCTTTCAATTTAGCACATAGATTTTAATTTGATTTGAGGGACTTGGTGTTTCTTCATTCTTTTATAGTCCTTTGAAGATGCTGGTTTGTCAACAGAGACGACACTAGCTTTCTTCCCTGAAAGCAACTTTCTTATTAAATGGTCTGTCTTTTCCTAAATGTTAAAAGTTGTTCTCAGATGCTTTGAGCATTTTTCGTTCTCACATGCTTTTGGTTGTTGATATGTAGGTGGTCATGAACTTATTTTTAGTTTGTGGAAAAAATATGGAAGAGTATTTTTGAGGTCCCTTGTAAACAATATGCCGACTGGGGCGTTGATTTTGGTCGTTTAACAGTCTAGGGTTGAAAATCATTCTCTTTGTTTAAGATATCAGGTATAAAACAAATTTAGTCATGCTTTGCATTTTATTTTAAATAAGTTAAGTTTTTTAATGGCATCTACACTGACTAAAATCAATGAACCATCCATGCCTCAACCTTTATTTGAGATCACAAAATTCTCTACCATTACCAGAGTTGAACGTTAGTTCCTTGTTTCTATTTCTATTACAGCTGGTACTAGAAGACTTGGTGATTGCAACATTGTGGTAGTGCTCCTAATTTATCACCTCGATAATCACTCATGAACTTTAATATTGGATATTATCTTAATAGTCATTTTCTATTAGTTTACTACAAACTGATTGCTTCATTTATCGTCACCGATTTGAATATAGATGAGACCAACATTGTGTCTGAGGTGCATTTTTTTCTGCAATTTTGTAAATTTTATCTTAAAGATTCTATGTGTAGGATTTATACCGATGATATTAAAAGTGCCCTCATACCACAATAAGTAGACATTAGCTAAAGTTACAAAGCTATTGATACTTTTATTACTTACATGTGAAATCCATTACATCATTCTAATTTCCCACCCAAGTGGCTTTTGTGGTGAGAGAGCAACTCTTGCTAAAAGTATTATTATTGTGCAAACGAAAATATTTTGTGATATCTTCTAAAGGATGCTTCAAATTTCTTCTAATGCTAACCTGTTATCATCACTATGGGTAGTAAACGAAGGTATGAATTGCTTCAATGAACTATCCTTAAATAAAAGTTTCATATCATTTTGGTTTAACATCATATCCTAACATCATGTTACAATTCAAGCATGGCTGCACTGGTTGGACCACCATTGGCAATATTGATTACAAGAAATGGGCTGCTACTAAGACCTTTCAATTGGGTGATATCATCCGTAAGTCTCTCTCTCTCTCTCTCTCTCTCTCTCTCTCCGTGTTTTACTTTGATGGTTGCTAAGTAGTTCATAGGGGTTATTGGGAATATATTGTGAAGCTAATGATATCATTTTTTTTGCTGAGTGTTAGTTGAGATAATTGAATGGAAAGAAGTATATCGAGAGTTGCAATTCAAATGGGGTTCATCTACCAGTATGCTCTTATCTTAAATTTTCCTTACACTCGCTCAGTGATCTTTGTCAAACATAGGTCTTGGATACTTTTGTTGCTAATTCAATTATTGAAAATTCATTATTTTTAAAATTTCAATATTGAACCCAGTATCACTTTATGTTAGTTTGTTAAATTAGATTCTTTAAATTAAGGGTCTTCTAATAGTTTAGGTTCACCTCTATGGTTACTTGGTTACGTTGATTGTTAAGTTGAATGAAACATTGATGATTACTTGTAGTTTTAATATAATTCATTGATAATTGATCTGTAATTGACATGTATACGCTTAATGATTAATCCTACTTAATGCATAATTTAATTAAGTTAATAGGTCAATTGTGTTAGTTAAACAAAGTTAAACTAATCAAAATTGACCTATTAAGGTTAGTGTGTGAATTAGGGATAATGCATTAATTATTGTTCTTTTCAGGGTATTATGCGTCAAAGCTACAAACTACCAGGGAGCCAAATGTGACAAAGCTACAAATTCTAATATGACAATTATTAAAGCTCTAAACAAAAAGAGATTAAAGTAATTCAAATGTCATCTTGTGCAAGCATGTGAATGACATCTTTTGCAAACATGTGAATGACATCTTTTTTAAACATGTGAATGACAACTTTTGAAAGTTTGTGAAGGACAACTTTTGGAAGCTTGTGAATGTTATCTTTTGGACTTATGAATGAAATCTTTGGTGTTTGTAAAGACTTTGCCTATAAATACCACCCCCTTTATGACTTGTAAGAAATAAGTTTTTGCTAGAGTTCTTGGTTGTGGACATCCCTCCAAGTTGTTATTGCTTTCTTTGTATGCTTACTAGTTTTTCTCTTGGTTGTGGAAAACCCTCCAAATTTGTATTACTTTCTTTGTATTGTTACTTTCTTTTATGATATTATCATCTCTTGGTTGTGGAATACCTGCCAAGTAGTATTGCTTTCTTTTATTGTGTTATTATCTCTTGGTTGTAGAATACCCGCCAATTAATTATTATTTTCTTTTAATTTAAGTTTTGTTTTATTTTACTTCCATTGTTGGAGCTTCTTTCTTCCCTTAGAGGAGTGAAACTCTTCCACTTTTCTAGAACTTCACCGAAACCGTAAAGGGTGGAACGTGATTCACTTATTCTTGTCGAATATTGTTTATATTGATGCATTTTGTTTATGCTTAGTTCTAACCTTTATTTCTTCATAATGTCTTTCCATTTATTTGTTGTCTTTACTTTAATCATGAGTAGCTAAGCTTTTAGTTGGCTAATCCAAGGGAGACCTCCTCTTGGGTATGTCATTTCAACTTGTTGTCTTTCCTCCTCTAGGTGTACGATAGTTCGGTTTGACTGGGTTGAGAGTGGATGTGGTTGTGAGTCTTTGATATCCCGTAGGCCTGGTCACGGGTTATGCTTGGATCCTCATCATCTCGTCCCTAGCTTCCCACGAATCAATCGTTCATCTATGCACCAGTAGAGGAATGTTTCGAGTTGAATTGAGATTCCCATTGGAATGACCTCTTTGAATTAGCCAACACTTATTTTCATTTTATTATCACAACTTAAACCATCGCCAAATTCCAAAACAAAAATGATTTTACCATTTTCTTTAATAAAAATCACCTTTATGATGGTTCACTTCCTTCCCTGAGGAGACGACCTTGGAATATTTTTCCAAGTAAAACACGATACTCAAAAGACTCCTTGCGCTTGAGGAGCACTTTTGTTCACACACGCACACACATTTTATTCATCCCATTTCATTTTCTCCTTGACCTTTCTTTTGACATCGTCCCAAGTGAGAGTGACACTTCCCCTCACACATACATCATACATACATTGTGGGAGATGTTAGTAAGTTAGGAATAGTAGGAAAAAATATCAAGCACTTAACATATGGGATGTTGGGGGGCAAAGGACTATAAGATCTTACTAGAGGAACTATTTTGAGCAAACTGATCGTTTGGTGTGGCTGGTTGATAGCTCTGATCTTAGAAGGTTAGATGATTGCAAATACGGACTGGAAAATCTTCTAAAGGAAGAGGTATATTTCATTTCGACTCTTTCTTTTTGTATTATGTTATCTCTATTTATGAAGAGGGAAAATAAATATGAACTTGAAATTTTTTAGCGGGTCAGCTCATGAATTTTCAAGAAACAACTTAAGCATTTATGTTTGTCTATTAGCATTTTACTTTGTACAATTTGAGTCAATCTACAAATGGGTAGCATACTTGATGTATTTTACAAAAGGTTTACGCACCTTACAAGTAAGGGATGACAGTGTTTATAATTATTATTTTTTTAAGTTTTATGTGGTGCAAGACATTTTAAATTATTACATGCCCTTGGAAGTTGGATGTTTCTTTTTGGTGGGGTACTGTCATCACTCGCACAATCTATTTTTTCTACCTTTTCAATTTTTTACATGGCATCTTCGTGTTTGTAGCAATGATACTATCATTGCCGTGAGGTAAAGCACAACCCAAAAATATGGTATGCCACTTTGTTTTACAACCCACGATTTGGTACGATCTCAATTTTGTACTTCTAATTTTACTGTATACAATATTGCATGCATCCATGTATTGCGTTCATTCTTATTATGAGTATACTACAAAATCGATTCATGGAGACAGTGGGTGGAAGGGGACAAAATGATATTTTGTTGCGGACTATTTTTTTTTTAACTTAGTTGATTCAAACACCAAATGAGTAGACATGTTAGACGCATTAAATAAATAAGTTGAGATGAACACAAAAATCTTCTGAAAGCAAATGGTAATAATGCATTTCTCAGCTATTGTACATATTATCAACGGCCCAATGGTAGATCTTGTGACTTACTGAAAACAAAGGCAAGAATACATTTAATTAAAGGTTACTGTGAGGAAGTTAATGTTTGATATTGTAGTACATTGATGTAGAATTTTTAGTGCTTATTTTTTGGCGTAATAGCATTCGTTTGCATAATTAAATGTTAATTCTTTTAATACATGTTACAACTTGATGGAGTCAAGTTTCTCTTTCAATAACTGACTATAAAACTATAGAGACACTACATGAAAACTCTTCAAATGGCAAGAATCCTGCAAGCATAAAGGTTCAAGTAGCCTCTCCGTGTTACTAGAGACAATGGCATTCTAAGAAAGGTTGGTGAAATTGTTTGAATTGGTAACAAAGGCCAAAGAGAAGTGTTATTTTATTCAATTGGGGTGGGGGGCTTATCATCGGCTCATTGATTTTGGTTCTATTTAATATATTGACTTTTGTAGCTTAATGTGACTCAAATCCCACCTCTAATCCTAACTATCTCTTACTTTCGGTCTATTTAAATGTCTTTCTTCCAAAGTGTTTCCTTGTTTGTTAAAATAACTTTCTTTAAGGAAGTTTTTGTTTTTCATTCCTAGCTATGGATGTAAGAGTACAATCATATGTTACTTCGAGTGAATTTTGTCATTTTGCTCCTTTATGTATCTTTTGCTTCTCCATACATCCCCACTCATATTCCAAAATTGATCCAATGTTGAAAAAAAAAACTTACAAAATGGTTCACGTGCAACACACATGTACACCAACTAGTTATATTAAGAGAGTTTAAACTTTGGTTATCAAACGGACTTATACTTAGAGAGTTTAAATTTTGGTTATCAAACGGACTTAATTAATGCGTGATGTATACATTCATTTTAAGTGTTGAATTTGTGTTAATAAAGACACCCCCGGTCTCCAAATTAGGTCACTATAATATTACTCTATTTTCTTTTAAAAACTAACTACCCTCAATCATTGGGGACTTGATAACAAATTGGAAACAACAGGGTTTTATGTGCTAAAACTGAAACTCTAGGGGCCAAAACTTGAAGGACAAAAAACATATTTTCCCCAAATTAACTACTGAAACATAAGCTAACAAACATATACTTCACAAGACAAAACAGTATACTACCACCCTTACACAGCCATTACAAGATACAATAACAAGGTAAAACTCCCCACATCATAGATATTACATTGCCCACTGTGAACATGTTGAGAATAAAGGGTTTCAACAAATTATTGACCAATCATAAATATAAAGCATCCAGTTCAACGTATAGAGGGCAATGCAAACCAGCAAGATTAACTGACAGGAGGAGGAGGAAGAGCCGGGACACTCGGTTCAACAACTTGAAGTGTACCTATTGCGAGCCACCGTGTAAGATCCTCCACAGATACCTTCACCACATCCATCCTCATGCCAATATCAGCAGCAACACGACTAGCACAGTAGACCCCAACAGCTGTTGCTGCCATGCCATAGATGTTGGTAGTAACAAGGAGCAATGACGTAGATAATACAGCTGCGACAGGGCCACCTATTATAGACACTGCTTGTCCACTCTGGCCCATCGTGTTCTGACCCAGAACAAGCAAACCAGTCTTGCAGTAGATAGCAAAGTCTTCGCAGTTATTCTTGAATACGTTATAGCATCCAAAGCCATTGTTGAGTAGGTAGTTTGCTCGATGAACAACAACATCATATGGATCCGAGACTGCAAGGGTACAAGTTCCACCTCGTGCTTTTGCAAGAAATAGAGCAGGGCTAACAGCATACCCAAAACGGTACAAGATGCCACCAGCAAGAAAACAGTTTAGGCACGAGGAGACAACACCGTGACCTTCTTCTGGTGGGGTGCACGTGTCGCAAGGCACATAAGATCGGGCTGGTCCTGAGCTTACCAAGAGAACATCCAGCACTGTTCCTGTTCCTACTTCTTGCCCACGTCTAGTAAAATGGATGACCTTATTGTCCCCGACATAGATGCCTGTTGGCATTCATATGATAAAGATTAAGCTATTGGTAACCAGATGTCCCCAAAAATGGTTCTGTTGTGTAAAACCAGGAAACTAATTGCAAAAATCAAAATAAAGAAGCAACTAAGAAATTCACAAACTCAAATCAACTTCATACATGGAGTCTCAATATCAGTCCATAGACTCTTTACTATCTCTCTTTTGGAAAATACTTGTCAAAATGACATATTTTTCGCTGACAAAGGACAATCAATAGAACCTGGGAATAAAACCCAAAGTCCTAGTGCCTGGTCCAACTAAGAAAGAATCAATTTATCAGTTAAAGCACACATCTATAGCTAGCTATCAACACATATTGTAAACCTTTTTCAATACTTGGATCTATTAGTGAAAAAAAATTCAGTATTCAAATTATTTTGTGGATTTCGTAGAACTTTCCCCCCTCTACATGCTTAAGAGCTCATGGCATGCAACAATTGAAAAACTTGAGGTCCCTAGAGAAATATTTTGCAAAGTTGAAACAAACAGTCATGGTATCCTAATTTCATTTTGCATGTGCCTCACAAAAGTCTCTAGGAAAAAACACTCTTTATAAATCTTCATTGATTTATAAAAAATTTAATGACACCAATGACAATTCAGAGGCTTGTTTTATTAGATTCTAGACAAACCTCTTGATCACTGTTAGATATGACCAAAAATATATATGCATGAAAATTGCAAAAAATTATCATTTAATGCATTATAGAAATTTGGTTATGACAAAATTATGTGAAGTGAACTATTAAGTAGAGACTTTAGAGGCAAGATAGACGTGACTCCTCTCCATTGGCTTTGAATAACTGAATTTGATTATCAAGAATTGGATGAATTAAATACTCAAGTGTTTCAAACTCTCTATGGTTGCCAAAGAAGTGCATACACCAACACCAATATAACACGACACGAATGCTAACACAACATATCAATAAGAAAAGAAAAAATGACCTAGATATGATTATATGACATATCGGTAGGATGACTCCATTGTGACCTGGGCGCCTGAGTTTGAGAAGAAAACAACCTCACAGCCTGCAGGGTACGGTTGCATGCATTACCCTCGCCAGACTCCCACATGCACTTGTTCACTATTTTTTTATCTGGCGAGGATATGGGCAACAAATAAATGCATTCATATGAACAAAATAATTTTAGTTTTAGAAAATGCAACAATCTTTCCTTACTGCTAAGCAAATCTCATATCAATCTAACATGAAATTTTTAACTCTTGATTCATAATAGACCATCTATTATGAATTTTAAAGGAAAAATTGAAAGACGGTGAATCAGATTTTGAATCTTCAAACCAAAAGATCGACAGAAAACCCACAATGGTTAAACCTTACATCTTTTTATTTAATTTCGTAATATCATTTGAACCACCAAAATTAGATTGTACGAGCTCCGATTATGTAGAATAGATATAGAGAAAAAGAGAACTCTGACCATGATGGGCGTAAATATAAGCACTGCGCCAGGAGTAGATGTGATCGCCAGGTTTGAGGCTGTCTCGATCCACCCTGCATTTCCATTTTCCAATTTGTACTGTAAATCGAAACTGATAAGGGGTCTTTTGCAATTTCAATGATCAAAAGATGAGTCTTACCTGTTGGAGAGTAGCCCCATTACTCTCTCTCTCTTTCTCTTCGTTCGGTTGCTCTCTCTCTCTCTCTCCCAAAGTTTTATTCCCCTTTGCTTGCTTAAGAAATGTCCTACTCCTCTGTTACAGGAGATCTTTTAAGAGACGGAGACGCAAGTTGGCGGTTGTATTGCGAGTCATGGACATAATTACAGAAACGACCCATTATTTAATTAAAAGTACTAGTGTGCCCCTTTGTTCGTTCAGAAAATATTCAATGCAACGGTGTTATTACTACGTTATCTTCTTTTTGGTGTGGATTG
Source organism: Ilex asprella (assembly GCA_023539305.1). Lineage (NCBI taxonomy): Eukaryota > Viridiplantae > Streptophyta > Magnoliopsida > Aquifoliales > Aquifoliaceae > Ilex > Ilex asprella. Next base: position 4,535,779 of record CM042200.1, read on the forward strand.
CACCGGCTAATCCCTCAAGTTTAAACATTGTTATCGTGACTTGACTCAAGTAAGAGTAAGGAGACGGACTCTTAGTAACGGTGGGAAGAGATTGTACTAATTATTAAAAGTCAGATTTAACTACTAAACTATTTTTAAGAGTGTTGTCATTACATTATTATCGTCATATTGTATCGTAATCAGCAACCAATTATGTATAAACATATAATTTTATTAGATCTTACTAAATTCTATAACGACTTATAACTTTCACATTTAATAAATATTATAAATGTACGACCTGCGTTTAACGTAAATAAATTTAAATAATATTATTTTTATAAAAAATTTGAATTGTTTGTGTAATTAAATTAAATAATAAATTAAGTACCAAATAATTAATCTGTATTTTAATTATTCATAAATTTAATTATTAATTTATTGTATAAATTTTTGAATAACTAATTTGTCATTTATTTAGGTATCTCTTCGACCCTTTTAGGCAATGGTGAGTCCGGATTTCACTAAGCTAAGGCCCAATCCGAACGGAGTCGAAGAAGCCCATAGAAGAGCCTAAAAGACCCATGTAGTTGGACCAACTGAGTGACAATCGTCAAGAAAAACGGAGGAAAAACCAAGACCACACGAGGCAGCGAGGGGTGCCGCCCAAAGCCCCTAGGGCGCCCAGCTCCGTGCTCGGCCTCTTATTCGTCCTCTCCTACGACCTCTCCTCCTTTACTATTTGACTCCAGTACGAATCCAAGTCTAAATACCAGCTCGACGTCCGACCTCAAGACCAAGTCGCACCAACTCAAAGCCGAACACCAAAGGAAGGGACAGGGGCAGCCCAAGGCACCAAGGGCGCCACCCATGCCTCCTCCAGAGTGGTCATGCTCCATTGACCTCTCCTCTTGGCTCCTCTTCATGCCTTGATGCAACATTAAACACAACACAAGTCCAAACCTACTCCGAAGCAAGACCAAGTTCAAGACTCAAATCCAAGGCTAAACATGACCACACTCCGCACCAGAGTGACATCCGAGTAAATAAGAGCACGTGGAGGAAGGCTCAAGATGCGAAGATCTCCTACTGCAATTCTACCTTCCAAAGAAGTCTACCCCTACCATAACTCTACTTACCAAAGAGGCTCACTCCTACCTTGTTTGTACTTACCAAATTAACGGGAGACTTCTCCCTCACGTCACTGCCTTGGTGAGCCTATATAATGTAAGGCCTCACTGTATGAAGGGCAGAATGGCTCTGGAGACACACGAGACTACTTGCACTCAGCAAGCTCTCTAAGTTCTCTACACTCTATCTCTCTCTCTAGACTCATTGTAAACTCTCCCGAGTACCACCGTTAATCAATAAAACGCCTAAGGCTACCGTCGCCGTTCGAAGAATGGACGTAGGTCATCCGAGACCGAACCACTATAAATCTCCTGTGTTGACCTATATTTACTGTTTTGTCACTAATTGCCATTGATTGCTCATTAATCACTCTTGTGACTGTTGATCTCGCACGAGGACGATTTTGTGCATCATCAGGCATTTACGCATCTAATTATATTATAAAATTATTTATTTTTATTTTATTAAATATATTAATTAGATCCCTTATAATATTATTATATTATTATAATATAACATATATTTGTTCATAGAATTCAACCTAATAACTACATAAGTATAATAATTTAACATATATAGAACTTTTTTTTTTTTGGGGGTAAGTAGCATATATAGAACTTTACTTCTTCATATATATGTAAATAATTGAATATAACTGTATTACTGATAAATGAGTTAAAAATAATTTAGAAGTTCTAATAAAAAAACCAAAATAAGTGTAAAGAATAAAAATTAGATACAAATATATAGTGAGTGTAATTGACTTTATTATAATAATTAAGGATAAAATAAAAAATTAAAATTTTTTTTGTAGATACTGATATTTATAAATAATATAAATATATAGATATAAATATAGATAGATTATGTGGGATTAGAGAGACTCACTTAATCTATTTCTCCTTTTTTTTTTTTTGTATTATTAGTTAATGACATCGAATAACGGCTAAGGTGATGACGTCACTGTTGTTTGTACGTGAACCCTACATGGTCAATGCTCCATTTGCCGACATACATGGTCAATGCTCCATTTGCTTAGATTGGAAGCTAAATTTTGGGACTGTTTGCCGGCATACCACGCGGTTGGATTTATAATATCCCATTTTTTATGCCAATTCCATACCTCAATATTCAATGTAATTCACACTATGTCGTCACGTGATATTTTTATCTAATAAATAAAAAAATAAGTAAGTAAGTGAATTCCAATCCAATAAATTTGATAATTAATAATTAGATTAGTTAAATTTAATAAATAAACCAATTAAATTTGATTTTTGGATGAGTTTATTTTTATAGCTTCGAATTTTTGATAATGTGGGTTGGATAAGTTAAAACAGGTGACAAATTAAAAGAGTTATACTAATCTAACTAGTTAAACGAATCACGTTGTGTAATCCGTTCAATAAACAAGTCGTATTTGATTTATAGACTTTTATTTGTTTAATTAAACAAATTGTATATGTAATTGAATGATTTTTCATATGAAACCACATATACCCAACAGGAAAACTTTAATTTGACCCGACTGACCAAAGTCAAAGAAAAGCTCTATGCTACACTATAAACAAGTACTTTCAAGGCATGTATAGTATATTTTTTGAGATAAGTTTGGATTGACTTGTTCAAATTCGAGTTTGACTCAGGGATGAGATTTAATATTCAATGATGTCCATATCCATGTTTGGTATGCGCAGGAATATATAATTATTATAATAATATATTGTATGTAAATGACTATTTTGTCCCTTAACTAATCCAAACATGAGTATGAATATATGAGGAGTATAAATGTCATTTAAATGTGAAACTTTCAAACCCACATATGAAACCCACCCTCCTCATGGATTTCATGAAACCCATGAACTTGGGTTTCATGACTGAGCCGAATTTCAAATCTTAAGTTTAATATTTAATTATCAAACGTGAATTTAAGGGAATTTAGTCCTCAACCCATGTTCCAAAACCCCCCACAAACTAACATACCAAACAACCCTTCAGTCCTGAGAGTGAGAGAGTCTCAGGATAGAGACAAAGCCTAAATAACACCTTGGAAAATACCAAGGAAGGGCCCGGCTATATCAGGCCCAAACTATAAAAACTAGGTAACTTTAGGCTTTCTACTCAGCAACACAAGAACCTGGTCTGCAACAGGCAATAATGCGGGCGTTTGGGCCAATAACATCGGCCCAGATGTGGCCAACCATCCCACGCCATCACAAGCAAATCTGAACGTGAGCAGTAACATAAACTCGGAATGCATACATCTATCCCAAACCACGCACATTGGATTAATCAGAAGACTCAAACTTAAGAACTCGGGATAAAACCCGTGATGCCCTTCTATTCGAGCTATATCTGAGGAGGCTAGGCTGTGCTGTTTTAGTTGAAAACAAGAAGGATACCACTGACCAGGCATGGCAATGGGAAAACCATGGTTGAAATGTTTACAGGAACCAGAGGTTATCTCAACTAGTGTTTCCAAACTCACCAAGTTGATCCAAGCCAAAAGGTTCAACGGTAGGGGTTGTCCAACCCACATTATCAACTAATTTTTTTTACGGTTCGGTCAAACATAAACTAACCACACCGGCACTTTAACTAAATCTCTTATGGACTCGTCATAAGAAATTATCAAAGTTCGAATTCAGAATATATCAATGAAAATTTGAATGAATCAACAACATAATATAACTCGATATGATTGAAGAAGAAGAAGAAGGAAACCCAAATGAAAAGATATTTAAACTTTAATTTAAAATATTCCTAAAATGATGGTTTGATGCATCTATTAGTATATGATTGACGCAAAAGAAACAGAACAAACTAGTAGCTGAAAGATACATGTATCAAACGAATTTTAAATTAATTATATTAATCCTTGTTGCACTATCATGAAAGTGAATTATATTAATTATTATTGAAGATTAGTTTTATTCTAATAGGATCTAGAATTGTCTATACTTTCTGAGGCACAAAACCTCCAAAACCCAAACATGCATTCCAGAAGAGAGTAACTACCCATAAATCAATATCTTCAATATAATATTAAGCATAAAAAAAATAAAATAATTTTTTGTCTCTATTTCGAGTAATTCTTTCATCTAACAACAAGGGTTAGATTCAATGACTAACGTACACTTGCACATCCCGAATTCGGGTTTTATTTTTAGCCCCATAAGATCGTGACTTAAATGATAGACACGGTTTACAGTTCACAAATGACAATGGTACATTAAAAATTTATGTTGTAAACATGAGTCGAGAGTAACCGTAATCAAGAATAATTGATGTTACAAACATGAGTCACCGAAATTCAATTGTGTGTAAAGTTTGTTATGATGAACATGCATATGAGTGCCCTTCTTAATCATCACTACTCTGAAAATAAAATCTAAATGGTGTCAACCTTTTGCTAAAAGTAACTTTAAGGTCACAATCCATTGCTTTCGAGAAATAGTTGGGGTAGAGAGTGGCAGTCCTTTACTAGGTGCCAAAATGCAAAAGTGTCAAATCCCGCTCTCTAGAATTTTAAATACTCTTGTGTTTTAGATTTTGAATGGTATTTAATTTGAGGTTATCGGTTGGTCTAATAGTTATGGACTCCTTATTGAACCTTAAGGTCGTAAGTTCTAATCTCGTCGTTTCTTTATCCTTTAATAATGTCAGACAAAAAAAAATGGTATATAATTTTATTATAACATGTTTTGCACAAACCCATTCTCTTGAAATTTCAGTTCAGATACTTCCATCTGCTAAGAATAAAAATTAATATATATATAGGAACATGTATTAATGTGCTAGATAGGCTAATGCACTCAGGTTGATGCGATATATTCCACCAATTGACTGAAAACTTAATTATTGGTATATCGATTAGTCCAACATGCATTGAAATAGAAGCTGGTTCGACAAGAAACTTTTGAAAACACAATGCACCCAGACGACAACTTCATTCAACTCCACTTTAACATGCAACGAACGGGTGTGGAAGGGGGAAGGGGTTTGGTGGTACAACTCGATAACAACGTCAAGTTCAATTCTTCCAATAGTTTGACAGACACAGTAAGCTCCTCCGTTTAGGGTTTGACTCATATTACTTATCACTTTTTTTGATTATGTATATAATTTTTTGGTAAAAACTTACTAATTGTTAGGGTACATTTCCTTTTTTGGGGATCATTTATCATTTTTTAAGTAAAATTTATTATTAATTTTAATTTTTTTTCACTTTTTTATATAGTACAAAAAAGTAAAAACTTAGTACAAAAGTGTTTATTTTTCTAATTAAATATTTATTTATTTTGTCAACATACCAAGTAGTTTGGATATGAACAATGGTAGGTCGGTAGATCCACTTTTAACATAGGAGTCAGGGTGTGTCCTACAATTGATGTATCTGTCCAATATCATGGACATTGCTGCCTACAATGTGTCCCCAGGGCATAATCTGAAAAAGATGGTCAAAAATAGATATAATTAAATGACGACCCCTCACCTAGAGTGCTTACCCAACAAACAACCCTATTCAATGTGGAAACACTACATATATGGATAATATGATACCAATCATATTTTCGTGCTTAAAAACACTTTGTAATTAAGAAAAAATTAAGCGTGGAACAAATTATATTTATATTTTAAATAATAATTTTTTATTTTATTTTTTAAGGGAGTAGTGTGTAAATTAAATTATTTGACATTTGAGATTGTGTAGAGCAGATAATGTCTTTGATGGAAAAAAATAATTTTTTGGATGAATTTTATACCAATGAATTAAAATAGATAAAAATTGAATCAATCTTTACCGTTTTTTAAACTATAATATTAAATAGATATTAAAATTAACCAGTCAAAGGTCCTTTAGAAAAACCTTTAATTTTAGTCACATTTTCGATAGATAAGTACAAAATTTTCTAGTTCTTAATTTTTTTTAACTAAATATCATAGTTTTAAACTTATTTACTAAATTAACGTAAAAACAACCTTGATATTTTAATAAAATGTAAGAAAAAATACGAAAAATTAATTTGACAAGCATAATTATAAAAATGATGATTAATATAAGTCAAATCAAACCAAGTCGACCGCTCTTCTCTTTTTCCCTACCACACCCTCTACCTCACCCACTATCATATCACCACTACCTTTTTATCTCCTCAATCAAGATGCCTGCCTTTTCTGTGACCTTTGCTTGGTTTGCCAATTCAAACTCCTTTTTTTCTTCTCTCTCCCCTCTGCCTAAATGCGATTGATTCCCTTTGCTCTCAACAAAATTCTACACTTAGATAGATAAATAAATTAAAAAAAAAGTAAAAAATTTCTACCTACAATCCTAAATAAATGGGTGTCTGGTGTCAAAATATGATTACTTTTATTTGAACCTGATGATGTTCTTAACAAGATCAAGCAGTGATGTGGATTTCAAGTGTACTGAATGGTGTAATTTTGATTTAGTTTGAGTTTTAAGGCTCTTGGAAATATGATCTTTGAATAAGTAGGGGGTCACACAGAGTGTTTATAGTGGTTCACCAGTTTGAGACACGTACAATTGAAGAAGAGATGAATCAGGTACAGAACTACTATTTTTCAAGAAGATATTGGAAACCTACAATTTATAAAGCTCTCTTACGCAACTATTAGATATCTTGTTAAGTTTCCACCACATATGTAACAGATACTTCGTTGAAGATAAATATAAGTACATCACATATTTGACAACATCCCTTAGTGTATGTGATTAAATGGATTCTGCAGCCTTCATCTTTTAAGGTGTTGGTTGTAGTTATCCTTTCTTCAAAATAATCATGTGTATTTCAAGGTGTCCGTTTGTAGGCTCTGCTAACTTTCCTCTTTGAGCCTGACCATAGGTAGGATGAGGCTC
>CM042200.1:4556620-4577291 GCA_023539305.1 Ilex asprella
GAATTTTTCCTATATTGGACTTCTATTAATTGATAGTTAATTTTAGTTTGTGAAAACGGGTTGAATTTATGGTCCAATGAGATGAGCCCATATTATTAAGTGATCTATTTTGATGGACTTATGTACATCTTTTAATTGGTGTGATTGAGGCGGTTAAGTGTAGGCCTTAATTTAATTGTGGCCCGTAATGGGAGAGCCCATTAGATTTTATTATAAATACAGGCTAGGTCCCCTCTCCACTTTATAACCCTAAATTGGCTTGTCCCATTGATAGCCGCCTATTGATCTTGAAAAATGAGAGAAAGACCTTGTCTTTTCAGGAAAACAATCTAGAGATCGAGTATCATTGCTCATATAGGTATGTTCTAAATCTTGTATATGACATAAATCTTGAATATTAGGTGTTCTAAATTTCATGTACGAATCATTAAAATTTCTAACATCAAAGACAGCCAAGGATCCTGTGAGCAAAGACCAAGTCAAGAAATAACTAACCACCAGTGGAGTTGGGAGGAGGGGCGAGAGCAAAACTTTTGGAAAATAAAAAATATCCCTAAAGAAACAATATGGTAAACAGGAGGTTGAAGCCACCAGCATGACTAAGCCTGTGGAAAACAAGGTGAGATGGAGTTACTTTGCCACATTTTGCAAAACGAAAGAGGAAAGTTTCTGTTTGGAGTCTGGACTACCTTTGAAATCACTTTTCTGTTTCTAGACGATGCTAGAGAATCTCATATATCCGTCACTATATGATTGTTTTCTGTAGGTCACTCTGATTGCTGCTAAATCTAATGCTTGTGTAACTGGCAATAGAACACTGAGGCAACCCTACTGTTCGTTTTTCAGATTCCTTGGTCCTTAACAAAATAACAAGTGGAAAACAACGAAGATTCATAAATAGAAAGTCTCAATGGATGGGCATGTTTTATAAATCCAGAAGGAAAATTCAACTCCCTTGTGAACTTGATAATTACATTGAGAAACTAAGCGCATTATAAGCCCTTAACTAAAACGCAAGCAGTTTAGGATAAATTTAACTTTTTTCCTTACTTTCAAGTTCAAGGACTACCTTTGCGTTCAAGGGGTAGATTGTCCAACCATGAATCATCCAAGAGAAGACGCAAAAATTCAGATTTGGTAGGCCATTCAGAACTCACATCTATCTCATCAAATTTAATCGGCTTACATTTTCCATCCCTACTTCTAATGTAACCAGAGATTGCAGTGCACAAAAACCAGATCATTGAATTTCTCCACCTCCCTTCCGCAATGTTTCTTGATATGCAAACTCTCAAAAGTGCTCCAGTTCCATTTACACCAGTGATAAGCATAAGGTTGAGTCAGAATCCATATTGCAGCTCTCTGCAGTGATGGAATTTCATAACCATACCCGGCCCACCAATCACCTAAGGAGCACAAGCCATTAAGTTATAACTACGCTATGGCACTTAAATAATAGTATCAAACAGGAAGCACCGCCTGACAACAGAGTAATGATGCGAAGAAACCATCCATCCAGCTCTCCGGAAGATATAGCAATAGGAAAGAAACAGGAGCTAACATTAAAGGGGTATCAAAAAAAGAATTTAGGTGTGATCATGGGTTATGTTCATCAAAAAAACAATTTCTAGTAAATATATTTTTTAGAAACGAGTTCTATACAATATCAAAAATTGAACTGATCTTGCAATATTTATATTTTAAATAATAATAATTTTTTTTAATTACGCAAATTAAAATTAAAATTAAAATGAAGAGAGAACTAGGTATAAATTGATGAAATTGTTTGTTATTGGATAGTGTGTTGATCGAGTTGTCTAGCATTGGGAGTCGTGTAGAGAAGTAGATGTTTTTTGGGTAGGAAAAATGGATCAAAGTAGATGAAGATTAAATCAATTTTAACCGTTCGATGTTTTTATAAGTTGAGAATTCAACTTGCTAGCCGTAATATTAGATAGAGTTAGAAAGAATATTACAAGTTTGCCATTATTTTTTGGCATGTATCATGGGCAGATCTAGTGACCGGAGGAAATCAACCCCTATTTCTGTGCAGGTTTTAATTAAGGGGAAAAAAAACTTCTTGACATCCTCTTACTGTTAACACAACCTTCCTTTTGGAATGTCTTAACCACATAGAGAGTTAAGCAAGAAGATAAAAACAGTTTGCATAATACATGGGGCATCAGTGTCCTTCCCATGATTTCAAAATCAGTCCTAAGAGCACCTTGAGCATTTATGTATACAGGATGTTCTTTGGTTATCTCTATTTTATCTTTATACTCGCTAGCAATTTTCATCATGGCTTCTTGAAACCCATTCCTCACCTTCGAATCAATCTTAAAGCTGAGGCTGTAGAAAATAGAAGGACTAAGAAATGCTGCTGCCGCAAGGAATGGGGAGTGAAGCTGCAAGTTCCATCTCCTATCAATTATCTCCCAAATTGGTACGTTTTTTCTTCAATACCCTTATAATATGTCTTGATTGTAATCTTTGCCCTCTCCATTCCCTCATACAGATAGCCCATAGCAGTCATGTCCCCGTCCATAATCGTTAAGATTTTAAGTAGTGGTTCTGATACACTCACAGCTTCATGTGCAGACTTCCAAAATTTCTCCAAATACAACAGGGATTTAATTTCTTGGGCATCAGGACATCTACTATAAATATACCCTAACCACTCTGTGTGAGAAAACATGTGCATCAAGTTGTCCTCTAGAATCGCAATGGATCTCAAGGAGAGCAAATTACTGACAAATTTAGAAATCTTAGGCCGAATCAACTCCCTTCCACCTGTGAATTTTCTCATCAGACTAAGATTCCATGCATTACTGTATATGTACGTTGTGATGGTATTTGCCTCTTCCAAGACTGTACTGACCCACTCTTGTTTACTGAAATCCTCCAATATCTTTTTTATACAATATGAAGCACATGGGGACCAAAATAATGAAGGGTATTTGTTCATGAGAAGCCTTCCTGCATAAACATAACTAGCAGCACTATCTGTTATTACTTGAACAACATTTTCCACTCCAACTTCCAGAACAACTGATTCGAGTAACTCAAACAAGAAATGAGCATCATCGTCATGGCCAGATACATCAGTGGACTTATGAAATAACGTGCCCTTAGGGCATGAAATGGAAAATACTACAAGAGATTTGGTCCTATCATCAGACCAAGAATCACACAAGATCGTGCAACCTGCTTCTTTCCATCCATCCCTTAGTTTCTTGTAACAATTAGTTATATCATCTTTCACTTTTTCTAAGATGGTCGATCTCAACTTTTCACAGCTTGGCGCTTTATAACATACCCCACACTCTGCCACAGCATCCACCATTTCTTACAAGGATTTCGTGGCACTAAAAGGTATAGAATTGTGGAAGAAGAATATAACAATCTTTTTGTCAGCATCATCCTGTTTTTGCTTTTGAGCATCCTCAACTTCTGGCTGTGCACTTGGTGAAGGGCGAGCAAATAACAGAGATGGACAAGTGCTACCATTCTGTCCACTAGAAACATGATTGGGATGGACGCGGCCACTAGCAGAAGAGCTATTTTGTTGACCAATGGCGCCCCGATCCACCTTTTGCTTCTTCTGAGTCTTCTGCTTCTTGGGGGTGCTTAATATACCATGTATATTGTTGAGATGGTTGAAATGTGGAAGAGAGAAAGGCTATGTATTGATATATTATGTAAATGAAAGATATAATTGTTCAAACATATACACAAGTATATATAGAGGGGAAGGAGGAGTTAGGGTTTGCCCTAATGGGCCTAATGGGCTTAAGCCTATTGTTACATTAACATCCCCCCTCAAACTCAAGACGGTAAGTGGGAGGTGAACTTGAGTTTGGAAAGCAGAGAGTGAAAGCGTCCGGGCGGATGAGCCTTAGTGAAAATGTCTGTTGTCTGATCTGCAGAACTGACGGATTGTAGGCGCACTGTATTTTGGAGAATGTGATGACGGATGAAGTGACAATCAGTCTCAATGTATTTGGTTCGTTCGTGGAAAACATCATTGTGAGCAATCTGAATAGCACTCCGGTTGTCACAGTGTAGGATAGTGGCAGTAGAAGAAGAGATGCCCATGTCAGCAAGCAGCCATCGAAGCCAGAGAAGTTCTTGAGTTGCATCAGCCATGGCACGATACTCAGCTTCAGTACTGGAGCGAGCAACTACGGTTTGCTTCTTACTACGCCAAGAGATGAGAGAATTGCCCAGAAAGAAACAATAACCAGTGATTGAACGTCTGTCGGTGAGATCTCCGGCCCAATCGGCATTAGAATAAGCTTGTAAGACAGGAGCAGACTGAGCGGAGAAATGAAGCCCATGGAATAATGTACCCTTAACATACCGAAGAATACGAAGAACTGCCGAGTAATGGGTTGTTCGAGGAGCGGACAGGAACTGGCTGACAAGGTGAACGACATACGCAAGATCAGGGCGAGTGACAGTAAGATTTATAAGACTTCCAACCAGTTGGTGATATAGGGTGGCATCCTGAAGAAGTGAACCATCAAGTGGAGTAAGTCTGATGATCGGCTCGAGAGGAGTGGTGGCAGTTGTTGAGTCAGTGATCCTAGCCTTAGACAGGAGATCTGAGGCATATTTGGCGTGAGAGAGAAAATATCCATCAGAACCAGATGAAACTTCAAGACCAAGAAAGTAGGTGAGCACGCCAAGATCTTTCATCTCGAATTGGCCACTGAGAAATTTCTTGAGTTCAGAAATACCATATAGATCGTCTCCAGTAATGACCATATCATCCACGTAGAGTAGAAGAAGGATAATACCATTGTCAGTATGGCGAATAAACAAAGCCGAATCATGAGCACTTTGAGTGAATCCAAATTGATGAATGGTAGCGCTGAATTTGGCAAACCAGGCACGTGGAGCTTGTTTCAAGCCATAAAGGGCACGGCGAAGGCGACAAACTTTGTTTCGTGGTGCATTCAGACCAGGAGGAGTATGCATATAAACTTCCTCAAGAAGATCCCCATTGAGAAATGCATTTTTGACATCCATTTGAAACAGAGTCCATCTTCGAATGGCGGCAACGGCAAGGAGTGTACGAACTGATGTGAGTCTCGCTACTGGAGCAAATGTCTCTTCATAATCAATGCCATATTCTTGAGCAAATCCCTTGGCAACAAGGCGGGCTTTATATCGTTCAACAGAGCCATCAGAAAGTGTCTTGATCTTAAACACCCATTTGCACCCAATAGGAGTTTTTCCAGGGGGCAGATCAACAATATCCCAGGTATGAGTTTTGGTTAGGGCCTGAAGTTCTTCATCTATTGCTTTCTGCCAAAGAGGATCAGTACTAGCCTCCTTATAGGATTGAGGCTCATGTAGATGAAGTATAGTGGAAAAACAATGATAATCAACAAAATGAGAAGGACGATGAGTTACCCTGGTAGATCTACTGAGGTGATCTGGAGGATGGCTCTCAGAGGGAGTCGGTGCAGACTCATCAAACATAGGAATATCCTCTGGCACGATTGATAGAGTTGGAGGGGTGAGATCAGCTAATGGTTCTGTAGGTGGAGCTAGGTCTGGAGAAGTAGGATCAACTGGTGGTTCTGAAATGTACTCAGCAGTACATGAAATTGGATTCTTAGGAAATAACACAATAGATGGATCAGTAAAGAATCTGGAGTTAGTGGTGGTGGACATGTCAAAAGACCGTAGGGAAGAGAACATTTGATGTTCCCAAAAAATGACATGACGAGAGATACGAAGGGTTTTAGAAATAGGATCCCGGCAACGATACCCCTTATGTTTAATACCATATCCAATGAAACAACACAAGTGAGCTCTTGGTTGCAGTTTGTTGTGTTCATGTGGTTTGAGAAGAACAAAGCAAGTGCAACCAAAGACTCTGAGTTGAGAATAATCAGGAGGTTTACCGAAGAGGTGCTCGAATGGTGACTGATTCTGAATTGTAGCGGAAGGGACACGGTTGATTGTGTATACTGCAGTTAAGGCGGCATCGCCCCAGAAACGTTCAGGGCATGATGAGAAAATGAGTAGCGCGAACGGTGTCAAGTATATGTCTATGTTTGCGTTCGGCCTGACCATTTTGTTGGGAGGTTCCAGGGCACGAGCGGTGGGGGATCGTGCCATTTTGATGAAGTAGGTTTAGAAAAGCACGATCTTTATATTCCATTGCATTATCTGAGCGAAAAACTTTGATATTCCGAGAGAATTGAGTTTGAACCATAGAAGAAAAATCAGAATATATTTCAAAGAGTTCAGATCTGTTTTCATAAGAAACAACCATGTATAATGAGAATAGTCATCCACAAATATTACAAAATAGCGAGCACCACCCATTGATGCATGAGGAGAAGGTTCCCAAACATCAGAATGGACTAAATCAAAAGGTGCAAGAAAAATTGACTGACTCTCATTAAAAGGTAAAGTTGATTGTTTTGCAAATTGACAATGAATACAATGGAAGTTCTCGTGCTTAAATGAACCTAACTAACCACTAGAAATAAGAGAACGTAAACGGTTGGATGAAGTGTGATCTAACCGAGAGTGCCACAATTCGACGGGTGAGGGTGCTGGAATTGATGCGGCTAATTGATTTGGGGATGGTGAAGATGAAACTTGGAGATGAGTGAGCTCAAAGAGGCGTCCAACTTTACGACCGATTCCAAGGAGTGTTCTTGTTTGAGAGTCCTGTACACGACAACCAGTAAAAGAAAAATGCAAATCAAGTCCAAGATCACATAATTGTCCAACAGATATAAAGTTAAGCGTAAGGTTAGGAACCAAATATGTGTCAGGGAGAGACAAATGAGAACTGTCAACATGTCCAGTGTGGCTGACCAACATATTTGAACCATTGGCAGTGTGAATGGTGGGTGCATACTCATCATGAGTTTTAGAGGAAAATATAGAGGCATCAAAAGTCATGTGATTGCAACAGACATAATCAAAGTACCATCGAGATGTACCTGGTGTCGCTGACATGGCGACATTGTTACCAGTTTTATTCAGAGCCTCGGTAAGTGCAGTGTAGATATCATTCCAATCAGGTGGAGAGCTAGATGAAGTTGGTGTAGCATCAGTGACTGCAGCAGCAGCATTCTTTGGCTTGGAATAGAACCGATTGCGAGAGCCTCGAGAGCGATATTGGTTTCCATTTGACTGATTTCCTGATGGAAGCTTAGGACAATCTGCAAGATAGTGACCAGGTTCTCTACAGACTTTGCACAGGCGAGAAGGACATTTGAGCAATTTATGTCCTTGTGAATGGCAATACCTGCAATATAAGGGCTTAGAAGATGGGTTAGTCTTAACAACTGGTGCTGCAAGGGCAACATCTGTATGAGATCCGTGTAAAGTGGTAAGACGTGTTTCTTCACTAAGTAGATCAGAAAGAACGTCGTTTAGGGGAGGTATCGCGCCCCGGTGAAGAAGTGAAGCTCGTACAGGTTCAAATTCCTCTCTTAAGCCCATCAGGAATTGCATGATGCGTGTCTCAATTCGATACGTTCCATGAACATCAGCGTCTTTTGTGCATTGCCAAGTTGGCTCACTGAGAGCTAATTGATTCCAAATAGCAGTCATCTGAGATAGGAAACTGCTGACGGTTTATCCAGGTTCTTGGCGCATGCTATGGAGGGTGGAAAGAAGACGATACCGATTTGAGATATCTGCCCTGGTATAGTGGTGCTTGAGAAGATCCCAAGCTTCTTTAGCTGTATAGAGTGTACCAAATTAAAGTTTGATCTCTGGGATAATGGTGGCCCGAAACCATGTGAGAATCTGGTGATTTTTGCTATCCCATTCATCTAGACGCTCAACATATTTTGCATTATCTTCGTCAGCTGTCTCCCAGGGTTCAGTAATATCTCCAGTCACGTAACGCCATAATTTCCATCCACGGAGGAAACCAGACATTTCTTGAGCCCACACAACATAATTAGATTCATCTAGAATAGTAGTAATAACCCGAGGTAAATCCGACTCACCCATAGGCGCAAAGAGAAAGGTGAACTGGTATAGAAAATACTCAAATAAAGAAGAAAGTATATTCTGTGATTACCAAATCAAAAAACAGAGGCCGGAAACGGATTCAGAACGTCCAAAAACCCCAAGAACCACTGGAAGTTCGCAGAAAACCAACCACCAAAGACCTGAACCGGGAGAAATAGTGCACTGGTGAGGTGGCAGTCAATGCTGACGTGGCAGTGGTGAAAGCTGATGTGGCATTGACGTGGCGCTGACGTGGTGGCGCGTGGATTTGGCTTCGTTCGGCAACAGAAACTTCAGGAGGCGCGTGTGAGCGCGTTCGGTATCGGAATGAGATGAACTTTATGTCGTTGGAATCGTCTCGTCGAGAGGATTCCGATGATATATGATAAGATAGGTTTTGGTATCTGATTGAGTCGTAGAGCACGGAAAACCGAGACACAGACAAGTGGGGGTATAGCGGGCTGTTGGAGGCGCGTGTGAGCGCGTTGGGCATCCGGTGGTGGTGATTTTGGTGGCGTTGGGTTCGTCTCGTCGAGACGAAGAAGAGGGTGTGGGGGTGGTGATACCGGAGCTAGAATGGAGCCTGCAGTAGCGACAAAAATCTCGGGATAGTAAAGGAGGCGGCGGCGGCGGCGGAAGCTTTTAGGGTTACGAAATTTTTTTTTTTTAAGAAGAACAGGTGCAGAAAAAACTTGCTCTTGATACCATGTTGAGATGGTTGAAATGTGGAAGAGAGAAAGGCTATGTATTGATATATTATGTAAAGGAAAGATACAATTGTTCAAACATATACACAAGTATATATAGAGGGGAAGGAGGAGTTAGGGTTTGGCCTAATGGGCCTAGTGGGCTTAAGCCTATTGTTACATTAACATATATGATCCCGTACATCGTCTGGGACTTCAGCACAGGGAACTACGTCTTTGTTTTTAATTTGAGCTAAATGAAACTTCATCCTGTATACCCCTCCACTGAACTCCCGATGACAATAATTACATCTAACTTTCTGTCTGGTGGCATCGACAGGGACACAATGTTCCCAGCAAGCATCTCTTCCCCGGACCATTATGGGGAAAAAATATAGTAAATCTAAGCCTAAACTTTTTCCTAAAATTTAGTTAGGGTAATTTATAATTTCTACCCTTAAACTATGCGCATAATTTTTATTTCGTCCTTGAAGTTTTAATTAATACAATAAAATTTTAATCGAGTTTCAATTAAACTCTTCCATCAAGAAAGAATGTCACAAAAAGATAAATCAAATACCGAGGCTTGATACATGTCCCAAGGTAGGGCTGTTAATCGTGTTGTATTCGAGCCTAATCGAAGTTCTAATTATACATAAACGAGCTGACTCATTTAACTATTTACACATAAACGATCCTAAAAAAATGTTCTAGCTTAGTTCGTTTAACAACCCTATCCTTAGGCCTTAAAGGGTAACTCACCGCCAAGTCTAAAAGTGTTAAAAACATCTCCCAGAGACTAGAGTAAACAAAGACAAAGGAAAAGAAAACATCCCCAATTTCGGGTGCAAGGTGAGCAAATACCGATGCCCACACCAAGAGAATTCTGTTGTCATCATTTGCGTTTTCTAATAACGACCCTTGCAGAAGACTTTTGCTACAGTGCTGATCTACCAACACTTTTTCATTTATAAACCAACGTGCACGCCAAACATATAATTGCCATCCTCTATAATCGTACTAAGCTGCCGCTAGATCTACAGCCACAATACTTGGTAACAATTTCATCTTCAAGGCTAACAGGTGATAGATTGTGGCCAAGTTACATCAATCACAAAAGATTACTTCTCTCAGCGTAACACCAAGTTTTTTACAAATACTGACATTTATAAATAATATAAATAACGATAAATTACATCTGTCTCTTTTGAGGTTTGTCTAAATAACAACGAGACCCCCTCAGGTGTGGATAATAACGTTGCCCTACCCTATGACTTCCATCATTTCTGTGTAATGGAAACTTTAAAATGACTACAATACCCTCTATGTGAACTGTGAATGACCTTAATACCCTCTTAATAAAATTTAATTAATTTTGGATTAATTTTAGAAAAATATATTGTTGCAAAAAATTCTTTATTTTGTGACCATCTCCTTCCCACGAGCCATACACATGGCTATGCACACACCACACCGTCGCACCATCCCACCTCCACCATCAACCCCAAATATTGCAACCCAACGCTATCACCAATCCCCACACATCACAGATCCTTACCACTATCACCACCACCACAACCCATAACTAAGAACACACTACCACCCAAATCAACCATCACTGCAGCACCCTAAAGAAACCACAACACCGAAGCTACTGTGTCACCCACCCCTATAACCACCATCACACCACTACAATGAACACAGAGAGAAAAGGTCAAGGTATACACATGTAGAAGACCCACCATTACCATCACCACCACCACTATTGTAGTGCCACTACCATATACCCACGAAAATTATACCATTGGCACACACCAGTGGCTCCTAAACAATTGCCACTAGTGCACAACCATACACCCAAAACTACAAAATCCTACCCTAAAATTAAGACCACCACTAAAAATACCACCCAAAAGACCCTAATTCTTCAGACAAAATATTTCAAATTTTGTCTGGGTGCTTTTGGTTCATGAGTCTAGATTCTATGAGGTGGGTTCCAAAGGGGGGACAGGGAAGGGATTAATGACGGGCCGCGGCGTTCTACATGGGTATGGGGTTTCGACGGTAATGGGTTTTGGGGGCTCCAATGGGGGTGTGGGTTGGTGGGTGATCCGATCGAATGTGGGGGTGACGTCTGGTTTGGTTTTGACTTTGTTTCGTAGAGAGAGAGAGAATTTCGACTAGAATGATAACAGGTGAGATTTGGTACTAGGTTATCCATGGATAATATTGGTTTTTTTGAAATTTTAATTGCTTACATCATTAAATTCTTGATTTTTTCCTAGCGGTCTATTAACGGTGGGGGAATCTGTTATAGAGAACCAAAGCACAGAAGAGGACAGTGTTATTATGCATACATGAGAGGATCTTCTTGTTATTTGGACAAACCTCCAGAGGTGGATATAATTTACCCTATAAATAAATATATATAGATTATGTTGAATTAGAGAGACTTACTTATTATATATACATACTAGTTATAACTCGTGTTTGAAGGCACGATAAATATAAAATTCGCGCATCCAAAAAATCGATCTCACTATATTAAATTTTTTTATAATGTGGGTTGGACAAGTTAAAGCAGGTGACAAGTTAAAACAGGTGACGAGTTAAAAAGGTTATGTTAATCCAACTCTGCTTAATACAATTTTTTTATTAAACAAGTTAAACGAGTCGTGTCGTGTAATTCGTTCAATTTATAGATTTTCACTCGTTTAATTGAACAAATTGTGTATGAAATGAATGATTTTTTCATATGAACTCACAAATACTCAACTTGAAAACTTAATTTGACACGATAGAAAGAACTAAAGGAAAAGCTCTATGCTACACTATAAACAAGTACTTTCTGTCCTCTGAGTCTCATGATAGAAACAAAGCCTAAATAACACCTTGCAAAATTTCAAGGAAGGGCCAGACTATATCAGGCCCAAACTAGAAAAACTAGGTAACTTTAGACTTTCTACTCATCAACACAAGAACCTGACCTGCAACAGGCAATCACCAATTGAAGCCCAATAAAATTGATAATATGCGGGTGTTTGGGCCAATAACATCGGCCCAGATGTGGCTGATGTTTCATATGAGGAGGCTAAGCTGTGCTGTTTTATTTGAAACATGATGGATACCACTGACCAGGCATGGCAATGGGAAAGCCATGGTTGAAATGTATACAACAACCAGAGGTTATGTCAATTAGTGTTTCCAAACTCACCAAGTTGATCCACGCCTAACTTCACTTGGCACTTTTGAGGTTATGCCATTTTTTTTTGTTCCACGGTCAAGAATGTTCGAGTTAACTTATGCGTATTTCAAAGACAGACTATTTACACCGAAATTAAGGTATTCATGAGAGATAAATTTTCATGGCCTAGCTGGGACGTTGTAGATGTCCAGGATGGATATGACTTTTTTCTCCTAAAGAGTTGTCAAAATTCAAACTCAAGACATATCGTTAAAAATTTGGATGAATCAATAGAATAATATAGCTCGTTATATATGATTGAAGAAGAAGAAGAAGATAGAAACCCGAATGAAAAGATATTTAAAGTTTAATTTAAAATAATCCTAATGTGATGGTTTGATGCATATATTAGTACATGATTGACGCAAAAGAAACAGAACAAACTAGCTGAAAGATACCTGTATCAAACGAATTTTAAATTAATTATATTAATCCTTGTTGCACTATCATGAAAGTGAATTATATTAATTATTATTGAAGATTAGTTTTATTCTAATAGGATCTAGAATTGTCTATACTTTCTGAGGCACAAAACCTCCAAAACCCAAACATGCATTCCAGAATAGAGTAACTACCCATAAATCAATATCTTCAATATAATATTAAGCATAAAAAAAATAAAATAATTTTTTGTCTCTATTTCGAGTCATTCTTTCATCTAACAACAAGGGTTAGATTCAATGACTAATGTACACTTGCACACCCTGAATTCGGGTTTTATTTTTAGCCCCATAAGATCGTGACTTAAATGATAGACACGATTCACAGTTCACAAATGACAACGGTGCATTCGAAATTTGTGTTGTAAACATGAGTCAGAGAGTAACCGTAATCAAGAATAATTGATGTTACAAACATGAGTCACCGAAATTCAACTGTGTGTAAAGTCTGTTATAGTGAACATGCATATGAGT
This sequence comes from Ilex asprella, assembly GCA_023539305.1. Lineage (NCBI taxonomy): Eukaryota > Viridiplantae > Streptophyta > Magnoliopsida > Aquifoliales > Aquifoliaceae > Ilex > Ilex asprella. The sequence continues at coordinate 4,569,460 of CM042200.1, forward strand.
GCCTCTTCTTAATCATCACTGCTCTGAAAATAAAATCTAAGTGGTGTCTACCTTTTGTTAAAAGTAACTTTAAGGTCACAATCCATTGCTTTAGAGAAATAGATGGGGTAGATAGTGGCAGTCCTTTAGTATGTGCCAAAATGCAAAAGTGTCAAATCCCACTCTTTAGAATTTTAAATACTCTTATGTTTTAGATTTTGAATAGTATTTAATTTGAGGTTATCGGTTGATCTAATAGTTATTGACTCCCTATTGGACCTTAAAATCATAAGTTTGAATCTCGTCGTTTCTTTATCCTTTAATAATGTCTGACCAAAAAAAAATGGTATGTAATTTTATTATAACATGTTTTGCACAAACTCATTCTCTTGAAATTTCAGTTTAGATACTTCCATCTGCTAAGAATAAAAATTAATATATATATATATATATATATAGGAACATGTATTAATATGCTAGATCGGCTAATGCACTCAGGTTGATGCGATATATTCCACCAATTGATTGAAGACTTAATTATTGGTATATCGATCAGTCCAATATGCATTGAAATAAAAGCTGGTTCGACAAGCAACTTTTGAAAACACAATGCACCCAGACGACAACTCCATTCATCTCCACTTTAACATACAACGAAAGGGTGTGGAAGGGGTTTGGTGGTACAACCCGAAAACAACGTCAAGTTCAATTCTTCCAATAGTCTGACAGACACAGTGAACTCCTCATTTTAGGGTTTGACTCAAATTACTTATCACTTTTTTTGATTATGTACATACTTTTTTGGTAAAAACTTACCAATTGTTAGGGTACATTCCTTTTTTTTGGGATCATTTATCATTTTTTAAATAAAATTTATTATTATTTTAAATTTTTTTTCACTTTTTTATATTGTACAAAAAAGTAAAAACTTAGTACAAAAGTGTTTATTTTTATAATTAAATATTTATTTATTTTGTCAACATACCAAGTAGTTTGGATATGCACAATAGTAGGTCGGTAGATCCACTTTTAACATAGGAGTCAGGGTGTCCTACAATTGATGTATCTGTCCAATATCTTGGACATTGCTGCCTACAATATGTCCCTAGGGCATGATCTGAAAAAGATGGTCAAAAATAGATATAATGAAATGACGACCCCTCACCTAGAGTGCTTACCCAACAAACAACCCTATTCAATGTGGAAACACTATATATGGATAATAAGACACCAATCATATTTCCGTGCTTAAAAACATTCTATAATTAAAAAAATTAAGCGTTGAACAAATAATATTTATATTTTAAATAATAATTTATTTTTTATTTTATTTTTTTAGGAAAAAAGTGTGTAAATTAAATTATCTGACATTTGAGATCGTGTAGAGCAGATGATGTATTTGGGGGAAAAAATAAATTTTTGGATGAATTTTATACCAATGAATTAAAATAGATGAAAATTGAATCAATTTTCACCGTTTTTTTAACTATAATATTAAATAGATATTAAAATTAACCAGTCAAGCTCCTTTAGAAAAACTTTTAATTTTAGTCAGATTTTCGATAGATAAGTCTAAAATTTTCTAGTTCTTAATTTTTTTTAACTTAATATCATAGTTTTACACTTATTTACTAAATTAACGTAAAAACAACCCCGATATTATAATAAAATGTCAAAAAAAATAAGAAAAACTAATTTGACAAGCATAATTATGAAGATGATGATTAATATAAGCCAAATCAAACCAAGTCGACCTCTCTTCTCTTTTTCCCTACCACACCCTCTACCCCACCCACTACCATATCACCACCACCTTTTTATCTCCTCAATCAAGATGCATGCCTCTTTTTGTGACATTTGTCTGTTTTTTCCAATTCAAACTCCTATTCTTCTTCTCTCTTCGTTCTGCCTAAATGCGATTGATTCACTTTGCTCTTAACAAAATTCTACACGTTGATAGATAAATAAATTAAAATAAAAAGTATACATTTTCTACCTACAATCCTAAATAAATGGGTGTTTGGTGTCGAAATATGATTATATTTATTTGAAACTGATGATGTTCTTAACAAGATCGAGCAGTGATATGAATTTCTAGTGTACTGAATGTTGTGATTTTGATTCAGTTTGAGCTCCAAGTCTCTTGGGAATATGATCTTTGAATAAGTAAGGGGTCACACTGAGTGTTTATAGTGATTCACCAGTTCGGGAGCTCGGCTAATCCACTCTCAAGGAAGTCTTTTGTTCTAGAATATATTAATTAATTGGAGATGGTATACAGAGTACTCTTCAAGGCTACAATGGCTATGTCTCTTTTTTTAGGGCTTTGCCTCTTATTTATAGACATTCCTAGGGTTAGCTTGATCAGGGGCGAGATCTTCACCCCTTAGCTGTAACAGTTCCTCCTTATTGCGCAACGAGATTTACGCCAGTTGGGTGATTGACGCTAGAAATGTGGGGGACTTGGTGGGATCCAACAGTCCTTTGAACAAACTTCCATGTGGTAGAGTTTCAAGGAGTTGAGGTCCACATGTGATACTGATGAGTTGAGCTCCTGAGCTGGTTGTCCTAGGGAATCGAGCTCATCCTTAGGTATTTTGTGGTACCATCAGAAACAATCCCGACTTATATGTTATTCATGTCAATTGACTATATTAGTTTTGAGTTCTTATTGTGCTCATGTATCATATGGACAATTGTTACCCCGTTAGTCATTGGCGGCATTGGCATGTGGTAGTCTAGCCCAAAGACGCCCAATGCCTTAGCCAAATTGGGTTATGCTCAGGTGGAGTATTCCCTTATGGAAGATTGGAAGAAGTCTCATGCATGGCTAAGAGAGGCAGCCCATGCATTGACACGTTGGGCTTGATTGGATACAACTAGTGTGTTGATTGAAGACCCTTGCATGGCTGAGTGTGGAAGGAGATGCATGGGCACGTGGGCACAAGGAAGCATGCAAGCAAGATAAGTCATAGGACTTGGATTGTAAAGCAATGCTAACTTGGAGCGTTGAGCCATGGGCTGGGCATAGCTAGGCACGAATTGAAGACATTTAAAGGCTGAGGGCTCATGAGAAAGACACATGAATTGAAGACATTGTACATATGCCTTACAGATGGTGGCAATTCTGTGTAATTTTCTGGCAAGCGCAATGCATGTGGGATCTCTGTCAGGGGCAGACAACGTGCAGAAAAGTTGCAAACAGTTCTTGTCTATATCAGACACAACTTCCTCAGTTATCCAATCACAGCAGACCTTTAGGGCGAATTTGAATTGTTGCACATGCCTAGGTGGTTTGGTTTGTAATCGCCACCTTGATTATAAATAGGGACGTCAGGGTCTGTAGTGCAACCAACAGAGTTAGGCACGTTTTTGTAAATAGACTCTAGCCTGAGTTTTCCTTATACTTTACCGAGAAAGAAAGATTTGGTCTGTTGGCCTGTAAAGCTTGTGTATTCTCTGTGTGTGTTTACTTACTGTCCATTCTCTGTTTCATTGTGCATTCCGTGTGCATTATTTGTGTTTAACTGAGACTGAGTGTTGGATCTCAATGTCATTACGAGACAGAAATTTAGTGCAAAATTTAACCCAATAACAATTGGTATCAGAGCTTTAGTTTGCGACCATGGCTGGTGAAAATGCTGCTGAATTGCGATAACATATTACTCGTCTTGAGGATTCTCTAGGAGCCCCTAAAAATGATGTCGCAATCAGCATGTCTGTGCACATGGAACGACACGCTATTCAGATCGTTGGTTTACAGATGACTTTTGATAGTTATGTGACCAACACCGATGCAAAGCTTACAACGATGATGGAGGACAGCATATCCCTCACTGATGCTGTCAAAGTGAATCTGAAAGATCTTGAAGACGAAGTGTCCCTAGTGAAAAGGGTCATGCATTCTCGACCTGCTATGAGCGAGACGTCTTCAAAGATTAAAGTCCCCGAACCGAAGGCCTTCGAAGGCACCCGAAACGCCAAAGATCTGGAGAATTTTCTATGGGACATGGAACAGTACTTTAAAATTGCCCATGTGCTGGATGGGGAAAGGGTGACTATAATCAGTATGTATTTGTCTGGTGATGCAAAGTTGTGGTGGCGTACCCGAAACGAAGATGATGCATCTGTTAGACGTCCAAAGATAGAGATGTGGAAAACCCTGAAAAGGGAATTGAAGAATCAATTCCTCCCTAGCAATACGACTTGGATTGCTAGGGATTCGCTTAAGAAATTGTAGCACATTGGAACTATTTGAGAGTACATGAAGGAGTTTAGTTCGTTGATGCTAGACATCAAGAACATGTAAGAGGAAGACAAACTTTTTAACTTCATGTCCGGACTGCAAGACTGGGCACAGGTCGAATTGCACAGGTAGGGGGTACGTGATTTGTCCACTTCCATCATCACTGCAGATGGCCTGGTTGACTTCAAAATGGGCAGTAGTCAAGTCCCTTCTGAGAAGAAAAAGAAGGATGGAGGAGGGAGGAAGAATAAGGCTGACACTTCCAAGGATGCAAAAAGGATGGATTGGAAGAAAAAGAAGAATGTTGCAAACCCGAAAAAGCCAGACAACAACCAGAAGAAGAAATCATTTGATTCTGGTTATTTTCTCTGTGGTGGGCCTCATCGTATGAAAGACTGTCCCAAACGGGAGAAGTTAAATGCCCTAGTCGCTGCTAGTGAGGAAGACATTGATGATGACTGTACCACTCGAGTTAACCCTCTTCAGTTGCTGAACACAATTACTGTGGGCAAAGTTTAGCAACCCCGCAAAGGTCTCATGTTTGTTCAGGCCTTCGTGAATGGGAAAGAAATTCAGGCCATGGTGGATATTGGTGCCACCCATAACTTCGTTGCCCAGAGAGAGGTGGAAAAATATGGCCTGAAATTGTAAAAGAATTCTAGCAGACTCAAGGTAATGAATTCTGAAGCGATGTCGGTGCAAGGCACGACAGAAATACATCTAAAGGTGGGTCTATGGGAGGGCCACATGAATTTGATGGCTGTGCCTCTAGATGACTTCGTTGTCATCCTAGGGGATGAATTCTTCGTTACAGCAAAGGTGGCATTGATGCCACACTTGAACGGAGTGTTGATCACGGATGAGAAAGCACCCTGCTTTGTGCCTACATTCTTGACAGACCAAAGCAAGAAAGAAGGAAAGCGGAAGATAGGAATGTTGTCCGCTATATAAGTAAAAGTCGGGTTGAAGAAAGACGAGATGACATACCTCGCAACTTTGGTGGAAATTAAACTAGATGTGCTGGTTGAAGTACCTGATGCAGTGACAGAGGTGCTAGGGAAATTTGCTAATGTTATGCCCCCTAAACTCCCCAAAGGTTTTCCACCCAGACGTGTCATTAACCACAAGATAGAACTAGAGCCTGGTGCTAGGCCTCCAGCCTATGCCCCTTATCAGATGTCTACAATAGAACTAGCAGAATTGAGGAAACAATTAAAAGATTAGCTAGATTCTGGCGGCATGAAGCCATCCAAGACGTCATTTGGAGCCCCAGTTCTGTTCCAAAAGAAACAAGATGGGTTGTTGCGTATATGCATCGATTACCGAGCCTTAAACAATGTAACAATCAAGAATAAGTACCCTGTTCTGAATGTTGCTGATATGTTTGATAGACTGTCTAGGGCCACCTTCTACACAAAGTTGGATCTTAGGACTAGGTATTGACAAGTTAGAATTGAAGAAGGGGATGAACCTAAGATTGCGTGTGTGACGCGCTATGGTTCCTTTGAATTCCTTGTAATTCTGTTTGGGCTCACTAATGCCCCGATAAATTTCTATAATCGAATGAATGATGTTTTTTACGATTACATTGATGTCTTTGTGGATGTTTATTTGGATGATATTGTGGTCTATAGTGAAACGTTGGAAGATCACTTAGATCATTTAAGGGCGGTGTTCTCATGATTTAGAGAGTACCAGCTGTATGTCAAAAAAGAAAAAATATGAATTCTGTCGTCAAGAAGTGATGTTCTTGGGACATTATATTAGCAAATGCCAAATCATAATGGATGAAAGGAAGGTGAAGCCAATTGTTGATTGGTCTGCACCAACCAATGTGCTTGAACTACGGTCATTCCTTGGGCTAGTCAACTACTATCACAAGTTCATTGAAGGATATTCCAAGAAGTGTAATGTCCTCACTGACTTGCTGAAAAAAGACTAGAAGTGGGACTAGAATGGTGCCTGTTAGACAACTTTTGAAAAGTTGAAGCATGCAGTATCTTCTGCACCTATACTTAGATTGGTTGACTTCGATCTACCATTCGAAGTGCATACAGATGCGTCTGACCGTGCTATTGGAGGAGTCTTTGTTCAGGAGAGACACCCTGTGGCCTTTGAAAGTCGAAAATTGAAAGATGCAGAACAGCGCTACTTAGCACATGAGAAGGAAATGACTGTTGTAGTACTTTGCCTTGAAATTTGAAGACACTACTTGTTGGGAACCTAGTTTACTGTTGTGACAGATAATGTGGCAAACACTTACTTCAAGTCCCAGAAGAAGTTAACCCCAAAGCAGGCCCGATGGCAAGAATTTCTTGCTGAATTTGATTTTGTATGGGTACATAGATTCGGGAGGCAGAATCAAGTTACTGATGCATTGAGTAGAAAGAAAGTCCAAGACTATGTTGATGCACTGTCTAGTATGCAAACTAACTTCATTGAAAGAGTTAGGGAACATGACCAGACTGACATTGCTTATGGAAAATTGAAGCAGCAAGTCGAGAGGGTTTGGTGCGCAGGTATTGGATTGATGATGGTCTACTCTATGCCAAACGTGGCAAACTTTATGTCCCTACTGAAGGAGAACTAAGACAGAGATTGCAGCGTGATACACACAATTCCCAGTGGGCTGGACATCCAAGAGTAGAGAGGATGCTTGCGTTGCTGACTCGCTCTTATTATTGGCCCAAGATGGAAGATGATGTCGAAGCCTATGTCATAACCTGTCTTGTGTGTCAACTTGACAGAGTTGGGAAGAAGAAGGCAGCAGACTTACTTCAGCCTTTTCTTATTCTTGACAGACCATGTCAGTCAACCTCAATGGATTTTATATGCAATCTGCCAAAGGTTGATGACATGCGTTCGATCATAGTGGTGCCGATCATTTCTTCAAGTATGCGGTGTTCATTCCTGCACCTCATGCATACATAGTGATCGTGACACTAGATTCACTGGAAGATTCTGGACTGTGTTGTTCAACATCATGAGTTATGAATTGAAGTTTTCTACAACAAATCATCCCCAGACTGATGGAAGGACTGAGTAGATTAATGTCTTGCTAGAGGACTATCTACGACACTAAGTCACTGTAAGTCAGAAGAATAGGGTAGAACTGATGGACACTATCCAGTTTTGCTACAACTTGCACATATCTTCTATTATAGGAATGATTCCCAACGAATTGGCTATGAGACATCAGCCACTTACTCCCCATGAAGTGGTAAAACAGAGGACCAGAGAAAAATGATCTGTTGCATATCGATTTACTTGTTCCAAGCAAGAGTTACTTGACTAGGAAAAAGAAAACTAAGTCAAAGTTGCCCGACGCATAAAAAATTACGTTGATCAAGGCCTTAGACCGCTGAAATTTCAAGTGGGTGATCTTGTCTTGCTGAAATTGACTTCTGCCATATGGAAAAGGATCAACAGAAAGGTAGTACTCCGTAGGCTCGTTCCCAAGTATGATGGCCCCTTCGAAGTTAGGAATGTTAATGGACCGGAGAAAAACGGGTACTCGTTCAAACCCGCCCCGTTTGGACCGGGGATGGACTATACGAATTGGACGGTAGACGTATACGGGGATACCCGTATAAACTCGTGTGGGGAT
>CM042200.1:4577691-4598958 GCA_023539305.1 Ilex asprella
ATATATATATATATATATATATATATATAGATAAATATATTGAGTTGATTGAGATGATTTTACCACCATTATGTTATTTTGGACATTTATTTTTGTTTAGTTCAAATATATAGTATTTTGAAGTAGTATTTTGGACATTTGTTGTTTGTGTTTTATTCAAATATGTTATGTTATATTATGTTGTGTTAGATTATTTAGAATGTTGTTGGATTATTTAAAATATTGGATTTAATTAGCTTGGAATTGGAAAAACGGGGACGGGGATTAAAAATTTACCCGCGGATGGGAATAGGGATGGGGATAAAAATTATACCAGCTAACGGGGGTAGACCGGGGATGGACGAAATTTTTTTAAGCGGGTACGGGGATGGAGACTACATCCCCCAACCCCGATTCAGTCCATTGACATCCCTATTCGAAGTAATGAAGAAGGTAGGGAACGTAGCTTATCGTTTGAAGCTACCTGATCGAATGAAAATTCACCCAACTTTCCATGTGAGTTTTCTGAAGCCATTTCATGAAGACTTACTAAATGTTGGAAAGAAACAAGCCAAGAGGGCTCCGCCTATTATCAGGAAACAGTTCAACAAAGAAGTCGATAAGATTCTATCTCAGCGGACTATGAGTCAGAGTAAGAAGAATCATAGGACTATTTTTTTGGTACATTGGAAGGGTGGTTTCGAGATAGACGCAAGTTGGGAAGTAGATGTGACTCTTTGGCAGTTTGAGAACACATATCAAGGAATATTGAGACAACCTCTCGACGAGGACATCAAGTTTTTCTGGTGGGGGTGATGTGTTACCCCCTTAGTTATTGACGACATTGACATGTGGTAGTCTAGCCCAAAGACGTTCATGTCTTCGCCAAATTGGGTTATGCTCAGGTGAAGTATTCTCTTATGCAAGATTGACAGAAATCTCATGCATGGCTGAGAGAGACAGCCCATGCATGGACATGTTAGGCTTGATTGCATTCAACCAGTCGGTTGATTGAAGACCCTTGCATGGTTGAGTGTGGCAGCACATGTATGGGCACGTGGGCATATGTAAGCATGCAGACAAGATGAGTCAGATGGCTTGAATTGTGAAACAATGCTAACTTGGAGGGCTGAGCCATGGGCTGGGTATGACTAGGCACGAATTGAAGACATTCAAAGACTGAGAGCTCATGAGAAAGACACATGCACAATATATGAGGACATTGTACTTGTGCCCTGCAGATGGTGACAGTTCTGTGGAGTTTTCTGGCAAGTGCAGTGCATGTGAGAACTCTGTCAGGTGCAGACAGCATGCATGGAAGTTACAAACAGTTCTTGTCTGTATCAGACACAACTTCCTTTGCCATCCAATCATAGCAGAGCTCTGGGGTAGATTTAAATTGTTGCACATGTCTAGACGGTTAGACTTGTAACCGCCACCCTGATTATAAATAGGGATGTTAGAGTCTGTAGTGCAACCAATAAAGTTGGACACGTTTTTGTAAACAGACCCTAGCCTGAATTTTCCTTATACTTTACTGAGAAAGAAATGTTTGGTCTATTGGCCTGTAAAGCTTGTGTGTTCTCTGTATGTATTTACTTACTGTCCCTTTTCTATTCTATTACCCATTTCGTGTGCATTATCTATGTTTGGCTGAGATTGAGTATTGGATCTCAGTGCCATTACGATACAAAAAATTAGTGTGAAATTTAACCCTGTAACAACAATCGACACACATATTTGTTGCAGTTAGTTGTTATTTTTTGTCTATTTTTTTTCTTTTTATTCTTGGCATGATAATATGTATTATTTCATGATCAACTATGATACCAACTTGACGGTTTACAGTTAGCCGTAGGTGGATTAGATGATGTTGATCTCAAAAGTTACACCATTGAGTGTAAGATGATCTGTAAATTGATGGTTGCTTCTTGCAAAAAAAGTTGAAGATTAGAGAGGCTCCAGTGGTCAATCAATCAATGATAAAGTTAGGAATAATGTAATTGTTGAATTGTATTTAGTTGGAAGAGGATTGATTATCTGGTTCATGGCTAGCGTTATCCTTTTATAAGTTAGGCCAATTGTATCGTTGGAATCCCTTATCTATTTTTTAAATGATGTGGCGAGTAAAGTGAAACACTTCTCTAAGATATGAGCAAACAAGCGGCTAGGTGGTTGCTGAAGCCCTCTTTTTGTGGAGAGTGTCAAGCTAGGGACTAGACTCACGTCCCAAACTCCTTTACACTTGCTTTATTTGTGACCAATTTACGCTCTTCAGATAGTAAATAAGTAATCTTGCCAATCCCATCAAGTAAATTGGTCAACAGAAACCATTAAAAGACGATATGAACTCAACCAAACAAGTTAAACAAAGTTATAAACAATATGAACTTGATTATCTACAATAATAAGATAGAACAAAATTTGAATTTTTTTTTACTTTAAAAACTAATTCAATTGGGAAAGCACAAGAACGGTTCAGATTTAATCTACTTTTCATTCAATGACGCAAATTCCATTTCAAATCTTCTAATTTAAACCAAAGGTCTACAATGCATCCCACACAATTGCTCCTCCCGCCCATTTTAACCCCTCAAACACGCCATCCCTCTTTTGACCTCCATTTTGAATCACCGATCTCTATCCTTTTTTCTCTCTCTCTCTCCTCATCTACCCGGCCCCTCACGAATTTCTCATCGTCATGGCAAAACCAGTAGCAACAGCTTCCTCCTAGGTACATCCCTATCTCTCTCTCTCTCATGACACACACACATATATTCGATTGCCCCAAATCAAACTGTCCGATGAAGAACTCTTGACGGCGTTGCGATTTCTCTCCCGCGACTCGAAATCCCGAAACCCCAGTGATTGCCCTCCTGCATTGCAATATGCTTCGGTTTCTTGCTAGAAGCACTCCCTGTTAACCCACAAAAACAACACCAAAAACTTACCCAAAAAAAAAAAACACCAAACCTAGCAGCTTACACAGCGCACACACACAAACGGACACACAGCCCACACATCTCACGTAAGCAGACACTCACAACATATGCACAACAGGATTTGATTTCAAATTTGGTTGTGTTTCAAATTAAGGGCTTGTTTGTTTACTTTTTTTGTCCCGTGTTTTGTGTTTTTATTTTGAATTTTTGTCTAAAATAAAAATAAAAATATGTTTGTTAACTGTTTTGGTTTTGTTTTGTTTTCGTTGTATTGGAGACAAAGACAAAAAAATGGGAACAAAAAAAAGATGTTTCAGGAAACACCAAAAACGGAGACAACACACGCAAAAAAGGGTGAGAATTAATGAGATCCGGACTTCGACTCCTTTTAATAACAAAACAAGCTTTTTTTTTTGTTGAAGTATAAAAACTCATTTTCATCTCTATCTCCTCCCATGGCTTCTCTTTTTCTGTCTCTCTCCTCTCTCCCTCATCTCTTCTTTCTCTGTAGCAGACGAATCACTGCCTCCTCCATCGCTGCCGCTAGACGAATCGTCACCACCATCGCTGCCTCTTCTCTCTATCCTCTCTCCTTTCTTTGTGTGAAACCCACCTCCATCACTACCTCTCTCTCTCCTCTCTCCTCTCTCCCTCTTCTTTGTGAAATGCACAAATCTGTGCACATATATGCACAGATTTGTGCGTGTGTGTATTATTATTTGGGTATTTGGGATTGATTAAATTTATTTAGGATTATGTGTTGTGTTGAATCATTTAGGATTGATTGAATTATTATTTGGGATTAAATATGAAGTGGATACTGAACAAGTTTTCTATTTTTATTATCATAATTTAATAGACAAAAATGACTACCAAACATGTTTTTGTTTCAGTGTTTATCACAAAACATAGACAAAAAATTGTCTCTATTTTTAATGTTTTGAAGACGCAAAAATAAAAACATTACCAAACGACCCCTAAGTTTATGGGGTCTTGATTTGATGTATGTTAGGGTTATTTAAATTAAGATTATGTTTCAAATTGGGACTTTGAAACAAGATTAGAGTGTTTTTGAATGTTATATTTTAAGAGTAGGATTTTCAAAATGGGATTGTAGAGTTATTATTGAATGTTATAGTTGTTAGGCATGGTAAAAGTAAGTTGGATTTTGGAGTACTTTCAAGTATATGTTGAAATGGGTTTTCTATCTTGCAGCATTTTTTAAGTTGATATTGCAATTATCTTTAAAGAATGGTGGCTAAGAATGAGACCAGAATGAAAATTTCAAACAAATTTCATTAAAATTTTCAACCTGTATACATTTTGTTAAAAAAAATTTAAAGAATGGTGGGCCCTAATTTGGTTGCTATATTGCACTGTGCCTTTAGGCACGGGTTATTACTAGTATATCTATATAATGAAGTAGAACGAATTTGAATTTTGGAGACAAATAATGGTTTAAATCGTTTCGTGACAAAAAAATGGATCATCTAACCGATAACGTTATCCCAAACTGTCTTGAGTTATTGACGTCTCAGATTATTTTGATTCGACGTACCACATTAACTCTTTTGAAATATTTTTGCTGCTCAAAATTTATAGTTTCCAAAATGGATATTACAAAATTTAATTCCCCTAAATATTTTTCTTAAATCAAGCAAATTCCTCTCTCTCATTCCTCTGTATATCTCTCTCAAGCTCAATTCACACAAAAAATATCAAATTTTCATAATATTTTCCTTTGTATCTCTCTCTGTATCTCACGAAAATATTAGATAGTATCTGATTTAAACAAATACTACATCTCTTTGTAGATAGATAACATATATTACAGAGAGAGATAGTATATTATAAAAATATTTCTACGTATCTCTCTCTGAAGAAAAATTATGTAATAAATATTAAATAGATACTATATATCACGAAAATATTCATTTGTATCTCTATATTTCATTCAAGCAATACTACAAACACGAATCATATAAATTCAATAGTCAATTTTATTTTTTCCATAATCAATAAAAAAAACATTACTTACAAAAAATCTAATTTAACAAATAAAATATGCTTAACATGTAAAATATACAAGATTAAATTCAAGTTATTGGACAACTCAGATATCAAAATATATATTAAAGAAAATATGTTTAACATTTAAAATATACAAGACTAAATTCATATACAAATACAAATCATACAAATTCAATATTTAGTGAACAATACAAAACAACAATATTTACTAAATAATTCAAATCTAAATACCCGAGAAAAATGATACAAAATTACAAATGAGAGAAACAATACAAAATTATAAGCAATACTATAAACACGAATCATACAAATTCAATATTTAGTGAACAACACGAAACAACAATCTTTACTAAATAATTCAATACTAAATAAAGTTTAGTTTAAGAAAATATACTAAGAATATAAATAACCTAGAAGATTGATATAAAATTAAAATTACTATTATAAACTCGAATCATACAAATTCAATAGTCAATTTTATTCTTTCCATAATCAATAAAAAAACATAACTTGCAAAAAATATAATTTAACAAAGAAAATATGCTTAACTTGTAAAATATATACCATTAAATTCAAGTTATAGGACAATTCAGATATTAAAAGATATATTAAAAAAAATATGCTTAACATTTAAAATATACAAGATTAAATTCATATACAAACATGAATCATACAAATTCAATATTTAATAAACAACACAAAGCAACAATATTTATTAAATAATTCAAATCTAAATACCCAAGAAAAATGATACAAAATTACAAACGAGAGAAACGATACAAAATTATAAGCAATACTATGAACACGAATCATACAAATTCAATATTTACTGAACAACACGAAGTAACAATCTTTGCTAAATAATCCAATACTAAATAACGTTTAGTTTTATGAAAATATACTAAGAATATAAATAATCGAGAAGAATGATATAAAATTAAAAACACTACTATAAACTCGAATCATACAAATTCAATAGTTAGGTCGTATCTTTTGGAAGTCGGTTGAATTTATGATAGTTATATTTGGTCATTTGACAACATCTGCAGACTTAGTTTAATTGTGGGAGTATTGTTTTAATTTTCATTCTATTAATTATGAATTCTATTATTACTTAGATATAGTTGATTATGAATGTTAAAATCGTGGATTTTGAATAAAAAACAGAACATTGAATATTGTCAACTGATATATTTTTTCAGATGTTTGAAGTATTATATTTCAGTAGTTATAACATAATTTTCGTGGCGTAGCAATTTAATATAGAAATATATGTTGTGCATGTAGGTTGATGTTATAAAAAATATTAGTGAACTCATTTTGTTCGTCGTTTACTACAATGTTATACTTTACTTTACATTTATATATAGACAAATATTTATAATTAATTTACGAATAATACAGTGCCTTGAGGCACAGAGAATTACTAATATATGTATAGCGTGTATAAATGGAACAAATTTAAATATGACACAATTTATACACTTTCAAAATACAAATGTGACATAATGCATTGAGAGCCCTAAATGTGGATTTCAAATCCTAGGCGAAGATACGAGATGGCGGGAGCAAACACCCGAGTTTGTAATACTTTTTTAATTCTCGAATATTTCTTATGAATAAAATAAACATCGATTTTTCTCCAAAAAAAAAAAAAAAATCCCAGGCGAAGATGTAGGATTTCAACACAGTTTTCACTATTGCCGACAGGTTACTCTAAAGAGCAATGTTATATGAATATAATTTGTGAATTTAGGGTGTGTTTTTTAACTCAAATTCAACACTTACTAATTAAGTACGTTTGATAACTAAAATTTAAATTCTCTTAATATGTTCAGTGCTCCTTAAAAATAGACTACAATGTTAAGTAGGAGATCACTTACTTAATTCTGAAAGCTAAAAGAGCTCAGCAAACCATCTTTAATAATATTTACAATATGACAGTTATATCCTGAAATATTTTACAATCATATTAAAACTATAATTAGTTTTCTCTTCAAAACAACTAACCTATATATTCTCCTTGTCGATCTTTTTTTTTTCTCTTGTCTTGTGTAATAAAAATATACATACATAATTATAATTATACACAGAAACGTACACTTCACACATAATTATACACAGACATATGCACTGTATACACACATACTTACACACACACACACAAACACACGGCGCACAAACATACTATTAATGAAATCTAATTTATTGTATTTTTTTAATATTATTTGACTATTTATTAGTAATTGTTCTTTTTTTAATCTAATGTTATTATTCACTTATTATGTTATTCATCTGTTATTGTTCACTTATTGTATTATTCAAATAATGATTATGATTTTTGTTATGACATTTTATAAATATTTTCAAATTAAAGAGTATATGAATTAAACTGAAAATTAATTTATTTTTAGACGTCAACTCTGTGTAGTTATCAAACAATTTAGTTCAATTCAGTATTTAAATTTCAGTGAATACCAAACAGTCCTCATATTTAACATTCAACTTTCATAATTTAGTTTTATCAAACACTACCTTATTTAGGGACTTAATTCATTTACACCATTAGATTAATTATAAGTTTTAAGGTTGAATAAAATTTACTTTCAATTCAATAATTACAATTAATTAAATCTCGTCAAAATTAATTTAAACAACATTTTTTACTCTAAATAATGCCTCGGCAAGTTAACGTGCATTGAAGGAGTTGTGTTGTATAACTCTATTAGGATTTGACCGTTTTTTGTCAAAAAAAAAAAAAAAAAGTTAACGTTCATTGAAGATTCAAAAAGTTAATAACTTTTTATATGGTGTCGGTAAGCCAATGAATAGAATTATGGTGTCGGTAAGCCAATGAATATAATTATGATTTTAAAATCTATTGGATAAATCAATGAAATTTGAAAAACAAATTTTTTTATCGGATTCGGATATGTGATCCGACCCGTCGACACTCGACAGTCCTATTGTCGCCTTTCTAAAAAAAAAAAAGCAATAGTGGGTAAAAGCGTCATTTTCTGAAAATGACAGATTTACTTTACGTGGCCCCTTTGTAATATTGCAAAATCAGTCCCATCAAACTGTATTTTCGTTCGACGCGTGACCCGGAAAACGACGGGCTAGAATAGATAAAGGCCGTTGCCTCTACGCCGACGGCTAGGTTCTGATTGGTTGCATTCTTGAATTTTTATTACACGTGGGACCTCCCAATTAGTGGAAAATTACACTCTACACGGCTCTCCAAGGACAAAAAATCAAAAGTATTTTGGGTTTAATTGGACTGTGGGGCCTACCTAGGCCAGGCGAATCTTGGGACAGACTGGCTAGGGGCTCTGTATGTTTGACGCGTGTACAGTTTTGGGTGGGGCCATTTTTTGTGGGACCACTTTGAATTATTTGCAAAAGTCTGTACCAAACCTTGATAATAAACAGGAAATTGTAAGGTGGGCTTGCGTTAGAAGCCACGCGTGGTGGACGCGTTTTGTATGTGGACCCTCGTATGGTAATATTATTTTTAAGAGTAATGCAACTGATTAAATTTTGGGGTTAAATTTAGAATTCAAATGACATAGCAGTTGAATTAGATTTTTTTATTCGGTGTCATGTTATTTGAGTTTCAATAAAAACTTTAAATAAAATGATGTCATGTCATTTGGGTTCTAAATTTGATTTAAAATTTAGTCAATATAACATTACTCTACTTTTAATATCTAAAGTATTTATATTTTGTCTGTTTAATCTTTAAAATATTAAATTTATTAATTTAATTACAAAAATATTGAATTCATGTTTAAATGATTTTTACATAGATTCACCATTAAATTTTTAATAGAATAATCACGTGTTAAACACATGATACAATTTTAAAAAATGACATGTAGTCACTTTAGTTCAAAAAATTTAATGAATTATCTAATTATGGACTAAAATGACACGAGTTAAAACTCCAGGGACTAAATTAAAAAAATTAAAACAATGAGAACCAATCTGACAAAATGAATATATTTTAGGGGCTAAAAAGGTTATTTACCTTAAACCAGATATTGTAAGATGGGTTTGCCTTAGAAGGCGCTGGTGGTTGACGTGTTTTGTGGTTGGTGTGTTTTGTGTGTGGACTCCCTCACCATGCCGAGTAAATATTTAATGTAACGGGTATATTACGTTAATAGTATCACGGTGTATTTATTGTACCATGTTGTGGGTAATTGTGTCCATTGAAAAAGTTGACACCCTCACTCCAACCTTCTATGTTGTTCCAAACCTAAGCACCGGTCAATTTATTTAGTTCATAATATTTGGGCTAACTTGTTGTATAGGTAGAGAAAAAACTCTTTGAAATATGGGATAGTAAGGTTATGAATAGATCATTCATGTGGTTTACTAATACTAAAATCAAAGTAATTGTTACATGTTTTTCTTTTCTTTTTTGGTTTGAAGTTCTTACATGGGTGGGTGATAACAAACTATCATGCTTTCACAATAATATATATATATTTTTTAACAGTTAGGGATGTTCAAACCAATTTATGCGTATCTCGACTAATTCTCTCTCTGATTCAATTAAAACAGGTCATCAACGCTGACTTTATGATATTTATGAGGAATAAATAAATTTCTTATGACCTGATCCTAAGCGGTTACTAAGATTTGAACTAAAAAATGTCTAAATTTACAGCTCTTTCATATTATAACTTAAGCTACTTCTTAGGATTCATTACGCTTTCACAACGTGAAAACCAATTTTAGAAAATGATACAAAATGTAAATAGTAGTGGTAATTTTCAGCATGAAAAATGAGCAAAACTCGTACCCGAGGCACAAAAAATAGTGGGTTTGGATTGAGTTCAATTTATTTTTTTAACAAATGAGTTCTCATGATTAGCTTGTTCATTTGAAAATCCGTAATCATGATTTTAATATCAATTTACTTGACAAGTTTAAGATACAAACATGAATATGTACCGTATCGTGAATTAGACCCAAGACAAGACCTAAATCTATACAAACTTTCCAAAAATATACATAACAGACATATGATTATCTTCTTAAACTCTCAACAGTAACATGATGTGTGTTATTAGGGATGTCAATGGACCGAAGTGGGGACGGGAGGAGTAGTCTCCATCCCTGTACCCACTTAAAAAAATTTCGTCCATTCCTGGTCCACTCCCGTTAGCGGGTATAATTTTCATCCCCATCCCCGTTCGGGGGTAAATTTTTAATCCCCGTCCCCTGCTTTCCCCGTACCCGTCCAAGCCCAAACTAATGAAATCCAATATTTTAAATAATCCAACAACATTCTAAATAATCTAACATAATTTAACACAACATAATATAACATAACATATTTGAATAAAACACAAACAACAAATGTCAAAAATACTATTTCAAAATACTATATATTTGAACAAAACACAAACAAATGTCCAAAACAAATGTCCACAAACAACATAACGATGGTAAAATTATCTCAATCAACTCAATATATATATATATTTATTTATTTATTTAGCGGGTAACGGGTACGGGGCGGGAGTAAAGGTAAGTTCATTCCCGTCTCTAACCCCGCACGGGTTTATACGAGTATCCCCGTATACGTTCACTGTACAATATGTATAATCCATCCCCAATTCAAACGGGACGTGTTTGGACGAATACCCGTTTTTCTCCGATCCGTTGCCATCCCTATGTGTTATATGCGAATAAGTTTCTTATTGTCTCTCTCTCTCTAATGGTTATGTTGTTATTGAAAATCATTGTTTCAAAATATCCAACTCACATAAGTTCTTTAGTCTTCAACAGCGATCCACCACCTAAACCGGATCGTCCTAAGTTTAAAAGTAACACGACGTTCATTTTTAACACGTCAAACTAAATATCCTTAAACCTAGCAAGGAATCAGCGATTCTGGTATGAAACTAACCGTTTTCATCTCAGCAACGAGTTTACATGAGTAACATGTTTATTAATCGAGCTATGTATGTTTATTTACTTGTTTGACAATTTGTGACAAGACACACGCGTGTGTCTATATATATATATATATATTCTTAACCTCCAGATTTTAGTAAGAATAAGTTTCTCTGTCTATCTACTTCATTGTCATATTGTTTATCCTCAAATTGTGGTTAAAATATCTTCAACTAATCACCATCAAGTTCAGAACATTGTTGACATGAAAATGTGATACAGGAGGATACGACTCAAATGATGCTGAGTTATCAGATGACACGTTGATGACGCTGAGATACCTTAAGTTAGTAGATCAGTGCAAAGATGGCAGATGGTCCGCATAGGGAAAGAAAGGAAATCCAAGTTCAAGAAGCGTTGACAAACTTTTGATCTGTTTGAAGTTATAGTGCTCATAATATATCAAATCGAAACTTACGACGAGCCCAAAAAAGGCCTGGAAAAAGTGTTTGGGCTTTCTAAAGTTTTTCCAATTTTGAGTTTATTTGGATTATTTCATAATTTAATTATTCCTTGCTTAATTAAGTTTTCCAGCATATTGTTTAGTATTTAAAAGATGTTTTCATGTATTTTAGGGTTAACTCTTATTATTATGATTTTATAATGATTGTGATTGCTTAGTCAATTAATTCAACTTTGTGAATTCTTGTGATCGTTTCTATTGGTTATTAGTTTTTCGTTGTGTCAAAATGACATGTAAAAGTTCAAATCAAATAAACTATAAAAGGGCATGCAAATCCATAAAACCAAATGGCATGACTATCTCATACAAGTGAAAGAAGGATGGGGTAATTCAACAGCACCGGGAAAAAAAATTCTGTCCCGAAAGTTACTATTTTTTAAGTTTAAATTACAACTTTTACAACTATTTGAGGTAACTTTATGATCGATCATGAAATGTTATAATCGATCATAAAAATCCCTAATCAATTATAACTTTTACCTCAAAAATGTATTACTTGAATTATAAAAATTATAAATTTCGGTTCGGTACCGATTTGGGTTTGGGAACCCTAGCCTTCCTCTGAAAGGAGATAGCCAGTTTTTTTATGCCATGGTTGGAAGGTGGTCCATACAACATGCCACATGTGGTGCTTCTTGATATCTCTCTCTCTCTCTCTCTCGGCCTTGTTGGAGGGCCAGAGCCAGAGGTTCATCATTTGTAATAGATGCATCATACACGTGATAATTGTGCCTCCTCTGCAACAGTGTTCATTCCTCTCTTTTTTTATCACTCATTAAAGATGTGGCATCTTCAATCTTGTCTTTCCATTTGAGTTTGAGGATTAAAAAACATAATTTTAGCACATTGGTATCAATGAAATGACCATTTCTTTTGTGGGTTCGATGGGTAAGTGACAGAACAATAAGAAAGATGAAAAAACGTCAATTCTGTTCAAGTATCGTTTTTATTTATAGTAGAATGCTATTTTGATTTATAGATTGGTTATGTTTTGTTTCTCCGGATTACTCATGTCAAGGTGGAGATTCGAGGTGCAACCAATCTATACTTCTTTGCCTACCTTCAAAGAAGAATATAGTAGAAATTTAGGTCTTGTTTGGTTTGCGTTTTAAAAAACAGTATTTGCAAATTATTTTTAGAAAAAGTTTTAGAAAATTGTTTTGGTATTTTTTGTGTTGCAAAACTTGTTTGGTTATATGATTTCAAAAAGAGTTATACAAAATAGAAAACAGTAAAATTTGTTTGGACAGTAGCCCAAAAAATAATAAAAATAGAAATTTGATAATAGTGGCGGTGGTGGTGGACGTGGTGTCGGTAGGAGTGTAACGGTGGTATTTTCTAAATTCTGAAAAAATTGTTTTAAAAAACACATAAAAACAATCCTAACTTGTTTTTTAAATCAACCCACTTTTTATTTCAATTTTCAAAAAACAAAAACAAAATACAATCGGTCAAATAGCTTTTGGAGGACGTCGTGGTGGTGGTGTTTTTTAAATTCTGAAAATGTTTTAAAAAACACACAAAAACAATTCTAACTTGTTCTCTATCCAACTTTTGTTCTTGTTTTTCAAAAAATACAAAAACAAAAAACAACTGATCAAACAGTTTTTCTTCTAGAAATTATATCCAAAAATAGAAAAATAGTGTCTGAAATGCAAACTAAATTGCTATGTTTCTTCCTGCACCACCATTTCGCTCCATAGAAATTTCCTCTGAGAAAGAGTGCAAAAAATAAGAAAGAACATGTTAATCACAAATTTCTTCTTGATATATCTTTTTATTATTTGAGTATAAAGTCGGGATCTAGTACTTAACTTTAGGACAATCTTAATTTTTTAAAAATAATCTAAGGAGAACGAGTCTATGTAAGGTGAAGGTATTCATAGTTAACGAACGTACAAGCGCGTACACCTGACGATTGTGATTGTGGTGGTGGTAGTGGTGTTAACAATGGCGGTGGGAGTCCACCAGTGGACAAAAGATCCCAAATAATTTGGTTTTATTTATGGCTTTTGGTGGGGGGAGTTTAATTTTCTTTGGAGAAAAGGTCAAGAAGTGTTGCGTCTTCAAATGGGTTCTTTCTAGAAAAGAAAAGAAAAGAATCACAGAACAGAAACAAAAACACATATTTGTTTTGGCTATTAAAGACATGGTCCCACATGTGAAAGCAATCCCGCTACTACACCCCATCATAATAATGCAAGACCTTTAGCTTTTAGAATTTATATGTTTACATTGTAAATACATTTTGGTTAGAGACTTCCTTTTCTTTTCTTTTTTTAATGAAAGGCCAATAGAAATGAGCACATGTAAATATAGGAGCTGTCTATGGTACAAAAAAATAATTCGGTATTATACCGATATTTATTATCTTTGTAGGTGTTTTTATTATTATTATGAATATTTTTATCACTATTGTGGTACTGATAACAGTGGTAAACAAAAGTTACCACAAAAAATGATAAATCACTCACAAAAGTTGTAATTTTTTTGTTCCGAAAAAGTTGTAAAAAATAAAAATAGTTATTACAATAGTAGTAAAAATACTAGGGCTGTCAATTTTTGACACGACACGTTAACACGACACGAACCGAACACGAATTAAATGGGTCGAACACGAAATTAAATGGGTCAATGGATAAAAATGGGTCAACACGTATAAACACGAAAAAAAGCAGGTTGAGTTCATGTCGAAATCAGGTCAACCCGATTTTGACCTAATTAACTCGTATATTTTAAACAGGTTAATATAATTCGACCCGAACCCGACCTACCCATTTCATACCCGTTTAACTCATTTATTCAAATATATAAAAATAACAAAAACAGGTTTTTTTCTTCATGTTTTTGATGGATTAAATCCATTTAATTGGAAATGGATATTAAGAATTAGTTTCTTTTTGCTTCTTGTAATTCTTTAAATTTTATTCAATAAAATCTTTTGATTTTTTTAAAGTTGTTAAACAAATAGAATTTGATATGTGGGTTAAACAGATCGGGTTAAACAGGTTAAGCATGTTAACATGTCGTGTTATGTGTTAACTCAAACCTGACATGTTTATTAAACGTGTTAAACATGTCAGGTTCGGGTAACACGTTTAATAGCCAGATCAGGTTAGTGTTTACATATTTCGACACGTTTATTAAACATGTCAGGTTTGTGTTTAAGAATTTTTGACACAAACCCGAAATAAACCCGACACGAAATGACACGATACGACATGTTTGACACCCCTAAAAAATACTGATAATAATTATAAAAATTTTCACAAAAATGAGAAATATTTTTGTTGTAAAATGGCTCATAAAAATTATGAAAATACTCATTAAAGTAATAAAATTTATGGATATGAGACTGATTTTTTTTTTCTGTACCTTAGTCAAGTCCGTAAATATATATCTTGGGAGGCTTCTTAATTCTGGGGATTTGGTCCTTTAAATCCTAGCAATCAGTCTTTTGTGTTGAGGATCAAAACTTTATTTTGGTGAATTATTTTGGTCATCTGAAAAATGAAAATATTTTGTAAATATTTTAAAAATATTTTCAAAACATAATGAAAACAAATAAAAAGTTTAAAAAATTATTCCCCAAATGTTCATAAACAAAGATCAAAATATGCTAAAACTGCTTGAAACATCTAAATTTTTTTTGAAATATCGGTGGAAATATGGTAAAATATTTTCAAAATATTTTAAAACACTAAAAAATATTAATTTTTTTATTTCATCACTGATTCGTTTCAAAAATGTTTATTGCAGATGAGCTATTATATGCTCTTTATTACTGAGCTGATTTTTTTGTCATGCAAATAATATATTTTTAAAGTAAATGCTACACGTATAATTTGTGTGTTAAAAATAGTTGTGCAAACTAGCTTTTACTAAAAAAAGTGGTAAGGCCCTCTCTCACTTCCACTTTAAGTGGAAGTTTCAGAGTGGTTCTGTGATAAATAAAAAAAAGAATTTATGAGCAGACGCCTGTCCCACACGTCGAGGTTTGGGTCACAATCTTTCTAAAAAAGTGATACAAAAATGTGTCGTTCGAGGGGGCTGAGACTATCCCACATCGGATAGTCTTGAGATTGTGAATGTGCGTATAAGGCCATCTGCCGCTTCCACTTTAAGTGAAAGTTTTAGAGTGGTTATGTAATAAAAAAAACTAACTTTTACTATCATACATTGCTTCCCTCTTTTAGACACTTCCATGAAATATGAGAATTTGAGATGTGAAAACTTTGTCTGATGTCTTCTTAGTTGTCATTTTCTGGTGAAGAAAAACGAGAAAGTGGGAATTTTGAATAGGGGTGTCAATTTTGACCTGTTAATATGAATTTAGATACGATTATTAATTACGCATAATAAATGGTTCAGACTAATATTTGACGCTTAAAACACTTTAAGTAAAAAAAAATTCTAAATCTTGACGCGAATATGGCATGCGAGTTACACGACACACCACAAATTGATACTTTGAGTGTAAGAAGCAAGAGTCCATGATAACTAAATTGAAGTAGGATAATTTTATGTGTACCAAATTTGTACACCAAATTTTGCATCAAATTAAGTGCATTACTGGATCAATGATGGAACCAACTAATCCAACGACTGCAAGTAATTTTGTATAAGTTTTGGTGCACATAACATTGCTCAGTGAAATACGCATGCCATCACAATACCATTGGGACCATCCACAACTACAATTTATACACTATACAACGTACATGTGTGTTTCATTTGGGTATGTATCACATACACAGACACAAAAGGAAGGAAAGAAGGAAGGAAGGAAGGAAGGAAGGAGAGAGAGAGATAGGGGCAATAGTAAAAATATGAGAAAAATATAAACAATAGTAATAAATCACCCACAAATATAGTAAAATAGTTATCAATATTGTCGTACCTAAAAATTGAAAAAATAGTTATCGCAACAGTAGTAAAAATATTCATAAATATGATAAAAACACTTATAAATATGATAAATCACCCATAAAAGTAATAATTTGTTTTGTATCGAAAAAAATGATACAAATAATAACCACAATGTGAGAAAAATATAAACAACAGTGATAAATTATCTACAAAAATGATAAATTTTTTTATTATAAAATAATCTACAAAAATTATAAAAACA
This sequence comes from Ilex asprella, assembly GCA_023539305.1. Lineage (NCBI taxonomy): Eukaryota > Viridiplantae > Streptophyta > Magnoliopsida > Aquifoliales > Aquifoliaceae > Ilex > Ilex asprella. The sequence goes on from CM042200.1 coordinate 4,594,208, forward strand.
CCCATTAAAATAATAAAAATTAGAGTATGAAACTGAATTTTTTTGTCCAGTAACGTAGTCAAGCCTGTGAAACTTAACTCGAAATTATTCAACACCACCAATGAGATATTTTGATACGACAAGTACTTGCCAACCACCACCTGCTATGTCGTGTATTGTTGATGAATAATTGGTTTATATCATATATTGTAATGAATTTTAGATATTGACGAAATTATAGGCGGCTCAGCAAATCTCAAATCGACACATAAAAAGAGATAGTCGTTACGGAACTCAAAAGATGCCGAGAGATGGCACTGAAGAGTAATTACTCAAAAGAGCCGAGTTTATGGACTGACACCAACATTAAAGGAGATATGACAGTTCATTAATGAGGATTTGAGTGACTATGACAACACTATTAATGAGTCTCTGCATCCTTGAGACCCATATCAACAATCATTATTACAAAGCATTAATGGTCATTACACCGACCAAATGTTCTCGAGATACCCCGAAGTATTGTTCTTTGAACATTAAACACTCGGGAGTAGGTGTCAAACGCCTATCAAATGAACTTGAATAGCTTGGGATAGGATCATAAGTGTTCGGCATGTCTCGAGCAGTCATCTTATCGCCCGAGTGAACTAGTCACGAGAATTTGAGTAGAAAGCACTCATTACGCATGGATAAGAATGCAAGTCAATAAATGTTGAAATGAGACTCCAAACTCTTGCACTCATTGCTAGTCCAAGTATAAATACTCCTCAGAAATATGAAGAAGGGTACACAAAACAAAACCAAAAAAAAAAAGAAATACACCGTGTTAAAGCATCCAAACACCTACTAACTTAAATTTCGGAGGGGATAAACTGAGTGTTCACCCAATCCCTTTTTTGACCTTTTGGTTGTTTCAAGTTTATCATCGAGAGGATCACTATCTCTATTTGTTGCAAAAATTCTCCTGTGCAGATATCCAATGATGTAGCTTATTGATAGTCATTGAAATATTTGTGAGAGATGATGGAATTTTATAATTACACCCGTTTCTATAAGCTTAAGATTTTAGATTAGATGTTAGTCAACAAAAAGTTGTTCAAAATTTGATCTGAAAAAACCTTTGGGACAGAATTTTGAGGTGGAAGTAGAAGACTGTTGAATATGTTTCAAATCGCGTTATTGAGTCATTTTTTTCAAGACAGTATTTGTTTCCACTAATTCAAGTAAATAGGTGTGCACAAGGTTATAACAAATTTGCCTCCAGGATACAAGGAATCCCATAATCGAATATGATGTTTGACTGTGTAATGCACAAACGAAATCAAACTTGAATACCTTTAAATTTCTCTAATTTGTCAAGGCGCTATAACTATGTTTTTACGGTGATAAAATTTTAGCAAAAAAGAAAACGAAAATAATAATAAGAGTTTAAGTCTTATGGAGAGAAATATTGTAGGAAATCAATCAGTTAGTTGGAATGACAGAATTTCGACCTATTTATAGACTCTTTGGTGCCTGTTTAGATAGCCACCGAGCATATACAATGGCTATTCAAGAACCAAAAACAACCATACATGTTAATTAACAGACATTTAGATATTTAAATTATAATTGTCATCAACAATCATAATTTAACAGACACTTTTAGGTTTATTTTTAACCAGCTAATCACACCTTTTAACGATTTACGGTTTAAATCTTGCCATTATTTTAAAATAAAAACTAATATTTATTGAAGAAGTTACAAAGTCGATTACAAAATATACTTGTTTGAAAGGTTGATTGGAATGATCCGCCATGGGAAACCATGATATTTGGCAAACTGGTGTCATTTTTATATAGCAACTGTTTTGGCCCTCTCTTTATGTCTTTGATTTAGAGAAGGAAAGGCAAAAAAGAAAAGGGAAAGAAAACAAGAAGAAAACTCACTTGATATTCTCTCTCCTAGGTAGATCATTAGAAGTTAGAAATTTCAGCAAATTGACTGCAAATCATAAAAAGGGAATTTCATCAAATTAACCAAGAGTTCATGATCTCTTTTTCCCCTCTCATTTTTCATGGCAAAAAAAATAATTAGATAAATTATTTTTTGCTAGTTTTCGGTACACAAATAGGGCTGATTATTGAGTTGCATTACTCAGGCTTGACTCGTGTTCTAAAGGAGTCAAGTTTGAATAATATTTTAGACTCGTTTAGAAAGCGAATCTAAAAACTATCGATTCGAGCTTTCAAAGCTCAACTCGTTTATTTGTAAAATAACCGAGCTACTTATACTCGCCTCGAATTTGACTCGTTTTGGACTTAACTCATTTTCTAAATAAATCGAATTTGAACAATTTTTTATGTTTATTTAAAAAAATAAGTTTTCCCAGACTCGACTTGATTATCATTCTTACACAAATTACAAATTATTTTGGCATTTTACCCTATTTGAGGCCAATTTTTATCTGAAGTACGATGGTTTCCATGGCAATGGAAAGGTCTCTAATTTCATTTTAAATTTGTTATTATACATGTAATATTCATCAAAATATAGTGATTTGAGCCACACTAATAACAAAGTGCGTGTAGAAATGGTTGTTGGGAGGTCTTGAGTTAAAATAATGTTTACCTCATGTTTCTTTCAATGTGTACCTGGTACAACTTGTTTATAAGGAGGAGAGAGTATTGACCAAGGCAAAGGAATAAACATGCGCACACATGAAAAATGGAACTTTCTTTGGTGATAAATGCTGACATTAAAATAACAACTTTTCTGATGTCTTGGGGAAAATGTTCTTCCTTCAATGCAGTTCATTCACTTATAGCCATTCAAGAAGGGGAAGGTTAAGGTACTTACGGCAGTACAATACAAAAAATTATAATTTTTTAAGATTAAATTATAATTTTTTTGAAGTATAAATTATAACTTTAAATGATATGATTAAAAAGTTAGAGTCAATACCGAGAGTTCATAATTGATCATGAGTGTCTGTGATCGATTATAATCTTCTCTTAAACAATTGTAACTTCTTCTTTTAAAATTGTAACTTTACTATAAAAAAATGATAACCATCGATACTAATACCAATTTTTTTTTGGTAGCATAGAGTTTCTGGTCAGATCAATTTGGTACTTTCGTATCATAAGGACACATCAGCCAATGTCTTTGTACTATCAAGACTCAATTTGGTATAACAAGGCCCAAGACTACTTCTAAATTAGTTTTTATATCTTATGGTTCAAGGAATTTAAATGATTTTTCAAATAAAAGCGAAATGGACAACACCGTACAGAACAATGAGAATAAAAAACAACAAGTAAATTGAATCTGAATTTGGAAGACGAATCAAATATTATACTTAACATTAAATGAAAGCAGTAAAAGATCATTGAAGTGATAATTACAAGGAAAGTAAGTATAAGATAAGTTGTCTCTGTGTAGAGTTTGTGTTTGATCATAGTTCTTGCTATTTATAGAAATGACTTTTAACCGTTGAAGACATCTAACAATTATTGTGAACGTGCGCCGAGTCATTTCTATCTGACAACTCATGATGTCACGTTTCCTTGTTTTTCGAGATTTTAAGAGTCCGACTCTTCTAATCGTTTTATCAATCGTGGACTCTCACAGACTTCTTTTTAATCGTTAGATCTCTTCCACGTGTCACTATGTGATCTTGTTATTTTTGGGTGTAAATAGCCAAATTTTTTATTTTTAAAGAATTTAAGAAAATGAAATATATCGAATGCTCTGATTTTCTTTTTAAACCATATTCAAATTGGGATCGGATTTTAGCCAATTCGAATTCGATCCATTGATAAGAGAGAGAATGACAGTTAATTGCAACAATCTAGGGGTGGCTCATGTCACGTCCCATCCCGGTCGTGATTAAGTTTTTGATACACTTGTTTACATATATAATCTAGATTAATAAGACACCCCATAGGTACAACAACACCGCCTATCACCTTAGTCATTAAATAAATTGGTAATTCCTGACTCATAACTTGTACCAGATATAACACATATAACATTTTTTTCCAAGTCATATATATATATATATACAAAATCCCACACCCACATAGTATACATTACAAAGTATAATTGTTGAGTCTGTTTACAATTATACATTGTTAACATGATATAATAATCTCTTACTGAATATAATATACAACCCAACAAATAATTATACAGACACTCAACCTATATCACGCAAGTCATTAAAACTAAATACATGATTAACAGACATACAATCTAAGTAATATCACACTAACTTCGCTGGACCACTTTGGACTGAACTCAACTCCACGAGATAGTACTCAACTCGCTAGATAGTGGACTAATCTGTAGCTTCCTCCATGCGCTCAGTGAGTATACATGTTGTATATGAATTGAAAATGATAGTAATACACAGAAGTATGTAGATATTACATAGATACACGTATCAAACAACAACATCAATCCAATTACACAGAATTTACAAGTCACAACACATCTCTCATTGGGTAGCCGATTCCACATGAATTCGTGTCTCTTGAACCTCTTGGGAACACCACAATGCTAGCACACTATTGCACGTCCAGTGATCAAGCATCAACGCTCCAGTCTTAGATAGTGCGCCACATTCCATAATACACAATATACAGTATAAGATGTTATTCAATCACATAAACACATAGCACATAATCCTGGAGAATTGTTATTAAAAATTCTACCATTTATTATCATCTTGCAATAGCATTTCATAACATATGAAGATATATACCCACCTCAAGGGCTGTCTCTTATA
>CM042200.1:4599358-4619570 GCA_023539305.1 Ilex asprella
CGTGTCAATTAAAATTCGATTTATTAAAATTTGAGTCGATTAAAATTATATTTTTATGTATTAAAATTTGGCTGATTAAAATTCAATACGAGTTGATTAAAATTTGACTTTAGTAAATTAAAAATAATTTTTAATTTGCTCAAATAGAATTTTAATTAGCCAAAATTTAATTCGTAAAAAAATATAATTTTTGATTGGCTCAAATTTTAATATGTAAAATAATAAATTTTAATTAACTTGAATCGAATTTTAATTCACTCGAAATTTTAATACTTAAAAAAAACATAAATTATCAACATTCATTATTTTTTCATAAGTTAAGAAAAAATATTTAATCATATATTTAACCCATAAGGACACATATTTACTCATATATGTATCCAAACTCATGTTTAACGTAAATAAGCATGAATTTGGATTAAATTGATTTAGGGGCAAAATAGTTATTTATATACAAATACATTATCATAATAGTTATATCCCTGCACATACCAAACATGGGTTTGGACAGCATTAACCCCCTCAAACCCATCTTTGAATCCTATCTTTGGGTCAAACCCAGGTTTGAACAATCCAATCCAAACCTCTCCCTAAAAACATACCAAACATGCCCCAAGTGTACAGATTTACGGGCCTTTAGATCTATCGGAGGATCCCTTCGGTGTTATTTTATCTGTCTCAACACCGACTGTCCTACCTGTTCCACCCAACACATTTGTAATTACAATATCAATATGTTTATCACATTTAATAGTTAATTATGCACTTATGCATGCAAGATGATTTAACTCAAAGTACCTCGATAACCGCACTGTCCACTCGCACTAGGATCACATTTTCTCCCCGAATCTCTAAAATCACTCACATTAATCATAATTACGATTAAATAGATCAAACGCATTGATCGGAGGTCCATTTTCGCATATTTCAAAATTCACACATGTGATAATAATGTTTGTAAATCAGGGTTTCGACATTACCAACATCTATTTTCAACCTCTATCGCACTTTTTTAAAAAAAAAATCAATCACACTTAAACTCACACACACATTTAATCATGCATAACAACTCCTTAATTGAACCCTCCATTTCACTCACACAAATATCGGTTTCAACCTAGCCCATTAAAAGTATCCCGAGCATCTCAAATGTCCATTTTTCACACTTTTCTCACACTCAGTTGAATACCCACTTGAAACCCCTTCTTAAGATTCATTTAATTATGCTTAACACACTTAATTAGACTCACACAAAATCTCTTTTGAAATCTAAATAAAACAATCCACACACACACTTAAAATTAAACATACGCACACACACACCCTTATACATTTTTCTTGCTTTATTCTTCTTTTCCCACCTTCTTCTTGTCCTCTCTCACTCTCGGTTTGGCATGGAAGTTTTCCCCAAGTTCCTCTCTTCGTCTTCTTTCCTCTCACTCATGGTTTAAACTAGAAGCACCACCAAAAGCTTGGTTTCTCTTTCCCTCTTTGCTCACGGCTCAAGAAGACACACACACAAATCTTTTCTTCTCTCTCTCTTGTTCTCCCTCACTCACGGTTTTAGGGGAGAAAGAACACACACATACGCATACTAAATTATGTTTTAAACACACACACACACACAAACTACTACACCTTAAATTACACACACACATCCACCTAGCATTCTAATTGACTCACACAAAATCTATTTTGAAATCTAAATAAAACAACCCACACATACACACTTAAAATTAAACACACGCACACACACACTAAAATTACACACACATCCACCTAGCATTCTAATTATGTTTTAAACACACTAAAATTATGTTTTACACACACACACACAAACTACTACACCTTAAATTACACACACATCCACCTAGCATTCTAATTGACTCACCCACTTCATATTTCAACATGTGTAAGGATGACTCATTCTAATTTGATAATTATGCTTGCCTCCCCCAAGTTCTTAAGTGATTTTGAAATTGACCCATTACTATTTTTACACATGCAATTTCTATAAATGAGTCTCACTAATACATCACTAAGAGGGTCCACATACTCGATGTATGCTCACACACATCATGGTTATGAAGGGTTTACTTTAATTAACTCTTTAATAGTTTCACATAATTACGATTTAGCCTACATAATTATGCTAAAAGTATGCAATGCATGATCGGGTCTCACAACTCAAGGCAATTTGAGGCCTAAAACGACAAGACTAAAAAAAAAAAAAACATACTAGTATTGTCGAGAAAAATGTTTTAACTTTTGTTTTTATTTTTTTATCGGAGAGAGAATTTAATTTTAATTTTTTTTATATATATTTTTTTACTTAATTTTACACAGAGAGAGTGGGTAAGGATAAATATGAGTTAACTTTTGAGATTTTTTTTTAACTTGTGATTTTTAGATTTCTAATGTTATGCAATGGATCATGAACCCAAATTATTATAATAAAAATTTTGATTGTCTTTAATTTTTTGGGGCTTTTTTTTTAAGGTATTAAAATTTAATGAATTTAATTTTTTTTTTGGTTAATAATGTATCTAAAATTACGAGGCCTTATAAAAAATTGAGACCTAAAGTCTCATTTTTTTTAATACTATTGAGCCGCCCTACAACAAACTATGTATATTAATGGCGCCTACCACCAAATTGTGTAGCCTGATAATGAATATGAAAGTTTAGGTTTGACAACAAAGTATGAATCAAAGATAGAGGATTTGTCACATCTTAACGTTACATAATTTATTGCCGATGGCGATAGAAGGATTTACAGAAATAAGTTTGAGATGATGGACAAAAAAAAAGAGTTTTTTTTTTTTTTGGAAAATTGTTTTAGAGTCGAGTCGAAACATGATTTTTTGGATTACGATAATGTTTTTGGAGAAAAAAAAGAGAGAGATTTAGAGGCGGATCCCTAGGCCTAATAGGATTCCAAAAAGAAAAATCACTCGCTAATTGAAAAATCAAAGTAATGAACATAAATAACGCCTTTTATAATTGCAAAAAACAATAACAATGTTATCACCTAATTTCAAAATTTATTTTAAAAAATTACATTATCATAATGTTCATTTTTTTCCATAAACATAAATCGGAAGACATGTACACTAAAAAAAATATAGGTCCGCAACCAAACTTATACACACACACATGTTCGAGTCCAAAAATAACAGGTATGGAATAAAAAAAATAAAAAAATAACAGGTACACAATAATCGTTAGACATGTACACTAAAACATTAATCGTTAGATCGGTACATTAAAACATAGATTGTTAGATAGAGACACTAAAACATATATCGTTAATGTACATTCTTCTTTATAAATACAAATAATCAGACATGTACACTAAAACACAAATCGTCAGACATCATCATAATGTTCAAATTACTTGGTTCACGACTTTGAATTTCGAAACTAATAGATAATACCGCAAAAACCACAATTACAAATGTAAAAAGAAAAAGATTATATTTTAAGGTGAAATCATGTGATGAGAGCAAAATGGATAATGAAAATCTAACCAATTCCATAAATTTGCGCTAACACAGAGACCGCATGCAATTTTTTTCAAAAATCGAAAAACCTTTTTTTATACTAAAAATTCGGTAGAACTAAAATTAATTTACACACCAAAAGAGAGACCATAACCTAATTTACTACAAAAAGAATTATACGGGCCTCATCATCAGCTCTCCGATTGAACTCCCTTACCTTCTGTTTAAGAGCCTCGTACATTGATTTTTTTTCTTTTATGCCGACCTTATCCTCCCCATATATTATTTTTTATGTTTAAAAATGAAAATAAAGTTAAACGTCTTAAGTTTGAATCTTGACAACCCTTTAGAATTAGTTCATAAGAGATTTTTATCTCATGAATATCCTAGTTTCGGTGTGGATAGTCTATTTTAACTGGACCGAGAAGAAAATTAGTCGAGGTGAGCGTAAACTGATCCGAATACCTCTAATCGTTCAACAAAAAAAAAAGCAATTAGGGATCACTAGAGAAATCAAAAGGGGACTAAGAAAAAAAAGTGAAAAAATAAAAACATCAAGTGCACTTAATAGTAGAAACAAAAAAAAAAATACAAAATCACTACAATGCGGCAATGAAAACCTCTATATTTTTTTCGGTAAGTAAGAAATTTCATTAACCAAAAACCATACATGACAAAGAAATACAAAAGCAAAGCAAAATCAAAGGCCTCAAATGCAGAGAATAGTAAGATGACAAATCTTCCACTCCTACCAAATCCATATTCAAACCATTTGTTTATGTTTTTGGTAGGTATTAAGTTGACATAGTCTATTTCAAATCTGAATTTTCAAATATATATTCCATAACCTATATATATTTGTTAATAACATATATGAATAGAATACTGATATTATAACTTTTTAAGCATTAAAAGTAGGTGTTTTGGTGGTTGGCCTTCTGTCCTCTAGCAATTTAATTGATTTATCTTCAAACTCTGGCATCCAACCACAAAAAAAATGCCCAAGAAAAATGTTTAAAAAGAAAATAAATGTAAACAGCAAAAAAGACAACATGGACTAGATAATGACAATTGAACCCCTCCAATGTAACTATACTGTTCTTATCATCATCTTCTTCTTTCTTTAATTTATGGAATAGTCCAAGGTATTGAAAAAAAAAATAATAGGTACCTTATTGTCATTTATAATTTTTGTGGGTTTATTTTATTAGGTGTTTTTATCACTTTTGAGATATTTTATGATCGATCCTAAAATATCAGGGTTGATCGTAATTATCATAAAAAATGATAAAAATAATTATTACAAAAATTATGAAAACACCCGTAAAAGTCTTAAATTTTTTATTATAAAATAACTCATTAAAATATTAAAATTATTTTTTTGGCTATTGTGGTCTTCTCCTTATTTTATATTAATTTCATAAACTTTGATGGAAGGAGACATTTCCTCGTTTTTCTGCTGTTTGTATCTTCTGACACACTTTGATAACATAACACCATTTTTTTTAATAACACACACACACTTACTTCTCTCTCTAAAAAGTGAATTGAAGTAGCTCATCAAAGGGGTCTGGTTGCATCAAATGATTTGAAAAGGAGGGTCAAATCAGTGAAGTTACCCTTCTTGTGATCTATTCGCAGGTTTTTGACACAAAAGTCCTCTTGAAAGAGAGAGATGGAGATAGAAACGTCACCAAGGGACATGTACAGACACCTCATAATTTGAAATGACTTTCTTTTTCTCTCTCTATTTTTTTTTTTTGTGGAAAAATAGAGTGATAAATTGTGTGTGGATAAATGAGTGAATAAAGATGGTCACCTTTTTTCTCAGCCTTTTTAGCTCTCTCTCTCTCTCTCACTCGCTCTTTTCCTTATCTAGTGGGGGAGTTGAATAGAGCTGGTGTTAATCAGACAGAAGGCTTTCCTCTGGTGAAGATCACTGATATATAAAAATATATAGAGAATTAGAGACAGCTATAGATCAGAGAGAGGTTGGTATGGCCAGTCTCTGTATTTTGATGTTTCTTCTCATGTAGTTTAGTAATAACTTCAAGGTCATCATCATCATCTCTCTCTCTCTAAAATCTGTAATGGGTTTTGTGTCACAGTCTCAAACAAAATTCCTCTTCCTTCGCAGATGGTGATGATGGAGCACGTGCATACTCAGATTTCCATCACACCAGGTACCAATTATATTAACTTGAATAATTTAACCAATTCTTTTCTCCCTCACCTTTTCTCTGTCAATTCCTCAATCCATATGTCTCTGGTCTCTCCTCTCTCTCTCCTCTCTCTCACTATATATAAGAAACATGGGCGTGTCTTTGTGATAAAGACCTCCTTCCTCTTCTTGATCTTCTCGTTCTAAGATATCTACTGTTCTTGAAGGCGAAGAAACAACAATATAAAGATGGGTTCTCTTGAATTCTTGGAATTCATCAAAAATTTGGAACTTTGTGGCCTGTGGGTCTATGTCTATGTGTATGTTTCATATTAATCATCCGTTTGTGTATTGTTTCTTCATGTTTCCAGGAATTATGTGATCAGAAGACAATTACAGTTACTGTCCATTCCCGACAGCTTTTAACTGTTGTCTGAATAGCAGCCAAATGGGTTGAAATTTCTAAACAACCACCCTCCATAACAGCAGGTACACACATACTATATAAACTAGTCTATGAGAGAGAGAGAGAGAGGTGTGATTAATTTGGATGTGAAGTGAAACCTAACGGAGTCTCTCTCCTGTGAAACAGGAAGATATAGATAGTGTACCTATTCAAATATAGATGGCGACGTACTTTCATGGAAATTCAGAAATCCAAGGAGGAGGAGGAGAAGCTTTGCAGACGCTAATTCTCATGAACCCTGGCTACGTTGGATACTCGGATACACAACAGCCACCTCCGGGAAACAACTTCGTGTTTCTCAACCCCAACACCGCCGGAAACTCTCTTAACCCCACCACTTTATCGCACGCGCCACCCTCTCAAACCCAACAATTTGTCGGCATCCCACTTCAGGCAACCGCCAACACCACAGCTTCGGCCTCAACCCAAGACCCCCATCATCATCATCCTTCATCTGTCCATTCCCAGCATGACTTCTCAGTCCCTCATGGCTTCATGCCTCGCCTTCAGTACAATATGTACAACCCTATTGACCTCACGGCGGCGCGTGAGTATTCACGCGCTCAACAGGGACTGTCTTTGAGTCTATCTTCTCAACAACCGGGATATGGGTCTTTTAGAATTGACCGTGAAGTGCCATCTCAGGCCATGGTGACCACAATTTCACCTACTAATGGCGATGATGTGAGAGTTCCCGGTGGGTCTTCTTCGTCGGCGTCGGGGATTTCAAACGGTGTTAATGGCATGCAAAGTGTCTTGTTGAGTTCAAAGTATTTGAAGGCTGCACAAGAACTATTGGATGAAGTTGTTAATGTCGGTAGAGGAGTTAAGAGCACTGATCAATCAGCTAAAGGGGCTAAAATGCAAACCAAGACCAGTGGAGAGTCATCGGAAGTGGCAGCCGGAGAAAGACAAACCGGAGGAGAATCCGGTGCTAAACGCAGCGCTGAGCTTTCCTCGGCGGACAGGCAAGAAATTCAGATGAAGAAAGCAAAGCTTGTTAACATGCTTGATGAGGTATGTCTGCTTCTCTCTCTCTCTCTCCCCCCCCCCCCCCCCCACACACACACACGAACACAAAAATAAAAGTGATGAATTTGCTCAGGTTTGTGAGGAATGCCAAGGTTTAACTCTGAAAGTGAAAATTTTAAGAAAAAATTGAGTTTGGATTTGAAGAAAGGTTGAGGGTTTTGGATTATATGTTGGTTAAGGGTACGAGTCTCTATCAGTTGAGTTGCATCAGATCTTTGAAAGAGAGTACCAATCCAATGATACTTGGGTCAGAATTTCAGTCATGTGTTCTTTTCAGTGATTCATCCTAGCTATCTTGAAACTTTAATGAACCATCTAAGATTTCTCTTCTAATTTGATGGTTTTCACTAAGATTTTTGTTTACATAAAAGTGTTACGGGTTTACAAGTCAATCTGTAAACTCAGGAGTTTAAATCTTAGTAATTCTTTCGACCGGACCATGTTTAGTGGAGGTATATATAAACTGGTTCAAACTCCTTTAACCGTTAAATAAAAAAAATGGTCAAATAAGTTGAATTGTCTCTCCACAACAGTATATATCTGACTGCATATTTATGAAGGCAATTGAAATCAAAGATTGAAGAACAGAGCTTCAAAGTTTTATTACAAAACTATGTTGATATTGTTTTATTACCACTCTAATTTTGGATAGTTCTGTTCTTTTGTTCAATTTTGGCATTTTTTTGAAGGTGGAGCAGAGGTACAGGCAATACCACCACCAGATGCATATAGTAATTTCATGGTTTGAGCAAGCAGCAGGAATTGGTTCAGCAAAAACCTACACAGCTCTAGCTTTACAGACAATCTCAAAGCAATTCCGGTGCCTGAAAGACGCGATAACTGGTCAAATTCGAGCTGCAAGCAAGAGCTTAGGCGAAGAAGATTGTCTGGGAAGGAAGATTGAGGGTTCAAGGCTCAAATTTGTCGATAATCAGCTCAGGCAGCAGAGAGCTCTACAACAATTGGGAATGATCCAACACAATGCCTGGAGACCCCAGAGAGGATTGCCGGAGCGTTCTGTTTCTGTTCTTCGGGCTTGGCTCTTTGAACACTTTCTCCATCCGTAAGTACTCTTAAAATCTCTCAGAACCCATTGGAGTTCTTCCTTCAAGTGTCAAAATCAACAGCTTCTAATTCTATTTGTACACTAAGTTTTGCCTTTTGGAATTCAGTTATCCCAAGGATTCAGACAAAATCATGCTGGCAAAACAAACAGGGCTTACCAGGAGTCAGGTACCCGAAAATTCTTCAGATTCTCGGGACATTTTTCTGTTCTTGAATGAGAAATTCTTATGCTGAAATGGTTCTCCATAATTCAGGTGTCTAATTGGTTCATAAATGCTCGAGTTCGGCTTTGGAAGCCAATGGTAGAAGATATGTATATGGAAGAAACCAAGGAACAAGAACAGAATGGATTAGAGGACCAAAAGAGTATAAGTGAACACAATGAAGATTCAGCATCAAAGTCGAATGCTTCACAAGAGAAAAGTCCTGGTGCAGGAAATCAGAAGAAAAGTTTCAAGTCCAAACAAGATACTCCAACAAACCTGAATACTCTAGCAGTTTCAGTTTCTAGAGCTTCAAACTCCCCAACTGCAGTAAATATGCAAAACCACTCTGCTTTCTCTCTCATTCGGACATCGGAAATGGGAAGCTTTACACAAGGAAGTCCCCAGAAACCAAGAATCACTGACATGTTACATTCCCCTAGTCATGTTCCATCAGTGAACATGGATGCCAAGCCCGAGGACACAAACACTGAGCATATGTCCATGAAATTTGGCAATGAAAGGCAAAGCACAGAGGGTTTTACACTAATGGGAGCCCCAACAAACTTCATTGGAGGATTTGGGTCATACTCAATTGAGGAAATGGGAAGGTTTAGTGCTGAGCAATTCCCAGCAACGTATTCGGGCAATGGTGTCTCTCTCACTCTTGGCCTCCCACACTGTGAAAACCTCTCCATGCCCGGAGCCCGTCAAACTTATCTCCCTAACCAAAACATCCAATTGGGAAGAGGAGTAGAAATAGGGGAAGCAAGTGAGTTTGGCACTATAAATACTCAAAACATCTTCTCACTGATCAACCATGTATGATAGCATCACCATTCAAACCCGTAAGAGGTTTCCTGCAACAGTGTTGCCAGACTTTTGTGGCTTCATTGATCAGTTCGAGAGAGAGAAAGAGAGAGAGAGAGAGAGAGAGAGAGAGAGAGAGAGAGGCATGGAGGAATTGCTGTGGTTACAGACTCCTTTTCACCATACTCTTCTATTCCCGTCACCACTAGGAAGAAGGGAAACTGCATGGTAATGTAAAAGAATGAAGAATATTTACGTAGTACAGGTCTATACTTGGTAGAGAACCACTGAGTTCCTGTAGACAGCTTAGGATTATAGGACATATGGTTGAGGATTGTATATTAATTTTGTTGCTGCCGATAGGTAGATGGATTGGTATAAAGCTTATGACAAACTACTTATTTTGGGGTGGGTATAGAAATGAATATTGATTTTAAGTGTGTGTGTGTGTGTTATTTATCTTATGAAGGGGAAATAATACTATTTTTGGGGTGTTTGTAATAATGTTTCTGACTCCATTTATTTCTCTCAGCAAGAAAACAGAGCATGAAGAAATTCTTTGTTCAAGTGCTTTCCTAGTCATCCTTTTGCGTCCTCACCAAGCAAACAGACCATGATTCCTATTACTACCACCTTCTCCATATTCCTGGCCTGCAAGTAAACAGTACATTATACCATCACATATCCTCTCAAGTAGCTACCTCTTTATCTCAGTGCCCTAGTGATCCATTTTCTCTAGGTCAGATTAGAAAACGGACTCCAAAGTAACTCGTCACTAATCCATTTTCTCAATGCATTAGTGATCTATGTTTAATTGCTTCAAACTCAACTCTAGAATCATTAACTACTGTTTATCTATTTTGCTTTCCACAGGTTTCCCTCCTATTTTTATGACACTGATCTCCCACCAAAAGGTTTGTGTACTGTTTTGCATTTCCTTTTCCAGCAACCATATCCATATGCTCGTTTTCACTCACCATTAAGGCATTAACTAATATTGCAGTGTCAAACTTCTTGAGCATATATCAACCAATAGCATAAGTTCAAAGGTGATCAAATTAGAAATTTTAATTCTCATAATAACATCGACTTAAAAGTCGCAAAACGTGTTTTTGAACTCCCTATTATTCCAAATCATAGCAACTTGTTTTCTAATTTCCTCAATCCGCATTCAAAGAAAATGCTATTTATCTTAAATATCATGCAAAACCCTGTGGGTTCGGTCATGAAAGGCTCACCATTCCATTCTCTAGGACATTTTGCTAATGTTTGAACATTCAGAATGTTTAAGCTACTTACAAGTATTTAGTGTAGCAACAGAAAACTCTCATGTCTATAATTATGCTCATGACAAAAGGAAGAAAAACCAGTAACTAAAGTGTCACTAAGGAATTGTCCATAGGGATGATAGACGTGTTCAGAGTATAACATTCGTACATACAAATGAATCTAGATCTCCTCCAATCAACTTTTCACAAATGTAGATCACCCACAATAATTTCACGTGGGACCCACTATATATAAGTGGGTTTCCACCAATACATGGTGAATGACACAAGTTTAAGGAAAGTATACTACAAGGGATCCCAATCCCATACCAATGACCCTTTTTAAAAGTCTTTGCTTAGCTTACACAGAGAAAAGAGGAGGGAAAAGCTAATAAAATGCAGTCCACAGGCATAAACACAAAAATAGTAACTCCCAATCTTATTGTTGCAAGACCCACTGATCAATTCTAAAAAGTAATGGAACCAAAATGATGAATATAAAAGTAGTTGAATATGTGAAGATCATTCATTGCTTAGGACCACGGAGCTGAAGACCTTATCCTAGACTGACACAGGTTATTTTAATGTAGGGACTAATGGTAATGCTACAGAAGTACTGATAGTAATAATGTGCCCATCAATTTGTTGGTTGCTTTATTTTACTAAAAGCTTGCATCAAGTCGGATTTGGTTACTTTCCAAGCTAGGATTAGTGTTCTGCACTATAATTCTATAAGCGACTGATTGACTTGGCTTTTTGAACTCCTACATTGACTCTCAAAGCCCTGCTAGAAAAGAACTTGACCATTGCGCATAACATAGTTCAGTTTCAGGGGAAAACCACGATAAAACAGCCGCATATGCTTTTTTACACATTTACTCAGTAGAACATAGTTTTCAAAAGAAGCAACACCAAACCCATTGAAATTTCCAAGGTTGGGTCACATCTTTAGCCATAACATGTCAAGAATATAAGCACAGCCAAGCTACGAGTGGGAATATATTAGAAATAGCCGCCACCGGTGAGTAGTTCATTATGGTAAGAGTCCCAAAATGTAGTAGCTATAAGGCATTACCAGAAAAAGAAAGCATAAACCAAAAACTTGGTTTTGGAAAAAGAAACGGCCAGATTGTAGCGCAGAGTATGCTTAGCAAGTAGGCAACAGAAACGACTGACAAGAATATGTGCAAAGACTCTAAATTGTAAACACTAGCCATAAATGGGGTTACGAGTCACGACACTCTCAAAAGGAGATAACCTGCTTGTCCAATGAACTCGCACACAAGAAGTTACAGAAAAATACTCATAGAGACTTAGCTGCCAATAAAGGTTACTGTGGTGATATTTTCCGTCAGACCATCGTTCTTAAGCCAATTCATCTTAAAGAGATTTAAAACAGATGAACCAGACGAACAGCTGAGAAGAATATGTTGTGAAAGACAGCACAAGACGTTAGCAGCACTGATATCAAGTTATCGTAAAATATGCTCAAGTAAGATATTTCATCTTAAACGTACAAAGTAACATTATAAAAGGTCAGATTTTTGATAGCATATTCAAGCAGAATGAAATTATAAAGCTTCATTAAATATATGCTGAGATAAGAAACAGATTAATTTTCACAAATTATACAATTGGACAAGCCACAAAATCAAAATATGTACAAGGGCCCAAGATTAGCGTCAACTGACACAAGGGGATCAAAACTATGGGACAATATCTACACCTACATCTTTTCGGTGATGTTGGCTTCCAGGCAATAAAACAAAGTTTGGCATTGCAAGGCTAATTGACAAAAGTGGAGTAGGCAAAAGAAACCACGTAGAAATGAGTCACAGTGTATTGGCCATACCATGTGTACCACCTAGCAATGCCAGTCTTCTCTTGGCAACCTTGGACCTGTAACACCATACCTCAAATGCCTCTGTCAGGTCTGGGAACCGAATGTGCTCATTTGCTAACCATTCAGCCAAGATCTCTGCCTGGTCCCCTGATGGCAATGCAAGTACCATTGAAACAAATGCTGACTCCAACGATTGCCATAGCTCACCATCCATTTTAAGTGCCTGACCATCCTCATCACTAGCTGTGGCCGAATCAATCAAAGGCTTCATAACCCTCACAAATGGAAGCCAGACCTTCACCATGTGAAAACGTTTTGTAGTAGGTATAATGACAGTGCCATACCCTATTGCCTCTAAAACCTTTGTCGTCACCTCAATAACCTTCACCTTCGTCTCCAGCATTTCAGCTTTTGGACTTGCTTGCTCGACAACCTTCAGTATATTTTCTGATGCTTCCGTCCAACTGTTAACCAATTCCCTCATTGTTTCCAGCTTAACCAAGATTTGACAAGCCCATGACAAATCAGTTAAATAGGATTGAAAAAATTGCATCTTTCCAGCCTCAGAAACTGATTCTTTGGTTTCACATAACAAAGACTCCACTAGATTGTTAAATCTGGTTAACAGTCTTTTGATACACACTGTTACCTCTATTTTTATCTCGTCATCGGCTGTTAATAAGGGAGCATCATCATCTTCAGTAAGCATGTATTCAAGTTGCTCTTGGGCTGAGGTTTTCAGATCATTCATGATGATGGAGGGTGATGATGTGGCGAATCGGATGGCTGAGAGAAAAATCTTCACTATGGCTGTCGGATTGACTGGCTGGAGACGAGCAAGAATCGCTTCTGCTTGTGATCCCATGCGTGGTATAGTTTTGAGAATCTCCTCCTCCTCAGCCTCTTCCCAAGGGACTGCTTCCAGATAATTAACACAGGCAGCAATGATAGGAGGGCACCCAAGCTCAACGGCCACTCGAAGAATGCCAAGAGCATTTCTAACACCATGCCACATGTCAGTCACAGAACCGTCCATACTAACATAGACTAGACGTAGAACAGTGACATGGTAGTCAAATTCAGATTCTTCACAATAGACCTCAACACAATTGCGGGAGTCAAGAATCTGGCACGTGGGCCAGTTCTCAGATAAACGGTCAGCAAAATACTTGCACTTCTCTATAAGGATATGGGAATGACAATATACCCAATCGTCACGGCCGTCTTGTGTTCTTAGCCTCACAACAACATCACTGGTTGATCGATCACCAATCCTGCTTACTGACCTCATGTCATTGTCCTGACAAGTGGGAAAAGGAACAGATTGAAAAATTCATCTAAGCTACTTCTATACAATAGTGCAATAGAAGAAAGAAGAGAAAGTTATATAGAATGTAAAACACTCATGTAATTATGAAGATCAAAATAACTGTACTATATTGATGGCAGAGAAAATTAGAGAAGTTTATAAAAATCGATGATGAAACTGGTTTATGTGCCCCAAACAAGTAAATCTATGATCCTGTAACTCTTTTAGTTAATGTACCGCTGCAGAAAGCTAAGGAAAACAAATTATCCACCAGACAAGCTGTTTTATTTGATTGAAACCCTAAATTAGTAATTGACATAAAACTAAGGAAGTGAGAAAACTCACAGAAGACCCCATAAAGAACTGAGCACTAATGAGTACATCTTCTATGCATTATGGCAGCTGCAAAGTGAACAAGAGCAGACACAATCGATCAATAAAGTGGTACAGTTACATAAGTTTATTTACCAAAAATCAAGAAAGATTTCCTTATTTGGTGGAGAGCTTGCATGCTGCTTCCCTCCTTGCCAACTCCTCTTTCCAAATATATTTTTCATCAAGAATTTTGTAATGCTGCCAAGTGGCAAGAGAGAATGGAAGTTAACTAGTTAAGTAACAGCAAAGCTCCTCCTAAACAGCTAAACCATAAATACCAGAGACAGCAAACACTAATATTTCCCAGACCAAAAAAAAACACTACTATTTCTAGTTTGAATAGAATAGATACCAAATCTATTCGAAGTTAAAACTTTTGAAAATGATTATGCAATAACCACATTCAAAACAGATGTATGGCTTCTGCAAAGGGGTCATTACTCAGATTAAAAGGATATCACATGGTAGGGAAATCAGAGATTCAAACTGTCCACAAATCAACATAGAAGCACTTTGATTATTCACTGGTAGTAAACTTAATAAACGAAATTTTTTGTTAATTCCTTTAGAACTTTCCTTACATTCGGAGATATGAATTGAATGGATTTTTTTCCACTGTAATTGTGAAAATGAACACTAAAATGCCCTTCAAAAGTAAGTAAATAGATCTGAAACACATAAAATGCGGTTAATTCCGCTATGTCCCAGCAGCTTAAACTGACTAATAATTAATCCATGCAATCCTATAGTCACAATCATCACATGGTTATATAACATTCCAAAGTTAGATTGGTACAAAGTACACACAAGTAGACCTTAAGAAATTCCTAACCTGCATAAGCTAATCATCTAAATAGCAAGTTTCGAGAATGAATCTAAAAAGATCAAAGTCTTAAAATTTACTTGAAAGAAAAGCACTTCGACTTCCCTTTGACAAATGACAGAATGCAGCCAAAGACCATCACAAAACCTTTACAAGAAGCATAGTAAGTAATGGATCGTTTTCCAAGCAATTGACAAGCAAATGGCGAATACTAACAAGTCTTGACTACCCACTTCAAAGTTCTACACAATTTCACTGCTCTAGCAAGTGGGTAAACAGCAATGAAGTTCATATGTTGATGGGTATATATGTGTATCCTCCTTAACGCATACCAACATCCTCCAGTGTCTTGAATACCAACTTTCTCAAGTTTGTTCAATAGTTTCTGCATACAGTCATACATATCTAAATACGTACATTCATTTTATTAATTCGAAGCTCATGTATGTGCAGAAAAGCAAAAAATCAAAACTGAACACATGAAGATTCTTGTCAAATTTATGAATGTAACAGTTTGTAATTGATGGAAAGTCTCATAAGGTAAAACCTAAGTTGCTGTGCACCTTCAATTTATGTACAGAACCTAAACAATTATATAGTCACAAATGTGAAAATATAAAAGGGCAACCACCAATACAATGGGTAAATGGAAAGACTAGTTACCTTCTCTTCCCATGCTCTGTTGTGTGGACTGTCTCTCGCTCTCTCTCTCTCTCTCTCTGTCCCTGGCACAGGTCAAGCTGCTTTCAACCCTGGAAAGAGATGAGTCCGCACAGAGGTTGGGCCAATGGGCCCGAATTGTATATCAGATTAAGTCTCTTCAAACAGGTTTTGGAACCGAATCTGGAGGCCCATTTCCAACCCACCATTTATCTCAAGAGATTGACTTTTTATTTGGGATTTTTGGAAGTCGGTACACCTAATTAGATTTATTTGAAAAAAAGTACACATTAAAAAATATTTTAGAAAAAGGTACACTAGTTGGATACAAAGACATAAATGCGCATTTTAGGGAAAGTAGTGCATTAAATATCTCCTAGTTTTATGGAAGAACTTTA
This sequence comes from Ilex asprella, assembly GCA_023539305.1. Lineage (NCBI taxonomy): Eukaryota > Viridiplantae > Streptophyta > Magnoliopsida > Aquifoliales > Aquifoliaceae > Ilex > Ilex asprella. Next base: position 4,615,275 of record CM042200.1, read on the forward strand.
ATATTTAATGTACATTAATTCATATGTATTTGTTAATATATATATATATATATATGTGTGTGTGTGTGTGTGTGTGAGTGTGTGCGCATACAAATAATTATAATTATATATATATATATATACCAAAATAGCGCGGAAGCAGAACAATATTAGATACGAAGAAATTCAACCAAAATGGTTGTGGGTATATGAAAAGTATACCCAAAGGTTTTATACAAAACAATTATAAATTACAAGATAAACAAATTACACAACAAGTATTTTCAATACTTACTATGCTAACACTAAAGTGGGCTAGCCAAATAGAAAGACTGGACTTGTGTGTGAAACTTGGTGGAACATCCGTTTTCTGGAGTCCTTACAGTGCTAAAATATTTGTGTGAAACTGAGAAAATAAAAGATGAAGATGTTTGAAGAAGAAGAGAGTTCTCCAAAATCCTTCTCCCCTTGCTCTGCCTGTTAGACTCCTTCTTATAGATGGTCAGGAGAGGGCTGAAGAGACAGAGGGAATCAAATCATTTTTCTTTTGGGTTTCACATGGGGTAAAAGGACGGGAATCTCACTTTCGGTGGGAAAGGAGGAGTAAATGTCTTTTACCGAGGGTGAAAATTTGACATAAAGGAATATGGGTCCTTTCTGTCTGAGAGTGGCTGACAAAAGGAATATGGTGGGTCCTTTTCTGGCCGAAAGTTGGGTAAATAAGTCAAAAGGCTGTTTATTTAGGGAAACGGCCAAATGACAGTGATATTACTAACATTACACATGATGGACAGCTTTTCTGTCTACTTTGAGACAGTAGTGAGTGAAGCCATCAGATGTAAGGATAGGTATCACGGGGTACCTAGGTTTGCAGCATCTAGGTCATCGTATCCTTCGTAGGGGTCCTGAGCATCCTGGGAATAGTTGGATGGGGCCACTGATCCTTCGGAGGAGACAGGTGACGGATTGCTGGCAGCTTGGGCTTGTTCAAGCAGGTCTTTGGCCATTATGAATAACTGGGCCGCTGATGGAGCCTGCTTTGTTGAACTTGATGGTGAAGACTTCTTGGGCCTAGACTTTGATGCAGGCTTGTCTTCAGACTTAGGAGGCGAAGATACTTTGAGCTTGGCCTGTTTGGATGGAGTACTTGGAGGCAAGATCTTTTGGGCCACTTGGGGAATTTGGGCCTGAGTCTTGGCTGGGTAATTTAAAACAGGGTAGTCCTCTAGAATTGCTTCAACGATGGACTGGATGTTGTACTTGGGCCACCATTTGACTGAGAATTGTCTGCAGATATGGTGACTGATAATTTTTCACTTCCATCTGCAGATCCATGGCATTTTGTACCTGCAAAAGAATGTTAGTAAATTGGGAATGCGGAATTGAGATTGTTCCTCACTAGGAGTGAACCTGGAAGCAAAATAGATGAATTGATTGTGGAGATCAAGGGGAAGTATTTCGGGCATGGGGCCATGAAGGTGCCACCATCTTACGAACCAGGAAGGAATCTGGTCCTCGAAATACTTATCAAATTGAATGAATCAGGAATGACCCTCTTTTAAAGAATCATCCTGATAGAGTAGCAGTTTAGACCACGCTTCTATATAGTCGTAGTAGTTAAACTGCACGGTATGTCCAGGGAGAACACGGAGTAAAGAAGGGTGTCCCCATTTCTCGACAGACCATAATTTTCTAATATATAAATGGTGATAGATGTCTCTATCCGGATTATTTTTATCCTGGATAGCTTTGATGTGCATGGATTGGGTAAAAAATAGAATGTCTTGATAGAAGACATAGGTTTTCTCTGGATGAGAAGGCACAAATGTCCAACCATCACCAAGATATGCTCTCACTAGAGCTTTTGGGCTGGTCAGATGGGCATGGGCTGGCTCAATAGAAAAGATATTGATAGCCGATGCCTTTTCGGTGTAATCAGACTTTGGGTTTGTGGTACTTGGAACCACAGGGTCAAATTGTGAAAATGGGTTGACCAGAAGTTCGGTCTTTGGTGGAGGCTGTTGGGCCATTTGGGAGAAAGTTTTGACTGGCACAATTGTGGGCTTTATGGGCCGGCTAAGTGGGTCAACAGGCTTACCAAGAGGTGTAAACCTGTTTGCAATCACCATGGCACTTGAGGGGCCAGGTGCAGAGGTAATTGGTGGGGGCAATGCCTTAGAGGGAGAACCTTCCTCCTTCTTAATATTGGCAAGTGCCGAAGCAAAAACTTGTTGGACAGTATGGGCCTGTCTCTTGCCCTTATCCTTCCCCCCCCCCCCCCGATTTTTGGAGGAGGATTCAGGCTTTTTATTTTTCTCGGGTATCCGCTGGGAAAGTGTCCTGGTTGAATTTCTTCGTATCTCATATTGTTCTGCTTCTGCGCTATTTTGGTATCAGAGCCATTTGACGGCCTGGATACTATCTGCTGAATTATATTTGAATTGCTTAATTCATGTTTAAATTCTTGTTGTTCTAATTCTTGAAATTGTTTATAAGTTTAAATCTTACTAGGGCACCCAGCCTTTGTCCTTCCAACAGTCTGTAAGCCTTTTGATATCCCTGTTGTAAGTCCCAGTGTGTGGCAGTTTAGGGAGTTTCTGGCAAAAAAGTGAGGAAATGAATGTTAGGGGGTATGATCGTAGTGATTTAAAACTTGTAAATAATTTTAAAAATTAAACACAAGTTATTTAAAATGAATAGGTTATTCAGATCTAATTCCACAGTTAGTTCTAGATCTTCATCTAGCAATATACCTAATATTGTGAATGAAGAACATTATGAGTGCGAAGTCACTCAAACTAACCAAAATTGGGGAAAATGGAATATACCTAAAGTTCCTAATAAGGAAATTTACAAAATAACTTGGATGCCTAAAGCATTCAATGAGGAATTACAAGTTAAAACAATTGAACAAGTTCACCCTTTAAGAGAAATAGGAGAATTCCACAGACTCTTAAAGAAAGAAACCCTTAAAAAATATAAGTCTAAAGGATTTAACTTTATACACCTAGGATTAGTCCAAGTCGCAATTAAACCCCTAATTACCGTTGGGAAAGACTCTGCTGTTCTCTTAACCTTATGTGATGGCAGGTTCACAGAATTCCAACCAAGTCTTCTGGGCATGATGCAAGCAGGCTTGCATAACGGTCCAGTATATTTTAATTGCTACCCTGACTTCACCCTAAGTTTACGTGATGAAAAAACTGTTAAGGCCCTAACCTTAGGAATAAACCTTACAGGAGACATCACAAAATTAGAAATGGGTACTGATTCACTGGTACTCATTTATAGGATCTATTATAAGTGCATCACCACAAACCTTAATGTAAATGCACTTAGAAAAAGTCCTACAGAAAGTACTCTCCTAATGGAACCTAGCACAATAAATGCTAACATACAGGTCCCTAGGAGACTCCAGTGGAAAGATGTAACCTTACCCACAAAATGGTTAATTCAAAACACCAACTTTATGTCTGAACAAATAGAGACAGAATCAGACTTAGAAACAATTAGGCAATTTTCTGATGGTAATGTTGAAATCTCTTTCACAGATACTAGATCAAAATCTAGTAGGATTTCAACCTATCAGGAAACAAAATTTAATAAACCAATTGTAATAAATGAAGGTAGGAAATCTGAATCTTATTCTAGTTTATCTAGGAGAGACAAAGAAATTGATGCTGAGTTAAAACAGAGGTTTAAAAATATTAAAATGAAAGGAGTAGATAACACTTCTTCACCACAGCTCAGTAAACCTCAATATACTCACTATCAACCTACACCAATTAATCCAGTAAGTACTTCCTACTCTAGGTTTAAGGAAGAAGAGGATAGAAAAGAAGATGATTTTACTCCATCTCCTACAGCCTCTATCACCCCTTCTGACTTTGAAAGTCAAAAACCTAGTCCTAATTTAAGTCACCAACTTTATGTCATAAACAAAGAAGATGACTCTTTGTTTTTACCTGACATGACCAAATTACTAAATAATATGGTTAATAACAAATCTAGATATAAAGAATTTTTCAAACAATTTAATCCTGAACAAAGAAAGGATCTTAAAGTTCAATGGATCAAAACAATGCACAAATTAAAATCTGAAATTCAATTTTTTGATTATTTTGATTCCTGTCACAAAAACTTAAAAGTTATCACAAAACACAAGTGGAAAACTACAGACTCAGGAACTGTAACCAGTAGTCATCCACCTGCACAAGCTTTCACATTTAAGTCTGCTGATAAAAATATCACAGCCTCACCTTTTAAGTTGCCTCCTCCTGAAAACGATAAGGCCTCAACTGAACAAGTAGCCTTAGA
>CM042200.1:4641712-4651712 GCA_023539305.1 Ilex asprella
TATTTCTAATAAAAACAGTTGTTGGTTAGGAAGGTTTGTTGGTAGCCAAAAAATAAATGTGTGACAGTGTGTTTCTGGTTATATTTATATATGAAGGATTGAACATTTGGTAATTAAATTTATAATTTTATTCTGTCCTTTTGGGGTTGAATGATGACAATCGTGATAAATTAGTGAATTTTATAAATGAGCAAGATTTTGTTGATTTTATTTATCTTTTAAAGATTGTGAATTTAATTGTATTCGGTTAGTATTTTTTTTTTTACTTTGAGATATTTGTTACTTGGGGATATGGCGGATTTAAAATATAGTGATTGAGTTTATAATTATATTATGTTATTGGATTCAGTGGTGGAAGAGGTGATAAATTCACAAATCTTATAAAAAGGAAAAATTTTATTTATAACTTAAAGATTATAAATTTTAATGAGTTATGTTAGTATTTCTTTTTTTGAAGGCATTTGTATATATGGTATTGTTTTGAAGAGTTTTTATATATTTTTACGATAATTCTATTAATATGAAGGGTATGGTCGATGATATATTTTGAATCATTTTAAAAGAAAAATTGATATAAATATTTTTAAATCAATCTTTTTGAATTTGGGCAATTGTGTAAGAATTTTTTGTTTGTTATATAATGTCTTCAGACACGGGTAATAACTAAGGGTAGTACTTGAATATGTAGTACATTCAAGTAATAGAGAATTTAAATTAATTGTCCTCGCAGTTACAAGTAGATCCGCTGGACAATATTAGTTCGTTTGAGTTTTTTTCTATTTTTTAGAAATTTGATTTGTAGTTCAATGTGAACTAGACAACATATTCATTAAATTTAGCAAGAGGTTGAAAAAATGAACACTCATTGGAAAGAAGAGCCACCATGAAGAAATGTATGGCAGGATAATTTTGTAATGGTGTTAATTTAACTTCATAGGGACTCTCGGACTGTATTAATGTAATTTGATTCTTCTTCATTTTAACACTTGGACTTCTTTTATTTAAGACATTCTTGGATATCCCATTTGCTTGGCGAATTTTTTGTTTTAAGAGTGCCTTCAGGCACGGGTAATGACTAGTTATTCAACAAAGAACAACTGGACTTATATAGCCTTACAACTAGAAGAAAATAAACAGAGTCCACATAAATCATGGTCTTAGCTAGTGCCTAATGAATAGGTCAAAAATAAATCAGGCTCCCTAACTAATAGGAGTTATTAACAAATAGGAATATCAATTCCCACAAAGTAGGAACACAACTAGCCAAGCACGTAACCACAATCCTTAACATCCTCCCTTAAATTGATTTCCATAAAAGATCAGTTTAATGAATCTGAACAGACTCCTAGCATATCTCGAAACTTTAGAAACACATCAAGCTTCAAAGGCTTGGTCATGATATCAACTATTTGTTCTTGAGTTCTGCAATGCAGTAACTTCACTATGTCATCATGTGTTTCAAAGAAAATGAAATCTAACATCGATGTGTTTACTACGACCATGCATAACTGGATTCCTTGACAGCTTAATAGTGGAACTGTTGTCACAGTAAACAATTGTGGCTTCTTGTTGCTCATGCTTTAGCTCACCCATCAACCTTCTTAACCAAACCGCTTGACACGAACAAGATGTTGCTGCAATAAAATTCGCCTCTATGATGGATAAAGTCGCAATTGATTGTTTCTTTGAGGACCATGAAACTGCACCTAAGCTTAACATAAACACATAACCAGATGTACTTTTCCTGTCTCACCCGCATAATCGCTGTCTGTGTAAGCGACAAGATTCAAATCTCCTCCTTTCTTGTAGAATATGCCCAAATCAATGGTTCCTTTCAAATAATGTAAAATCCTTTTGGCAGCCTGTAGATGCATTTATGTTGGACTTTCCATATACCTGCTGATAAGGCTCACTGAGAACATGATGTCTGGTATTGTTGTAGTTAGATACATTAGGCTCCCCACAATCTGTTTATACATAGTACTGTCTACTTTTGTTCCATTTGCATTCCGTACCAACTTGAAGCCAGGAACTATCGGATTGTGCACAGGCTTGCTATCTCTCATACCAAACTTTTCAAGTATTTCCTCCGTGTATTTCTTTTGGCTGATAAAAATTCCATCCTTCCTTTGCTGCACTTCAATGCCAAGAAAATAACTCATTTTACCAAGATCCGACATATCGAACTCAGTCATCATTGATTGCTTGAACTTTGAGAACAAAGTTTCATCACTGCTTGTAAAGATCAAATCATCTACATAACGACAGACAATAAGAATGTTACCTCCTTCACCTTCTTTTACGAACAATGTGTGCTCATATGGACATTTTTTGAAACCCTCCTTCAAGAAATAGGACTCAATCCTACTATACCAAGCTCGTGGAGCTTGTTTTAGTCCCTATAATGCTTTCTTTAATTTATACACTTTGTGCTCTTGACCTGCAAGCTTGTATTCAGGTGGTTGTTCCACAAATACATCCTCATTGAAGTATCCACGTAAAAACGCAGACTTAACATCAAGTTGAAATACTAACCAGTTGTTTTGTGCTGCAAGTGAGATTACTAACCAAATGGTATCCATGCGAGCTACAAGAGCAAACACCTCTTAATAATCTACTCCATATTGTTGTGAGTTATCCTTTGCGACCAACCGTGCTTTATACTTGTCAACTTCACCTCTTTCATTGAGCTTGGTTTTGAACACCCATTTCACTTCAATAATTTTCCCTTCCGATGGCAAGTTGACAAGCTCCCAGGTGTCATTCTTTTCTATAGCATTGATCTCATTATCCATTGCAATTCTCCACTTCTCGTCTTTCGCTGCTTCTTCAAATGTAATGGGGTCCCGATCCACAAACATTGCAAGATTGTTAGAATTTTCCTCCTCTGAAAGTCCTTCACCACTTACATAATCTCTCATCCACATAGGTGCCCTTCTAGTTCGACTCTCAAGAGGGCTATCTTCTGTGGACTCACCTGATCCAATATCTCCTTCACCACCTTCCTCATTTTTGAGCTCATTGTGTGCATCTTCAATTTCATCTGAGTCATCATTTCCCCAATCTAACATGGCAGAAATATCTTCTTGATAGTTTTCTTCCTAGCTCCAAGACTCATCCTCTTGAAACACCACATCCCTACTCACTATAATGCGTCTTGAAATGGGATCGTATAACCTGTAGGCCTTGGATTCCTCACTGACCCCAAGGAAGACACTTTTGAGAGTTTTGTCATCCAATTTGGTCCGCTTTTGATTTGGTACACGTGCATAAGTTAGGGCTCCAAAAACATGAAAATGATCAACTGATGGTATTGTGTTGCTCCAAGCTTCTTCTGGAGTTTTGTTTAGAACTGCGAGAGTAGGGCTCCGGTTCAACACATGTACAACCCAATTCACAGCTTCTGGCCAAAAGCTCTTTCAAATTTTCTTTCCAGACAACATGCACCATACCATATTCATGATAGTTTGATTCTTCCTTTCGGCGACTCCATTTTGTTGTGGAGTAAAGGCAGCCGTCAATTATCTCTGAATGCCATGAGTATCACAAAAATTGATGAATTCTTGTGAGGTGAACTTACCACCTCGATCAGTACACAGTCCCTTCACACAAGCACTAGACTCTTTTTCAGCATAGTGTTTGAACTTTATGAATGCAGCAAGGGCTTCAGATTTTTCTGAGAGAAAACACACTCATGTTTTGTGACTATAGTCATCAATGAAAGCTAGAGCATACCTCTTTTGGCTATTGGAGATTGGATTAATAGGACCGCAAATGTCCGCATGAATCAATTGGAGTTTCTTTGAGGCTCTCCAGGTGCTTTGTCTTGGGAATGGATCTCTTCGTTGCTTTCCTACGAAACAATCTTCACATACCTGAGATTTACCTTTCATCTTTGGTAAGCCACTCATCGTCTGCTTTTCTTGAAGAACTTTCAGCCCTTTATAACTCAAGTGCCCGAACCTACAATGCCATAACTGATTTGGATTTTGCATGATAGAGTAGTGACTAAGTGGGCTTTGAGGTTGACACTTGGCAAGTAGAATAAACATTTTGTTTAGGAACATGTGTGTCTCAATAATCAAGCCTTTCTCCGAGTAAAAAATCTTACACTTGTTGCTATGAATTAAAATTGCAAGTCCCTTCTCCTGCAATTGACCAATACCAAGCAAATTATTTTTCAAAGTTGGAACATCAAATACCTTAGTGATGACTATCTCAAAGCTCTTCACTTGTAGCCGTATGCTTCCTTTCCCCATTATTGGCAAAGATGTGTTATTGCCAAGCTTTTCTGATTCTCTAAAAGAGACATCAAGAGAATCAAAAAGCTCTTTGTGCCCACACATGTGGTTGCTACATCTAGAATTGAGAAACCATGCAAATTCTTCATCAACTTTCTTGACATCAACATAAGCCATCAAATAATTTCTTCCTTAGCCTCGTTGGTCTCTACAAATTTGTCGTGGCTGAGTTTCCTTGTTTCTTTGAACACTCGTATTGGTAGTGCCCTAGGTCATGACAATAATAGCACTCAATGACAGACTTGTCAAAGAATGGTTGTCTCGCTCTTCCTCTACCTCTGGCTAGAGTTCCAATGCCTCTGCCTAGAGATCCAGTATGACCTCGTCCCCTTCGCCCATGCGAATCTTCATGAGTCACCTTCAAAACCTGTTCCTCAACATGGTGGCTTTGCATCCGTTGTTCATGGACCAATAAACTACTCTGTAAAGCATCTATGGACATGGAATCCAAGTCATTTGACTCTTCAATGGAGCATGCCACATAATCGAATTTGGAAGTCATAGACCGCAGTATTTTCTCAATCACAAGTATGTCCTACATTTTTTCGCTATGAATTCTCATCTTGTTAACAATGATGAGAGTTCTGGCAAAATAGTCATCTATAGTTTCTCCTTCTTTCATGTGGAGAACCTTGAACTTTTTGCGCAAAGCCTGGAGTTGAGCACGTTTCACCCAGGTAGAACCTTGGTATTTTTGCTTTAAAGAATCCCAGATTCTTTTAGAGGTCTCCTTGTTCAAAATAGTCTCAAGAATGGAGCGATCAATAGCTTGAAAGAGATAATTCTTGGCCCTGAGATCTTTGAGCTTCATGTCTCCAAGTGTCTTACGTTGCTCATCACTCATAGTCCTCTCCTTTGCTGCAGTAGGAACACTTTGGTCAACAACGATCCAATATTCTTTGGAACGTAGAAAATTTTCCATGAACATACTCCAGTGATCATAATGCCCATCAAACTTGGGAATTAATGGCTGAACGAAATTTCCTCCCTCCGTCGCCATGCTGGTTTCTGGTCTCTTGCAGTGGGCTCTGATACCAAATGTCTAGTGTACAAGTGAAACAATACTTTAAACGTGAAAGAATGAGAGAAGGCTTTCTCATATTATTCAACAAAGAACAGCTAGGCTTATATAGCCTTACAACCAAAAGAAAAGAAACAGAGTCCACATAAATCATGGACTTAACTAATGCATACTGAATAGGTCAAAAACAAATCAGGCTCCCTAACTAATAGGAGCTATTAACAAACAGGAATATCAATCCCCACAAAGTACGAACACAACCAGCCAAGCACGTAACCACAATCATTAACAATAACATATATTATTAATTTTTTATCTACTTTTCTTCCAAATTTTAGAGGGATTAATTTTGGTAAGTTGGAAGGAAAGTTAATTAATCAACTTTTTTATCTTTCTATACTAAACATGATATTTTATCTAGGGGTGACAATTTTTGACTCAATCTGACGACACAACTCGAACTCGACACAAACTAAAAAATGACACAACACACAAACACAAAATATAAATAGGTCTTGTTCGGGTTCTACCCGTCAAATACGAAATTGACACGAGTTTTATTTAAGAATTAATATTTTTTTCTATTTTCTCGTTTGTATGGTAACACGAATAACACGAAATTAACATAATTAATATGTTTAATTATATTATATAAATAGAATATTAATTATTTGTAACTGTTTATTAAGCATTGATATAATTATTGTATAAAAAAATATTTATTACTAATTATTATTATTATGTTAATTTTTATTTGTAAAAAATGAATGAGCATAGATTCAATTAAGTAAAAATAAAATATTAGCGTTAAATTTTTTATTCAAACTTTATGTGGGTCAACACGAACACGAACACGAAAATAAATAAGTAAACTCGACATGATGCAATTAGTTAAATGGATTGAGTTAGGGTTGACTGGTGTTCGACACGAACCCCGCAATGACGCGACACGACACGATTTGGTTGCCACTCCTAGTTTTATCTATCCCTCAAACTTTTCATTCTTCTAACTTTTCATTATTCAATTTTTTCATCGTACTAAACGAAACATATGTCTATGGTGTGACTCTGAATCCTCATCGAAGCAAAAATACTAATTTAACTGGTGTATGAATTGAGGGATTAATTTATGCACTTAAAGTTTGTCATTGATTTTAATCGGACTCATGAGTTTGAACAGTATAAATCAGTGTTATCAAAATTAAACCAGACATGTCAGTTAGATTGGTTGAACCGTGAACCGGGTCCTTAAACGATTCGGTTCTTTAGTTAGATAGTCTAAGGAATCAAATCGTTAGAGAATCGAAAAACCGGGCAATTTTGGCCAAAATCGGTGAATCGAAATTTTCTAAAATTAGCCGGTTCAAAGTTTAAAACCAGCCGATAGCCTTCATCTTCTCCGTCTCTTTGTAGATGAACAACGGCGAACACCACACTTCGTCTTCTCCGTCTCAAACAACGGCAAACATCGGAGATCTAGATCTCGAACACTTAGCACATTTAGATCTCCTAAGTTGTGTAAGCCTTCTTCTCCTCTCTCTCTCTCCACGCAGACACAACCCACAAAAAATGAAGGAAAAAATGCCGGCTTACTATGTCCTTTTTCTCTATCTCACATGCTGGGTCTTTTCTGTCTTTCTGTGTCTCCCACATGCTTGCCGGGTAAACTTTCTCTCTCTCTCTCTCTCTCTCTCTCTCTCTCTACACGCACACACGATTAATATTTTTTTGAACAGTCATACAATGAATATGGATAATTGAATATAAGTTAAATACTTAATAGTTAATACACACGTTCGACAATCATTATATTCTATATTTTTTTATAAGTTAAATATGAATAATTGAATATAAGTTAAATAGTTAATAGTTATTTATATTTTTTTTATTATATAACCGATTCTATCAGTAAACTCATCAGTTAAGCCAGTGAATCATTGACCCAATTTTTCTGTCGATTCGATGTCTGATCCGATTATGATAACATTGATATAAAAGCGTCTGTATTCACCAGGAACAAATCAAGAATTCCTCCCATTGCCTTAAAAAAAAATACCCCTTCTAAATTTTTATGTAAATAATATAAATTTTGAGTTTATCAATATTCAATTTCTCAATTTTTATTTTGTAAGAATTAATAATTCTAATCATCCAAACTAACCCGAGATGGCCCATCTCTTCCCCGAATAGTATTATTCAATTAGTAATGTATTTGACGTAGACCTGCAAAGTCGGCATTTAATAGTCATCAAAGTTAACGTAAATACTATTAATCAGTTTCAGCGTCCATTTGTTTTATGGAGTGTACTTAAGTTTGTTATGATTTGATTCACATTCATTTGGATTAGACAACATTTGAGAGTAGTTTGTCTAGCAATTTAAATGGACAAGACTAGGGTATTGAAAAACAAATTTTGATATCTTACCTTTAAATTTTATAATTTTTATTATTTTTTATACAAATTTTAAAATTTATTTACATAACAAATTTATAATTTTTTAGGTCAAGACTTCAAGTTATAATTTTTAGATTTAATTTCAACTTACACCTCGAAAGATCATTGAAATTTTAATTTGTGCTCTCAAAATTTAAAAATATTAATTTACACCCTAAAAAATATAAATATGTATTAGTATGCACTTGAGACTAATTGTCATCTATTTTTCCGTTTAAAAAAAAATTGGGTTAGTTATAAATTACACTCTTCAATGTTTAAATATTTTACATTTATGATCCAAAAAGAATTTCATTCCTTAATGCTTGTTAAATTGCTCTCAATTGTATCGTGTCATAGCATTTTCTTGTCGTGCTCAAGTCAATAAAAAAATATTTTTAACACAAAAAATAATTTCATGCCGAGTTAATTGTGTTGTGTCATATATTTTACATTTACTACAATTTTTATAATATTTTTTAATTTTAAAAAATTCTTATTTTGTGCCTATTATATTCGTTAAATAATTATTTTTTGTCTACAATTGTACTATTTGTATCTAACTTTAATTTGATTGGATAATCAAAAAATTTGTGTCTAATTGCAGACTGAAAATAACTATTTAATCAGTACTGTAGGCAAAAAAATAGGTATTTTATAATTTTTTTGAAATTTTGAAAAATATTTTTTTGTTGACTTGAACACAACATGAATGTGCTATAATATGATACAATTAAGAGTTATTTAACAAGTATTAATGATGAAATTCTTTTTGAATCATAAATATTAAATATTTAAATTTTAAGGGGTACAATTTATAATTAGCCCAAAATTTTTTAACAGTGAAATGGACAGAGTTAACTTCAAGTACACATTGATACGAATTTATATATTTTATAGTATAAATTAATATTTTTAAACTTTGAGGGTGCAAATTAAAATTTTAGTGATCTTTCGGGTGCAAGTTAAGATTAGCGCTAAATTTTATGTTTGAATTATAATTTTTTTGGCGAAGTTATAACTTTTTTGGTAACTTGGGATAGCTCTTAAAAATATTGTGATCGATTTTAGGATCGATCGTAAGTTACCACAAAAATTATAAAATAACTCTCAAAATTTGTAAAACCGTAAATTTTAATGTCTGTATGATATCAAATTTTTTGTCTTGATATCGTAGACTTCTCCACAATTTAAGGTGCTGCTCTATCTTTTCAGAAGGTGTGGGAATGAGAAAGAGCAATGTCACGTGGACTTAAAATATATACTTAATTAATCGTTGTCATTGATTTCTTTATTGATCATAGTATTTATTAAAATTTATTATTTATTCAATAGTTATAAATGATCAAATATACCTTTTAAGTTCACGTAGCATTTTCCAATGAGAAAAGGTACTGAGAATCCATTTTCTTTAAGCATTTCACACTAACTAAAAGATTGAAAAACTTACAAAAATATAACAACGGTCAAAATTAATATAATTTTTATCTACTTTGATTAAATTTTGTTTAAGTGTTTCAGACTAACTAAATAATCAAACCAAAAAAAAACTGACTAAATAATGTTAGATTGAAAATTCTATTTAATATTATATCTATGAAGTTAAACTTATAAAAATACAACAACGATCAAGATTGATATCATTTCTATATACTTGAATTCAATAGTACAAAATTCATCCAAAAATTTATTTTTTGGCTCAAAAATATTGTTTTCATTTTACGACCCCTATGCTAAATGCCTCATCAATTCACACATTTACATCTCTTTTCTTCCCTACCTCTTTCTTGTTTTATTTTTGTTCATTTAGTTTTAAATTGTGTGACTACAAGGAAAAATAAATAAATTTTAAGTATTGTATGAATTAAATATTTTAAAGATTTTATTATTTGGGTTGAATTTGAATTAATCTCTCAACCTGTCTAACGTGCTCGATTTCCACTCCTTTCAACAATGCTTAGTTCCCGACTACCTATTGAGTAATTCTACTTAGACATAACTTAATGACATAGTTTATTGACTTAATAATTCGCTGTCATTGAATTGAATTGACAGTGGGCTTGAATATTAGTTAGGAGTCACTACTAATTCAATGGTCGTGATACATTATGTCAATAAATTAAGTCTAAATAATATTTTTCCTACCATATATTAAAAGGTCTATATTGAGAAGACAGAATTTGTGACACCCCAAAATTCAAGAGTCTGTTGATTATCCATCAACATGTGGAATATCCATGGAT
>CM042200.1:4692999-4705617 GCA_023539305.1 Ilex asprella
GGGGGGGGGGGGAGGAGGTGGGTTCACCTCTCACATGCCCTTTGTGGTGGTCCTTTCCACCCTCCACCGTCTTTACCTGCTAATAATTGCGGGTAGGATACCGACTTTTTAGAATGGTTTACAATCAATGGTCCTTATCTTCCTTTATTTTCATGAAAACCTAGTCCACCCAACTCCTATTTAATGTAAGGAAACTGTTTAATCTACTGCATAGAAGAGAGAATGTAGAGATTGGGTTTTTCTTGTATACTATATTAGTATCACTTTAGTCTCTCAACTATACCGTCCGAATCAATATCTCTTTTTGTAATAAATTTATCGTCGGTGTTAACTAACATTTTACATGCCCAACACGTGAGTCAAGAATTAGGAGCATTTAAGACCAGACATATAATGTGCATGTGAGACGTTCTGTTAAAGTTAATAACGAGTTTTGATAGAAGAGAGACATTGAGTTAGATGGAATAGTTTAGGGGCTAAATTAGGATAAAAATTAGTTTAATGGATAAATCAGGATAAAAATTAATTAAGGGTTTAATTGAAAGAGATGACATGGTTTTGGGGCTATCTATATACTTTGCTCTGTTCTAATTTCCTTCTATTCCCATTACCAGATCAGTCATAGTTTTATTGATGAGTGATTCACTTATATACAATGACTAAGAGTAATCCGTGTTTGAAGACACGGTGCAACGTAAATCAATGCGAATGGTTTTGAAAGAGATGTTGTTGGCGTTGGATGAGTCTATTTAATACCGTCGGATGGACTTATTGAAGTCTGCTCTATTTTATATTATAGATTTCACTTAAAATATGAAAAGTCATCCAACCTTAACGCTATTGAAGGAAATTAGTACTGAAGGAGATCTTAATCCATAGTATGATGTGCAAGGGGTGACTTAAACCAGTTTGTCAAAGCCATTAGGTGTGAAACAAGTTTTGTTGTGAGCTCATTTTAATGGTGAAACAAAACATCATTGACTTTATGTGAAGGGTAGTTGAAGAAAAGGGAAGTGTTGTACATAAAAACATCAATTAAAAGTATATGACTTGTATTTTTTCTCTCTCTCCCATATCTCTTGGGCACGGCCAATTTTTATTGAATGTTTTGGACTTTTAACAAAATTAAATTAGAATTAAAGAGTTTTCGGGTCGCATGTTGTACTTCATGCTTCGCACGTGACGACGTGTGAGAAAAATATACAACAACGATTATTACTGATCTAAATCAATTTGAAGACTCGTGGTTACGAAGGGGATTCAAAACCCTACCAATACTTCTTCTATTGATTTTCCTCCACTATATATTAATGAGAGGTCTAGTTATATACAATAGGTCTTACTTGAATTCGTGGTAGTTGATCATCTTTATTATGGATGCATCAATAGTCCCTTCCAGTAGAACATGTCGTGTCTTTGATCCGACTGTAGTGCCCCAATTCACATCTTCTTTTGGACCAAATTGTTAAGAATGGGCCTTCAACAAAAAAAGTGCCAAGAATGGATCTTAATTGGATCACTAGCATATGCAAAAATTGGATCAGGTCAGGTTGAATAATCAAGGCCCATGAAAGTCACTTTGAACAATGCTAGTCTGCCATTACCCAAACTTTATTGCAAGGGCGCATGCCAATTTAAAGCCTAAAGTGAAAATATTAAATTAAAGTTTTATTATTTTTAGTATTATTTTTAAAAAAAAACAATTTGTGTTGTCGAGAAAGAAATTTTTTATGTGAGTGAGAAACAAAAGAAAGATATGTTAATGTTGTCGAGAAAGAAATTTTAATTTTAATTTTAATTTTTTATTTTTTATCACAAAGAGGGTGATAGAGTGTTTAATTTCAACTTTATTCTTTTTTACTGGAGAGAGAAAGAGAGTGCGTGTGTGTGGGTGAGAGTAAATAAGAGTTGACTTTTGAGTATTTTTTTTTTTATTTTGAAGTTTTTAATGTTATGGATTAGATTATAGGCCCAAATTAAACCTAAAATTATGAAGTTTTCTAAAATTTGGGACCTGAAGCCCATATTTTTTTTCTATAGTGTTGGACCGGCCCTGCTTTATTGGGTAAATTGCACCCAGAAGTTTACCACTTCCACCTAACGATTTTCATCTTCCTTTCCCTACATCCACAATCTAGTGGGCTTATTATAATCACCATGAATTGGATGCTATTCAGTGGTGTTGTGGGTTAGTAGGATTGAAAGTTTACCTTCTTTGAGAACTTTGGTTGAGCCCATTATGAATTCATATGAAGGATAGTGGGCCTCTAGAAGGCTATTTAGTGGTTTTTCAGGAATGAAACAGTAAAGCAAGACTGTTGGAGGTTGTGTTTTAAGACTTTTTAAGTTTCAGCCTTTGAACTTTGAGTTATTTGTGATTTGACCATCAAATTCTATTACATTTTCCTTTTCTACATGCTGCAATGCCAATGTTGAGAAAGAAAAGGAAAAGAAGAAGAACGGTTCTAATCAAGTCGACTTAATTAATTTGTTAAAAGGAGATTTTGATGTGGTAGTCCAGTTGATTAGTAGCTAATTAATTGAGGTAAGACTTTCTCTGAGTATATGTAGCATGATTTTTTTTTTTTTTGATTTGACGATGACGAGTCCCAAATGAATAAATGGGGTATTTTGGATTCAAAATGTGCTGACGAAAGTCATGCAATCTGCTATTAAAGACTCTTTAACGGGGTGGTAACGTTATGGATCTGAACGATATCAACACTCAACTTTGGGGCATCCCAGTGTTATTTTTCAAACAAGAAAAGGTCCATCTTAATGAACTAGTCAATAATAATAAATAAATTTGTTCATATTCTTACTACTTTTGCGTATTGTCATGAGAATAAGGAAGTTCATTAATTTGTCATTGATAACATAAGCACGTCCCATTTTGAATGTTAATAGACATAGAAGGATGTGAATTGCCTTCATACACATCATTATTTGAAACCCTAACAGACCAAGACCCTTCTTTAGTAAATGTAACCTGTAATTTTGACCCTATATGAGGACATAAATTTTTATCCTAAGAAGACGATATCTACATCTTGTAATCCATTTGTTTTATGATTTGTCCTCTCTTATAGTGTCCACCATGTTTGAAGTCAATAACTCTCGTGCTTTCAAAATTCAAGCATTGAGCAAGTCAACTGCATCCAAGTTCATTTCATTGTACCGTTTACCTTGAAAATAAGCATTTATCCAATGTTCGAATGAAAGATGGATAAAAAAATTATCCAAATTATATCCACCTTCACATCTAAAAGCATCAATTTTCTCGTTAAATATTGTAATTGTCAGTGCATAGACACACTCACGTAACAAAACTACCATATGCTCCCTTCATTTGAAACTCGGCACTCACGGAAACTGTCTCTCAAATTTGCTTAAACTACAAGCCCCATCCACAGAGTCCTTTGGTTCCATCTATTCCGGGAGTTCATGGAGCTTCAGCTAGCCTTTCCTATTCCTGCTCGAATGGAACAACAAAAACCCCATATACAACTTGCATTACATGATACATCTCTCTCTCTCTCTCTCTCACACACACACACACACACCCACCCAGAGCAATGCTTTAAGAAAACGATCCAACTATCATCAAAAGAAGCAGCATCTAAAAAATCTGATGACCACCTCCATCGTCTGTTTATTCGCGTATCCTTAATCTTTTTGACTGGTCTTGTGTTTATAATATGCATATAATGACTGAATTTTTTGGGTGTTGCTTTTACGGATTTATCATTTGGCAGTGATGACTGAGGGATCCAATGAGAGACTACGTCATGCATGCACTGCTGCTTGAGTTTGAGTTTTATGTGTGTGTGTGTGTGTGTGTGTGTGTGAGTGAGAGAGAGAGAGAGAGAGATTTGGTATGAGTGGGATAGCTACATAGAAGTTTACGAACTTGGACTCCAAGATCTCTTACTTTCATGCAAAAATTCTCCAAGAAGAGAAAGAAAAGGAGGGAGGAGTAGATGGTGACCTCATGAAAGAAAGCCAATTCTTTTCTCCTCTTTAATTAAAGTCTGGAAAAGCTATAGGTGTGGAAACTTTGTCTCCAATCCAAGCTCCCCTTTCTTTTGCAGATGTCACTAATTTTTTTTTTTTTCTTATTTAGCTTGTCTTATGACTTGGTGTGCCAGACAAAAATAAAATCCAAACCCTGTTGATATGTAGTAGAAGACTTGAAAGAATGAAACAAGAAATATGTCAAACGAGAAGCTCCAACAATAACAAATTTTGAATGTGTTTTGAGAACATTTGCCTGTTATTGATTCAATTCTCATACGATCTCATATGCTTTTTATTCATAACGAAATCCGCTATGTCGAAAGTAGAAAGAGGGCATTGCTTGAATAATAGCAAGAGCTTGATAAAAAGATGTCATAATGTTTGTATGTTGTACACCTTTTGCTCTTGTTAAATCTAGTAATAGTAAGAGTATCTTGCATTAATTTCTTTTGGGTCAGGTCGGGCTACAGTTCAAGGCATACAGCCCATGTTCAGGATGGACTATAGTGCACGTCGGGCCAGGTTAAATCTTTGCGTCGAAAAGAATTGAAATCTCCCATTTTAATGAGGAAGCCATTGAGGAAGAAAAAGGTGAGACAATGTGAGAAAATTCCAATAACTTAAGCATTTTTGAGTCCTCATTTAGAGGGGAGAATAGAAGAAGATTTCAGGAGAGGATTCAGCCCATAAATGATTGTCCTTTAGCGTCTAAGCTTTCTTCTCGATGTAAGAAGAAAGAACAAGTCAAATTTTATGACGACAAACCTTCTATGTAGTTATATTTACATTCTCAAAGTTTGACACTAAAATCGGTCATGTAAGTTAAATTAAAAATAACTCGTCGACACCCTTAAAATATTATGATCGATCATGGATGTAACAACTTTGAGGAAATTTGATGTTATTGACTTGGATTATGTTGTGCTTTGTTTGAATAAGCATGTATTTTATTCTTGTTTCATGTGAAAAAGATTATCTCTAATCTTTTAGGTTGTGAGTGTAAATTCTTTTTTCAAACAAAAAATAGTGTGTTGTGAGCAATTCTCTTAAAAGCATGCTCAATGTAACTTTGACCCAAGTACACATGGCTTATGAATTATTACTCATACCCACTGGGTCCTTGGTCGTTTCTTTGGGTCGGGTTGTGGACCGCCACCGCCACATATGACCACCCCATGGACAGACCTAAAAAATATCTATGAGGTACAATGTGAAAACTTATCTAAACAATGGCAGTGAAAAGTGTAATTATCATTAAAAAGAAAATAGGAAAGTAAGCCGAGAAGGTCAGGGAATGATCTAACTGATATCTCCACGCTAGGACTAAACCCATCATTTGAACATTGACTTGGGGTCAGATTCAGTTGCTTAGAGGTTTGTCCTGAACTGTGTAAAGGGGTAATTCCACTTTATCAGAAAAAATATTTCGATATCATATCTGATGATACTTTGGAAGAAATTTAATTAAGTACGAAGTCGGACTCTGAACTTAGAACAGGAGGTCAGGCAAGACATGTAGAACTTAGATGACCAGAACGAGAGCTCCACGAAAGCTGATAATAGCGGGAATGATAAGATAACATCTGGATGACAGCAGGCCCCGAATCAATAGAAAGCAATATTCAAGGCACAAGACTCTCAGTCAACTAAGATCCTCTTCTAAAATCAAGGAGGATCACACAGGTGAAATACAAGGATCTCGGTACAGATCCCACAGAACAGACATCAGTCCTATAAATATTATACAGTACCTCCAAGACGGGGCAAGAAACCCTAAACGCAAGAGAGACACTCTGTAAATTTCACTTACCATTAATAAGACGAAGGGAGCAAAATCCTTCATTGAAGAGTGAACTAGCCGAGCTTCCGAGCCGGTAAACCACTATATTTTTGCTGTGCAAACCCCATAATCCCCAAAAAAGTTCTTTACAGCAATCCGCTTGAGCTTTGTAGCTCAGATCCATACTACCTAGCATAATTCATACGTCATCTATATTCGCATCTTCTGCTCATCCATGTAAATTTACGCCATTAGTTTGGCGCCGTCTGTGAGAACGATTGTTCTCGTTACAAATACATTGATTCCTTAGTGACTGATGGTCTCGACTCGAAACATGAGCAGATGCCAAATGATTCCCTCGCGGGTGCCAAATCAATAGGATGCCACCAGTAGCAGACAACATTAAGATCCCCAGGTTTTCTTCCCCGCCGTCGAGACTAATCCTCCAGTGGTGGATCCCAGTACGAGCAACGAGATGGAGGCCCTTCGTCTAGCTAATCAACGTCTGCTACAACAGAACGAGGAGCTCTTGAAGCTCTTGCAATGCCCTGAGGGGGCACGACCGGCCCAAGTAGGCCAGAATAACCTCCCTTATAGAGAACAACAATACCTCGACCCCCTCTGAGAAGTTAATGAAGGAGGGGAGAATAGTCAGACCATAGTGCAGGATCCTCACCCACCCCTAGGAATGGCCACAATGAAGAAGTACAAAGTCGGAATGATAGGGGTGAGATGAATGATTTCTTCCCTTATCAGTGGGAAAGGAGAGAACAATACTTGGAGCAGCGCTTCAAGGATATCCAACAAGAGTTCAGTCACATGAAGGAGGTTGTGAGAAACAAGGCTCTGGCTACAATGGATGCCCTGGTGCAATAGACTGAATCTCCATTCACCACCAGCATACTACGTTTTCCTCTCCCATCAAAGTTCAAATGCCGTAATAGAGGCATTTGATGGGACGAAAGACCCTATGGACCATCTAAATACCTACAAGAACTCGATGGAGTTGCATGGATACCAAGATCCTGTGCGCTGTCGAGCCTTTGTCATCACGTTGAAGCGATCAGCCCTAGCATGGTTTAAACAGGCTCTCCCCAGCCTCAATCTCCTCCTTTAAGGAGTTTTCCATATCTTTCGTATCTCTCTTCATAGGAGCTTAGACCTACAGAAAGTCGAGCTATCACCTATTGAATGTGAAACAGGGACCCCAGGAGAACCTCAGATCCTACGTCCAAAGGTTCAATTCGGAGTCACTAAAGGTAGAGTCCCAGATGAAAAGTTCACCATTACTACTTTCATAGCTGATTTGGGAGTGCAATCCAAGGATCTGATATTTTTCATATCAAATAATTATCAGGCAAGCATGGTTGAGATGCTGGCTACGGCAGAGAAGTATATAAACGATGAGGAGGCATTCCTCTCAAAAGTAGAAAGTTCATCCACGCAGAAAGATAAAGGGAAAGAGAAAAAAAAGGGACCGAAGTCCCAGGAGAGAAAAAGGACGAGATAGGTCTCCTAGAAGAGACAGGGACCGCTCCTCTAAAAGAAGGGGAGATGTCAGAGTTTACATAGGTCCTCTACAGCCCGAGTTGCAACTGAGGTACGCACCGCGGCAGCTCCCTCCTCTCACCGCAACAATATCACAAATCTTATATGAAGTACAAAATGAGTTCTTGAGATGGCCATCCCGAATGAAAGCAGATCCAGCAAAGAGAGAACCCAAAAAGTACTGTGAGTATCATAGGGACCACGACCACCACACAGATGATTGCATTCAACTGAAAAAAGAGATTGAATTCTTGATCCAATGAGGGAATTTACACCGCTATGTTGCTCATGATAATCATAATCAAGCTCCGCCGCCACCTCCCCTTCAGCAGTAATCCCTATACAACATTAGCAGCCTTTGGGAGAAATCAGAGTAATATCCAAGGGATTCAGAGGAGGTTGGGAGTCCAGCGCAACAAAAAGGCACATCTGTGCCGAATCAGGGCTGGCGAAGCATCGGAGGTGGACACTGTGTCCAAGGCACCACGGCTAAACACAACCATCACATTCTCAAACTCAGACTTGGTGGTTGGCAACATCCCCATGAAGACCCGTTGGTGGTAAGGACTATCGTGGCCAATACAATAGTTCATCAAGTTCTGATTGACAACGACAACTTGGCAGACATTATTTTTACATCTATATTCGACAAGATGGACATAGGAAAAAAAAAACTGGAGTTAGTAAGTGCTCACTTGTTGGGTTTCTCAGGATAAAGGGTGTTACCCCTGGGAGTGATCTAGCTCGTACTCACCCTAGGAGACCCATCTTGCCAAATAACTGCAACTATAAGGTTTTTAGTGGTTGATGCACCTTCTACATGCAACATGCTGCCCGGGAGGCCCTCGCTCAACTCTATGAGGGCTATCCCTTTTGCCTATCACCTTGTAGTAAAGTTTTCGACAGAAAACAGGGTCGAAGTGGTTCGAGGAGACCAGCGGGTAGCACAAGAATGCTATATAACTTTTGTGAAGAAGAAAGAGGTTGAAAACATCCAACTGGATGAACTTGACATGAGAGACGAACTGAAAACCAGATCAATGCCGTCGGAAGAGCTGCAGCCTGTTCAGCTTGATGAAGAGCCAGAGCACCTCATTTACGTGAGGTCTAAACTAAGCAAGGAAATCAAAAAACTCCTCATACATTTCTTAAGAGAGAATTTGGAGGTTTTCACCTGGAAACAAGAAGATATGAAAGGAATCGATCCCTCAGTTATCACTCACAAGCTCAACAAAAACCCTGTTTACAAACCGATTAAGTAGAAAAAAAAAAAAAGGTGTTTCGCTCCAAAACGTCATAAGGCCATCAATCAAGAGGTCAGCAAGCTTCTCCATGGCAAAGTCTTCAAGAAAGTAGACTACCCGATCTGGTTAGCCAATGTGGTCCTCGTCAAAAAGACCAATGGAAAGTGACGACTTTGCATCTACTTTACCGACCTCAACCGAGCATGCCCTAAAGACAGTTTTTCCTTACCTCGGATTGATTTGATCGTAGATGCCACAGCTGGACACGAGCTTCTCATCTTTATGGACGCCTTCCCGAGCTAAGAGACATATCAAAAAATGGAGAAACTTGTTTTAACTTTGGTCACGATTGTCAAGAGGCTTAGGTCATATTTTCAAGCTCATACTATCGATGTCCCTACAGATCAGCCGATGAAGCAAGTACTACATAAACCAGAGTTTTCAAGAAGGTTGGTTAAGTGGGTTATAGAACTCAACGATTTCGACGTCAAGTACAAACCAAGGACTACAATTAAAGGGCAAATTTTGGTGTACTTCATACGGAATTCATGACAGCAGCACCTATGGAGGCAACACATTTGGTACCCGACCTTTCCCCATAGAAAATTTTAGTAGATGGAGCTGTCAATGCCCAAGGAAGCAGTGCAGGCTTAATTCTAGCCTCTTTGGATAGAGTAGACGTCGAGTATGCCCTCAGGTTTGGGTTTAAGACTTCAAACAATTAGTCAAAGTATGAAGCTGTCATTGCTGGACTCAATCTTGCTCACTCAATGGAGGTAGAGCAATTAGAGATCTGCAGTAATTTTCAGCTCGTAGTAAAGAAAATAGAAGAGTCTTATAAGACTAAGGACGAGAAAATGGTCATTTATCTCAGAAATGTGCAAGAATTGATCAAGAGGTTTGTACAAGTCAAGATAAGGCACGTTCCTAGGTCTGAGAATTCACGAGCAGATGTTTTAGCAAGACTGGCTACTACTTCGCAAGAGAACTTGGATAAGTTAATACCAGTGGAGCACCTAGCGGAGCCATCAGTAAGTGCTGAGGAGGAAGAAGTGCTCCCTGTTTTAACAAAACTTAGTTGGATGAACCCTATCGTAGGGTATCTGCAGAACAGAACCCTACCACAAGATCCCAAGGAAGCTGCAAAGCTAAGAACTAGGTCGGCCAGGTTTTCTATTTTGCAGGGAACCTATACAAGCGAGGTTTCTCAACACCTCTCCTTAAATGCGTGGGAGATGAAGATGTCAACTACATAATCAGTGAAACCCATGAAGAAATCTGCGATAATCACATCGGAGCTCGGGCTTTGGCAGGTAAAGCATTAAAGTAGTGGCACTACTCGCCCACTATGCTCAAAGATGTCACAGATTTGGTCAAAAGATGTAAGGTCTGCAGATACACGTCAATGTTCCTCATAGCCCACCAAAGCTCTTGACTTCATTAGTAAGCCCTTGGCCTTTCTAGAAATGGGGATTGAACATACTTGGACCCCTTCCTACTGGTATTGGACAATACAAGTTCGTCATCATTGAGGTAGATTACTTCACCAAATGAACATAGGTAGAACCTTTGGCAACAATCATAGAGTAAAAGGTTCAGAACTTCACGTGAAAATCAATAATCTACAGGTTTGAGGTTTACAGGGCAATCGTCTCCAACAACGGGAAGCAATTCGACATTTCTAAGTTTAAAAAATTATGTGTTAAGCTCGGGATAAAGAATTACTCTGCAGCTCCAGTTCATCCTCAATCAATGGACAAGCAGAGGTCACCATCAGAACCATCAAAGCAGCACTGAAGACCAAACTTGAAGCTCTGAAAGGAAAATGGGTAGAACATATCCCAGAAGTGCTATGGGCTTATAGGACAACAGCTAGATCAGCAACGCAAGAAACACCATGTGTCTTGGCCTTTGGAACTGAGGCAGTGACACCTGTAGAAATTGGAATCCCATCTCCCAGGGCTGAGTTCACAAAACCTGAGCACAACGACGAGTCACTTCTATTAAATCTCGATTTCCTGGATGAAAGAGAGACTGGGCTGTATATCGTATCTAGAGTTATCAGAGGAAGATAGCAAGGTATTACGACAGAAAGGTCAAGCACAGAAGTTTCAAGGTTGGGGATCTGGTACTTAGAAAAATCCTGCTTGCAAGAAAGGACCCCTCCCACGGAAAATTGGGTCCTAATTGGGAAGACCCTTTCATCGTCTCCAGCATAATCAAACCTGGAAACCATGAGTTATAGACAGAAAAAGGAAAAATCCTACCCCAGTCTTGGAACGCAGAGCATCTCAAAAGGATTTTTCAATAAGTCATTTTTGTAAGAAAACTGTTATCAATAAAACAACATGTTTTTCATTTATTCCAGCAAGATTTAGCTACATAGCCAAGAAGCTATTGGTGAGCCTCGCAACTCAAGATGAACTATTCAATTCATAAAATCAAAAGGAGCCACGTAGCTCATGATGAACTATTCAGTTCATAAAATAAAAAGGAGCAACGTAGCTCGAGATGAACTATTCAGTTCATAAAATAAAATGGAGTCACATAGCTCAAGATGAACTATTCAGTTCATAAAATAAAAATAAGTCACGTAGCTTGAGATGAACTATTCAGTTCATAAAATGAAAAGGAGTCACGTAGCTCGAGATGAACTATTCAGTTTATAAAATAAAAAGGATTCATGTAGCTCAAGATGAACTATTTAATTCATAAAATAAAAAGGAGTCATGTAGCTCAAGATGAACTATTCAGTTCATAAAACAAAGCTGAGCTACAGAGCGCAAGATGAACCCATCGGTTCATAAAAAAAGTGCTTCATAGATCAAGATGATCTCTTCAATTTGTGAAATGAAGACGAACCCGTCAGTTCGCAAAACCAAGATGGGCCCCTCAACTCATAAAGGTCAGATAAGCTAATCAGCTCTTGAGATGCATAAAACAAAAAGACAAACTCATCAATCCATAATTTACAAGCATACATAAGGAACAAGCATTCAATAGAAAGGATAAACAGTTGATTCTACTCATTCAAGTTGACGGAGAACAAAAAAAGAGAGAGAGAGAGAGTCCTAAGTTTTTGAAGGAGTAAGTGAAGGAATCTGCAATTTAGCAGACGTGCCTCAGCAGTAGGAGCAGGAGAAGAGCCCAGAAGCTCAGAAGAAAAAGTCCCAAAAAGCAAAAGAGGAGAATCCTCAAGGGTGCTAGTCATAGGGACCTCTACACCTACTGCTGGTGAATTCTGAGCAAGAGCCTCACTCACGAGGTCAGCAAAGAAGGGTGTAATGGCAGGAACAATAGGAGGGATAACTTTGGTAGTTGCAGGAACAGAGGTTGTCCTATAAGGGAAAGTTGCAGAAATGACTAAAAAAAGGGGTACGTCCTAAGCCAAAACCGCAGTAGGGTGAGTGGACATCTCAGCACCTTCTAGAGCCACATTAGAAGCTGTCATCCTCGCCCTCTGTATCAGTCTCCTCCAACTCCTCCTCATTTAGGATAGCAAAGTCAAAGTCGAAGTCTAGATAGGTCTTCTTAACTTTGCGTTGATTATATCATCTTTCTTCTTGATAGTGGTCTTTTGCACCTCGAGTTCACTGTAGATGGTACCATTCGCATCAGACAGAATGACGTACTCCTTTTTAAGGCTCTTAAGGGAGCTCTGGGCATCAAAAACTTCCTGGTTGGCTTTGACTCAGGCATCGGTTTTAAGTTTTAGCTCCTCCCTGGCCATTCTTTGCTCATCTCTGGCTTTCTTTTCTCATTCCTCAGCCTTATTTTTTTTCTCCTTCCTCAGTAGAAAAAGTCCCAAAAGGCAAAAGAGGAGAATCCTGAGGGGTGCTAGTCACAGGGACCTCTACACCTACTGCTGGTGAATTCTGAGCAAGAGCCTCACTCACGAGGTCAGCAAAGAAGGGTGTAATGGCAGGAACAATAGTAGGGAGAACTGGAAGCTTGGTAGTTGCAGGAACAGAGGTTGTCCTAGAAGGGAAAGTTGCAGAAATGACTAAAAAAAGGGGTACGTCCTAAGCC
>CM042200.1:4714332-4746683 GCA_023539305.1 Ilex asprella
ATATATATATATGTATATAAATATATATACGTAAATATACATATATATAAATATCTATATATATATATATAGAGAGAGAGAGAGAGAATATTAAAGTTCTCCCATAAAACTAGGAGATATTTAATGCACCACTTTCAAAAGAAATACAAATGGATCAATTGAGGACAAAAATGTCATAAAAAATCAGTAAAATTCAAATAATGTACTTAGATACAAATAAATATCAAAATTAAAGACTTAATTACCTAAAAAAAATTCTTTGTACTTTTTTACAATTAGTCTAATTGAGTGTACCTCCTTCCAATTTTTCCTTTTATTAGTTACATCAATTCGCGTGGTACTAGGTTATACGAGCCACTAATTATCGAAAAAGAATGATGTACAATTATACAGTTATTGTTAAACAATAAGAGCAAAAAATATATTATCTTTGGTCAATATATGAGGTTAGAGGATGTTACATTTGTTTTAGTATATTAGGGGGCGAATGAACTACTAATTTACCGAAAAGAAAATTGACTAAGGTAACCAAACAAATTTTAATTTTGTCAACAATTCAATGAAAGATACTCTTATTCAGGGCATCTCTTACTGACTTGTGTGGTTTTTTAGCTTTGGCTTTCTGGGTTTCTTTGATGGTTGTCTTTGAGTCCTATGCGACTTCACTGTACATGTGTGGGTGATTACTCTTGTATGTCTGTTTTATTTTAATACATGTTGCTTTCAAAAAAAAAACTATACAAATTTTCAAAGACTTAAAGAGGAGGCAATAATGTAATAAACCAAACATAGTTTGGTTTTCTCAAAGAGTAATGTTACACTGACCAAATTTTGAGACCAAATTTAGAGTTCAAATGACATGACAATATATTATTTGGAGTCTTCATTGGAACCCAAATGACATGGCACCAAAAAAAGAAGTCCAAATCAGTTGCCATATCATTTGAGCTCCAAATTTAGTCCCAAAATTTGGTCAGCATAACATTATTGTTTCTCAAAATAGCATTATTGCTGTATCTTACAGGTAAGGACTCCAAGTTCCTTATCCAATACGACGAAGAATGAGCCAACCAAAGTATTTGAAGAAAAACAACCTTAGGAATAATAGATTAGTGTCAACACCCTCGTACTGTGAGGGAAATGAAGTTGTCTAGACTAATGGTGTCAATTAAAGTGTCGGAAATTATGTTATTTGGCTTGAAAATTAATGTATACGGACGAATCGCAACTACAAAGACTCATGAATCTTACAAAATATTCGAAACTGTATAAATCCTGAGTGGTCTGAACCTGTTTTGGAAAAGATGCAAGAAACCGTTCAAACAAAATGGACTTCTCATGCCAAACTAAAAAGAAAAAGAAAGAAAGAAAAGAAAGGTTAAAGAAAAGAGGATTGATGTACAGAAAGAGAGAGGAGCCTACTACTAATGCTGTCGAAGTGCATCAGCCTATGTGAGGAAGATCATGAAGAATGTACACATTTAATCTACATAGAATGGTTTATGATAAAAAAAAATGAAAAAAAAATGGACAAAAAAATTGAAAAATAAAAAGAAAGAAGAAAACCTTCTGTTAACACAATCATTTGAAGGTACTCTATTGTCACAACTCCTGAACTTTGAACATAATGCATCTATCCACAGAGTCAAGAAGACCTATATCATCTATTGACTCTTCCTCAGCACTATCATCCTCAAATGAAATATTCAAATCCAAAGATACACAAGGGCTTGTCTCTTCCAAACCCTTACCCTTATCCTCTTCTGACCTGTCTGATTTCTGCTTTACAGGAGGAGAGCAAGCTCTTGACCTAGAGTTAAAGCTTTCACAGCTCAAAATGACAATGGCATCTGAAAGACTCACTTCTTCACCATTTGAATTGGTTATTCTTCCTCTCTCAATAGCTTTTTTAAGACCCATTTGCGACCAATAATCTGCTTGCTCTATGTCTTCAACGAAGAAAATTCGATGAGGATTGGAGGACACTGCTTCTGCAAATCTCTCGACATAAGTGCAACTTTGTTCATTTCTTGACCTTTTTCTGAAATCTTCTGTTGAATCAGCCCTTGTTGATGAGAAGCTGCTGAGGGCGATTGATACAAAGTTTGAATGCGACCCAAACACGACTTTAGCCAATTCTCTAGAAATCCTTTCTTTTGCTTGCGTATCAACACCTTGGAAAACCAACCAAGTCTCTTCTTTGGTCTCATTACATTGAAGCTTCTCTTTCCTTCTAAGCATTCCAGACCTGCACTGTAGTATAGTGCCAACAATTTCAGGAATGATATATTTCTGCCATGGGACTTTTTCCTCTAATGCATTGCATAGGGTATTGAGGTTCTCAGCATTGAACTCCTTGAACTTTTGAACATACTCTGTCCCCATAATCTCGCTTGAAGAAGCTGAATTGGGCATAGAATTAGGGTTAGAGGAAAGTACATTTTTGGGATGAGACATTGACCAAAACTGATGGTCACTCCATGACTGTTTGGGTTGAGACATTGGCCAAGCTTGTTGGGTCTGGTCCAAGTTAGTGTACTGTGGGTCATAGGAAAAGCAAGAAGTAGATGAAGAAGGTGATATGGAAGAAAAGTTTAGGGTTATATCTGAGGAAATTGATTGTTTGTGGACTGAACTGCAGATTGAATTCCATTTTTTGCAGAGTTCTCTAATGGATTCACCATACTAAAAGAAAGAAGACAGATACAAAAAGAAAAGTTAGTCTTGGACTACCAGCAACTGTTATGCAAAAGGAAATACTATGATATTGAATGATTATTTCATTGAGGTTACAATAAAATGAATCATTTAGTTAGGATTGAGCTTTTTAATTTTTGAGAATCGATCTTAACTTTTTTTAATGGTAACTTTACTGGTAGTAATTGATCCAAATTATCTTATAAGTTATAACCTCACATGAATCAAAAACTTATCCTTATTTGAGTAACTCTTGGTAGGACACCAAACTCGGTACAGTAATCGTTAGGATAATGTACAAAGTTAGGGAAGAAATAATGACCTGATTATTATTACTAGTAGTAGTGGGTCTTCTGGTATCATCCTGGAGCCATGAAGGCAGGCTTGATGTTGTGTATAAGCTTCGAGCTTCACTTTCGAACTTGGATGAGCAATCAGCACAGCAATCGAGCTGCTTCTCCTGATGATCACCTTCAAACAGTAACCAACTAGGCCCATTTCCAGTTTTTTTGCTTCTAGGCTCACTTTGTGTGTCACTGATGAGAACCGAGAAAATGATGATAAATGTAAGAGACCTTGGCAAAACTTTTTCATCAATTACTATGATACAATGATAAAAAGCAAGTCCTCGTGGTACACATCTATGACATTTAGCGAGATTTACACAGCTCAATCACTTTTGAGTAAATTGAATTTGAACGCACTCAAATGCTATGAGAAATAATTTATGAGTTATGAACATATAATTAAAAGGTATAGATTAAGAAAACTTTGTGATTTTAATTTCACGGTGGAACCCAATAAAAAACAGAAAAGAGAAAGAAGGAAGGAAAGAAGGAAAGGAAAATAAAAAAACTAAAAAAGTGATTGATCACATATAAAATAAGTGAAGCCAAAATTACGAAAAAGCAAAAGCAAAGGAGTAGGAGAAAAAAAAAGCATAAACGTTTTAAGGCAAATTTGTTCAAAGACAAAAGATCAGGAAAAGACGCCTACCTACTATTGTTTTTCCTTTTTCTTGGTTCAACCGTCGGAAGTGTTTGGAAAACTCAACTAATTCCCTCCACTTACTATTGTTTTTCCACTTGCTCAGAATAAAATCTATCTTGATGTTCATACGAAATGAAAAATAACCCAAAAAGACTTTTAAGAACGAAAGAACAAATTCAAGAAATCCCAAAATTATGTACCCTAAACTTAAAAAAAAAAAATTATTTAAATTAATTTAGCCACCCGATTATTATAGTATTGCTCCGAACTTCTGACTTTACCTGTCAGGGATGAGGCTCAAGCCCAAACTATCAGCAGAAATGGTAACTGGGTGCAGACCACTCCAAACAGCTTCAAGTGAATAATGGCCAGTTCTACACCTCATATAGGTTTGAAAAGTTGCAATTCCCATGAGCCTGAACCTCCCATTCTCTCCCAATCCACGTACCATTCTTCCAAGCTCCATGATCATGTGCTCCACAGGACAGTAGCAACTTCTCTCTTGCCTACCACAGTTAGTCCTGTAATCAATAACCCATTTAAGATCTCCCAAGTACAGAACAACCCCTTTGTCCACACAGCTATTCACAAGACACCTTAACTCTCCAAGCTTTTGGTCAACATCTTCTCTTGAGAGATGATTTAGAGAAAGTAGTGGAAGACTTGTAAACTTCACTTCCATGAAAGGATCAGAAACATCTCTTTTCTCAATCCTATCCATCACTACTCCAACCACACCTTCTATAATATCTAGACATTCACCAACAATCACAAGACTTTTCCTCCTCCTGTTCATCAAATTTCCTATTACACTCATCACATCCTCATTACTAACTTGATCAGATGCCTTTGGTTTGCTCACTTTTGCTCCAATTTGACCCATGGAAGGAGAAGGAGAGAGGACGAGGAGGTTATTTTCTTTGGACTTATTACTTGGAGGAGGGGTTTGAGAGCAAAGTTCCAAAGAAACAGCTTGTTCTACATTAGTTTTCACTTGGGTACTAGAAAACCCAGCTTCTCTCATAACTCTGCTCACACTAGGGTCATCTAAAATAGAGATTATGAGCTGTTCTAGCTCGATTTTCACAGCTAAGAGGGGTTGTTGTTGATTCTCAATAGAGCCACGCCTCTGATGTGCTTGAGCTCGTTTGAAGGCGGCCACAAGAGCGTTGGAGATTGAAGGGTGTTGGGAATGAGGACCTAACATAGGGTTAGATGAGGAAGCAGGAAGTCTATTGAGTGCAACATTGAAGCAAAGCTCTAGGGCTTTGCACTGGAGGGGGTGAGAGTGAGACTGAAGACAGGCCGTTCGGAGAAGGCCGGTCGAAGCAGAAAGCATGGTGTTGGCTACATGTAGAGGGGTCACTTGGGCATGGCCACGCCGTCTGGCTAGAGCTAGGGCTTGTTTAACGATGGTTGCAGCCTCTGAAGTGAGAGTCTGTTGTACTGTCCAATCACCTGCTCTCATATTCTTTGATGGGTTTGATCTTAACAATTTCAGTACTAAAGAGAAGACTGAAGTGATAGATTCAAAGAAGATCTTGTGGAAATTTTTCGTTCATCTGATAGTTTTCTTGTGTAGGATTGGAAAAACAGTACATAGAGGAGAACTCAAGAGATCTAGAGAGAGAGAGAGAAGACTGGAGCGTGTGGTTAGGTTAGCTTTCTATATCTGTTATACTATGCACTGGAACAAGCGAGGTGATGAAGAGAGAGAAATATATGGGAGTTGGGGTGTGCTTTTCTTGAGGGAGAGGTAAAAATTGGGGTCCAACTCAGTCGATTTTGGAGTGGAAAGTGGAGTACATGTGCTGACAAGCAGGAAGACTGCAGCAGTATCAAAGGCAACTCAGCTTTGCTCTAATCTCAAACTCTGATAAAGGGATGGTATCTTGTAGTGGATCTTTCTCTTTCATTCAAATATTTTACATTTGGGAAATGTTAAATAGAGTTAAAATTTTGATTTGATTGATCACTATTTTTGAATAAG
The DNA here is from genome assembly GCA_023539305.1 of Ilex asprella. Taxonomy (NCBI): domain Eukaryota; kingdom Viridiplantae; phylum Streptophyta; class Magnoliopsida; order Aquifoliales; family Aquifoliaceae; genus Ilex; species Ilex asprella. Next base: position 4,720,010 of record CM042200.1, read on the forward strand.
TGGTTGATTCAATAAATATGGAGATTTATAGATAAATTAATAACAAATATAACAGTCACATTATCAAATCAATTTTTTAAATTTATGTAGCATTATTATTTATATTTTATTTTGGTACTAAACAGAGAGCCTCACTACATCACCTATCTTTCAAAGAGTAATGTTATTAGGATCTAAAAAGAGAAATTTTACGGTACCCAAAAAAAAAATCGGTACCTTATTGCCGGGTACCTTTTTTTATGAGTAAAATTATAAGTTTAAAATGAGAAGTTATAACTACTCAATGGAAGGCCACAATCAATCATAAAAATTTCGATATCGATCTCAACCTTTCAGGATCAATCATGTCCTTTAAAATTATCACTTACACTTCAAAAATTATAATTTAGCCTTAAAAAGTTATAATTTTCAATACAATACCGCCAAAAGTACACTAGCCTTTTGCCATCTAAAAAACGGACTAACTATTAATATAATGATATGGCAGTGATATGGTCAAATAGTATTTTTGTAACTGTAATTGTTGAACTTTTTCATTAGGATTCAATCACTTGACATGTTAATGTATCAACAAATTACATTAATTTTTTAGGTCATAATAGCATTGCTCATCTCTAAATATGCACAAAATATTTTTTATATCAGTAATGTTTTTACGCTAACTAAATTTTAGGACCAAATGACATGGCAGCATATTACTGTTTTTATATTACATCTCTGCTTTCTAGCATACCACACTAGTAGCCATAATATCTCCAAAAGACGGAAGTAATTAAACTCAATTAGGCCAAAGGCTGCAAATTAATATCAAAGTTGAATTACAATTTACATAGGCATCTCACCATTGCAGAGGCATACATATCCTTGTTTTTTTTTTTTTTTTTTTTTTGGCTTAAAGCCAATGAAAGGAGGGCAATTTTAAAGTTTATCCACTGACTAATGGAATGTCAATTACGTCGTGTCATATTTGGTCGTGTCATATTTGAATTGTGGGTGGCATATTCAAGTCATGTCAATATATGTTCGTATCTTATTTGTTTTATTTTTAGGTAACATATGAATTAAAATTTGTGATTAAACCCTTTCTAATTTTCTCTCAACCAAGTCCATACAGATTATGATTCACATTCTAGCAAAAGTAAACTCAAAGATCAGTTAATTTTACAATAACTCATAATGCTATATCAAAAAAACCGATTTTTTTTCATATAATATAAGCTAAATGGAGTATTTACATGTAATACTAAACCAATTCATTCCTTATTCAATTAATTAATTAATCGTGTCGTGTAGGGTTTGTCCCGTATGAAGAATTGATACCACTATTTATTAAGAAAAGGCAAGAAGTGTTGGCTGGGGGGATTGGGATGGGAGGAGCCCCTTTGTTGCATCAAATACAAGCACCTGAGGAGGAGAGAAGGGTGGGAGCTCTCCGTCTCAAGGAATCTGGAACTGTGTACAATTTTCTTCTGGATTCAAAAAAAAAAGGGACGAATTGTTGGTCTAAGTGGGTAAGAACTCAAATTTCTTCGCTCAATGCTTGGGTTTGATTCTCCATAATTATAGCAGCTTGTTGGGACCCTAATTTCGGCCCCGACATTGATGCGGTGGGATCTCTTACAAATAGTTGTGTGGTGTTAAGGGACAATATTCTCTGATGGATATATGAAGTAACCTATCTACATATCCATTTCTTGTACCCAAAAAAAATAAATAAAAAGGTTCGATTAGTTATTGCTTACAACCATTGACATACATAAGTGGCTTGGAGCCCTTCATGAATGGGATCAGGGGATTCAGATCTTTTCTAGTACACTTTTTTTCAAATGAATTCTTTGTAGTACACTTTCTTTTCAATGCATATCATTTACCATTGATAAGTGAGAGACTTGCTTGTATATAATAGATGTCATTTGAATTCACGGTGAATAATATACCTTGAAGAAAAAGTGTATTGAAGAGGATCTAAATTAAGAACGCCAAAACACTCTCTCACACACACACGCACAAAGGATCATTTCCTTCATTCACTGAAAAATAATCAAACTAGTCATGGAGTGAAAAATAAGTGACAACGAATATAACCAGTTATGGCATGGAAAAATTAGTTCTCCAATCAGTTGTCCCCCTAACGCAATTATGGCATGGACAGTAGTTACATTATGTGACCAAAAAAGTAGTGGCATTTAGGAGACGTATGGCTCAAGGAAAATGCCATTTACTTTGAATATCAAACCTTGGAATCTAGCCAATTATAATTGTTGGATTAAAAGTGACTTTATCCAATATTAAAACTCTTCATTAGTCTAATGACGGCAATAAATTAGATCCCAAAATTATGTCCCCACAACATTGCTCTTAGCTCAATAGTAGACTCTATGAAGATAAGTGGGACTCAAAATATATTGATATTCCATTATCAATGAAATTTAAAAAAAAATGTATGTTGAAATGGGATGCAAATCTCTTCCAAAAGAATAATTCTCAAATCCGTTTAAGGATAGATCAACTACCATGTATGTGTAAGGGATCAACTTGCAGATCGTGAATCTTATTTAAATTCATGATAAGTAATTTATTGAATGCAATAGAGGAAAAATATATTGGAGTGTCTCATTTTATCCAATGAACCTAGGTCTCATATTTTTGGACGAATGAGCCTAATAAAGATATTGGTCTAACTAGAAAACATTTTTTTTTGTTCAACGATTAGGGGTGCTCGGACTAGTTTATGCACATCTCGACTAATCTTCTCTCCGGTCCAAGACTAGAAAATACACTTAGTTACAAATGTTGGAATCCGCAAATAAGTTTTTAAAATCTTATGCCAAAGTATTGGAGCCATATATTTTCTTGACTTTATTGCCCAAAAGTGAAAAAATTATGTTGTGTGTTGGTGATTCTTCTTCTTATTCTTTCTCTGGTTGAGCTTCTCAGGTGAGTTTGTGGGGGCCATTTTGCTTTGTTCTGGCCCATGCTATGTTAGGTCAGTGGTCTCATTCCTCAGCATGCTATTGCATGGAAAGGAGAGCACAACACCACTCACTATCCACCTTATCTTCATATTCAAATTAAAAACACACAACAAAACAATCCACAAAACAAACCACAAAGGAAAATATTATCTTACACTTCAAACAAGATATCTCCCTTTCATTCATCAATCATCTTCGGCTTTTACTTGTTCACAACAAGACTCCCTCATATATCAAAGTTTGTGTAAATACTTTGTCCATTAAAGGTGGTCCATTTTTTTTCTTTTCTTTTTTTTATTTTGGAGAGAGAGAGAGAGAGAGAGATCAGCCACTCATAGAACAAAGTGCTGGAAAACCCTTTTTGATCTTTTTTATCATTATTTTATGCTGGCCAGTATCTTTTGAGAAGAACAATATAGAAACCCAAAAAAACCTTAGGAATTATCTTTTTAAGGTCCCGAAGAGTTAGCATCTATCATTACTTGACATGAATGCCAACCCGAGGGCCCTTTGATATGGTTGGGAATGTCTCCACATTCCAACCTACAGTGCCCTATCTGTGTGTGAGTCTAACCCAATCAAAAGAGAACCCAAAAAGTTCAATGTAATTAGGCCTGAAACAAGGGATGCCTTGTTTTGATTTTGTGGAATAGACTATTGGGTATTGTTGGGATCCCTTGGTTGGTTCCACTTAGTTGTGATTTGGAACTTAGTATGAATTTTAATGGTTTCAGATAATGTAATATAGTCAAAGACTCTTCGGAGATGTGTGGTGTTTGTTTTGTTTTTGGGCAGTTTGATTGGAAAGAAATGTATTTTTGGTCTTTTTTCATCTTTTTAGAGCTTTAAGTATATTTTTTATTTTATTTTTATTGATGTATTTCATGGAGGACTCCTTGACCTCTCTTGTATTATTTTTTTTAATGATAATATTCCATTGGTTCTTATTAAATAAAATAAAGGAAGACTCCGAATCAGATTAAATGTGGAAATTAATTATTAGGGACAATTACCATAGTTATAGCCTGCTAAGGCCTCCTACTATATATGCCAATCGCCTCCCATAAGAGAAAATAACTCTCTAAGAATAAAATACAAATTACCCCTCTATTGATAAACCAAATGCAAAAGCATATAAGAAGTCAATACTTATTTTTCGTCCAATTGCACACAGAATCTAACTTAAACATTATAGAGCCTTTAGCGGGCGACTATATTATAGAGTGTTCTTACCTCTCTAAATTTAGTGTATATATATATTTTTTATAGATAACGAGGAGTCTCTAGTCAATGATTAGTTTTTAAAGTTAGCATCAGAAATTATATTATAAGCCATTTTCCGCGAGTTTATAGATTATATTTCTAATATGATTACAATACCTCTAGCAATTCTCTCTGGGGTAGCCTTATCTACAGCTTAATATTGTCTCAATGCCCAGAAATTTTATAATCTGACAGTTAATCGTCATAGGAATGCATGGCCATTTCCTTGTGTTCATATTGCATGCGAGTGGAATTTCAAGCAAGTGTATCACCTTGTATGTAGTGGAAGATCCACGCAGTCCTCAATATAGCAAATGGTCCCAAACTAGGAGTACTTTTCCAAGTGAGTATTCTAAGTCTCCCAGTCAAAAAGCTTCTTCTATCGTCTTTGATGTCCTAAAAAGATATACAAAGAGCACCAAATAGTTTGAATGCAAAGCTTCCTTCAATGCTAGAAAAGGAGTGTTTGAATAGGAGAAAGGAATGTGAATGTGCTTTCCAATTAATACACTAAACCCTTTACCCATATTGAAGGCAGGTCTTAACGCAATGATAAGGTTGTTCTATTATGACTTGGAGGTCACGAGTTCGAGTTGCAAAAACAGTCTTCTACTTGCAGGGGTAAGACTACGTACATCTAACTTTCTTCAGACCCCGCAATGACAGGAGTCTCGTGTAGTGGATATATTATTTTTTTTACCCTTTACCTATTCTCTTCGCCCTTAATCTTAATGGTTAAACTTGTTCAAATAAAGACGGATAAATTGTATTTGAACCCTTCAATTATCTCCACGTCTCACATTGTATCTCCAAATATATTGTTGTAAAATGGACAAAGAGTTATTTCTCTATTTTTCTCAAATTATTATCTTGATTCACTTTCTTTCAAACTCTAATGATACATGGATATATTCCGTTCAAAACATAGCAGTTATTGATTTTGGAGAATAAGAAATCAGATCAAATAGTTTATAGAGAAATATAATAAATTCAATAGTACTACAGGGAGTGAAGTGACATTATACTCGTGGTGTAAGGAGAGAGAGAGTGTAATTTGTCTTATAGAGAAAAACTATATGAAAAGTGAACCCACATAACAATTATTTGCTAATTTTGCGTTTGCAACCAAGAGATTTGTGCCAAAGTGAAAGTTAGGGTTACCTTTTTCCTCTTTCACTATCACTCTTTACTAGTTTGCAAGAGAACACATTGCATTAGAACCCTCATCTGTTTTTCTTTTTCTTTTGCTTAAAGTAAAGCACTCTATCATAAAGCACAATTAAAAGCAAAATATGGCATTATCTACTCAAAAGGGCTGCTCATTTTTTTTGCTTTTGAATTTCAAATAAGCATCTCTATGGTTAATACGTGGCCATGTGGGTGAAAGCAATATCTAAGATGAGAGAATATTTAATACAACGGTAATACCATATCAGTATTGATGACATAGTATCACCAATTAATAATAAAACTCTAAATGAGCAAAGTGAACTCTACTTGAATAGTTATTGTCTTACATGGAATATGAGTAGGTAGTTATTTGCTTATATGGACGGGTAACTATCGACTTATGTGGGGTCTACTTCCTTATTTGTCTGCATGTTATTAGCTGACAATATCACGTGGCAATACTAACGTGATATTCCCGTTGCAATGAATATTTTTTCGAGTAATGTTATGTTTATCAACTTTCTTATTTCAAGTACTGTGGCACAATCTTTATCATTGAATATTATAAAACTTAATTATTTGATGGTAAAATCTTTCACACCACTTGGGATGAAAATTTTGGTTAGAAATCTTAGTTAACATAGGCATTATTGTACTTTTTCACTATAGATACTACAAAACTTGGGGGGGGGGGGTGAGAGAGAGAGAGAGATTAAAATGAATGTAGAGAAAAAGTTGTTCTAATTAAGACATGACAGCCTTGTTAATGTAAAGGTGATGGAATTACGTACCACACACTTCTTTTCCCTAAAAGTCAGCATTATTTTTGTGTTAGTGCATTGTTTTGTCGTAAACAAAACTTACGTTTCATGAACTTCAAAAAGTGACTATCATTAGAATATAAATGACAACTTTGGCTCTTACACTCGATGAGCTGCACAGAATATTTACTTGTATGCTTTTCGCTGTTGTTGTTTGGTACTTTGGTGGAAGAAACATGATGCATTTGACCCACAAAACAGCTTCAAATCATCCATTTTTATTTCTTTATGAAAACCTTATTTGATTTTTAATCTTTCTTATCACTAAATTATCGACGAATAGGAGTTTATGAGCAAATGTTTGTTAGAAGCTTCTTGTCTAATATTGTTGTAAAATCTTCTTGTATAGGCAATTGATTGGCCTAGTCTCTCGAGACGTGATAGAAACTTTTAAACACTTAGTGTTATGGATTACAATTTTCTTTCAATAGAATAAGTACGTATCGAGTAGATATCTTATGAGATTTGCTCGGTGTAGCTCCTTGGTATTGCTCTCGTCCAAGTCATAGTGGTGTTGTTGTGCCTTTTTTAGGCATGTTTTGTGCAACACTTAATATATTTATTTTTTCGGAATAAAAGTTTATTTACTTACCGAATAAAGACTTGGGTTTAGTTCAAATTGGGTGATGTACATGCATTAAATTTGAATTTGGGTCTCTACTCAAATCGTGGTTTACGTGATATGCATACAAAAAATATAGTGTGCCCTAGAGGAACCTTTTTCATTGAGCTTGAAGTATGGGCTTCGGCCCTCTTTCTATATCAATGGATTCCCCCCTTTTCCACACCATGTTTAGGTGAATGAAGATTATTTCCTATGCATATTACTGCTAATAATAAGATATAGGGTATATTGTATCAATGATTCCTAAGGTTTGCTACTTGTTACACTTTCATCCCTAAAGTTCTAATTTCTTCAATTTCGTCCACCATGTAATTTCATCAATTTCGCCATCCTAACGAAATTCACAAGCACGTCCTCTTTGAACCATAACCAATATGTACTAAATCATAATCATATAGGTACACATTTATCGAGTTTTTCTGTCAAGCTAGGCTCTGAGAAAGGTTGTACCCAAAAGTTTGAGCCAAGGTCGCGTAAAGGTTTGAACCAAGGTTGGTGGAAAGGGTTAGCACTCGGTCCACTTGATTCGGAGAAGCTCCATAGCTAGCCCACAATTTAGAGGCTCGCATATCTTTTACAAGAAGGTTGTTATCATGAAATGCGAATGTAATCTGTGAAATGGACAATACAAGGCAATTATGAAGAAACAGTTTTCGGTCATTGGGAACATAGTAATAGGTAGGTATTATTGACAAAAGAAACAATAGGTACCAGCAACTAAAATACAGTTATTTGGTAACCACAGAAGATGAGGAAAGACAACGTAACCAAATTCGACTAGTAGAATCATACAATAATCCAACATCTCAAAGCTAAACCTATGCACAATCTCAAGAGGATCAAGGCTAGGGTTACCATGAGTGAACTTTCTCACTTGAAAAAATATGATGCGGAAAGATAACTTTTCAATACCATAGTTGAACCCATCTCAAAAACGCTTAGTTCTTGACAGAAACTAGGCAATCCAAATGGACATCGACAGAAACTCTTAGTAATGAACGAGAAACATGGATCATAAGACAGAAGATTGTTGTAATCAACAAGTAGAATGTACAGAAATTTAGAACAATACAGAGGCTACACATTTGAGCATTAACTAAACAGGATATTCACCGTCTTCAATTGCTTACAAATAGACAAATCTCTATCCAACATGCATGCTTCCAACTATTTTACATCAGCCGACCCAAAAAAAATAAAACATATTTTACATCGTCTTCTCTAAAAGCTCTGAATGTCGAATACCAAACATGAATTCTCATGCTTAATATTAGAAGACTAAAAATAACACATGAAGAATAAACTACAGCACTGTCGGAATTACTACTGTATTTCATCTATGCTAGTCAGTTGACTCAACATCCATTATTAAGCAGCACAACTCCCTTATCATTCGTATAACCATTCATACATGTGCACATCAATGAATACAGATATATGAGTACATACATTCACACACGCGGATATAAAAAGAACACAAATTTGTTAGTAGGCGAACCTATATCCCGTCACATCTTTGCCTCACTGCCCTTGACTATCTGATGAATTTCCTGGAAAATTGTCCTGAAGTAGTGTAGCAAGCAAGCTCTCCACTGCCGACCTCTGCTTACTAGTTTCCTCAAAAATCATCGATCGAGCAGCCTCACAAGTTTCCACATTTGGAAAACCAAGTGTCCATCGGCGATCAGCCTCGTGATTGGACGTGCTCGGGTGATGGCCTTTTATTTTACTTGCTTCAAACTTTGGGTCGAAATCTCTAATCTGAAGATGCAACCATGTTGGATGGTTCTCATCTATCTTCGGCTGTTTCAAAGTTGAAGAATGGATCAAAATCAATGTCAACTAAAATCATTAGCTCCTGGAAGCAAAAATATATCTGCGAGAAACAAAAGGTCATCTAGTAAGTGATGACATCTTTTGCTGCATAAAGGACTACAACAAACTATTTTCCCAGACGGAATTGATTCCGCATCTTCAATCTCACTAGTCCACTTGTAACTTTAAGATTCATGGACACTATAAGAAGCAACCGCTTTCAGGTTTGGCACGTGTCAGGCAACATTTGTTGTCACTCCTTCACACATAGCTAACACATTTTTGTTCGTCCATATTTTTGGACCCTTGTCTCACACTTCTTAAACCATGTAAAATTTAATGAGAAGCTTGATCATATTGTTGTTGTGTGTAAAGTGTTACTTTTTTTTTAGGGGGGGGGGGTGTTATCACTGAACACGTATGTATATGCATAGACCTTTGTACAATATATGTATACAAATAATTGTGTAATCACCCTGTGCATGTCTATTCAATGAGAGTCCCGTAGACCTTTGTACAGTATATGTACACACATAATTGTGTAATCACCCTGTGTTTGTCTATTCAATGAGAGTGTTAATTGCTAATACAATTTGAATTTACGTATTCCATGCAACCACCACGGAACATGAGATTCCTTTTCATATATTCATGTTGATTGCCATATGATTCCTGGATGTATTTCCTCTGCTGATTTCACTTGTGGAGATCCTGAGGAAGTTTTGATTCAATACCCATGTAGATAGATTTCCCACTCACATGCCATGCCCACACTACGGCCCTTTAACAAAATGGAGAGATTTTCACACAAGAAAATAGTCTTTATTGCCATGCTGCCTCCCTTAACATCTCCTATAGTTTTAAGTTTTGCCATGTTTGTGTGTTCTTATCTTGTTTTGTATGTCAATACTTCATTGCTTGTAAGATACCCTCTTACAGGAGGAAAAAATTTAAAAGAACGGAAAAGAAAACAAGAGAAAAAAGGAGGGAAAAAGGAAATAAAAAGATGAATAGTCACATAAGAGTGCAGATGAAGATTGGAGCTTTAAGTATGTGATAGGTATAAAAAAAAAACAGAATAAAACCAATCTGTTTGGATATCAAACAAACATAACTACTTATTGATGGCATAGCCATTTGATGGCTGGACGACCTTGACCAGATTTGGAAGCCTAGGCAAAAAGCTAAGAGTTTTTTATCCAAAGGGAAATGCACCTGATAGATTTGTTATGATTTATCTATTTTATTTTTGTTATTTATTAGTTGAATTTTTAGCTACATAGTATTTATCATATTGAGATTAGTAGGGATATATGTTGATGGGTTTTAGTAGGAGAGTAGTTCTTTTTAGTAAGACTATTTGTCTATAAATAAGGATGTAATTCCATTATTTTGATTAGAGTTGATTATTCTCTAAAGAGAATTGTGTTTCTTAACATAATCCTTGCGAGGATTTGGTATCCCTTCTTCTTCCCCTTCCCTCCATGCGTCACTTATCCTTCTCGGTGGAGTTACTGTTGTTCATTGCATATGATCAAAGAGTTTACAGCAACTGTCTCATCTCATCTGTTATTACAAATGAATCCATTTCAATCCCATCATTTCTTATGTTTCCACTCGTCCTTTTCAACTCTTGTTATTATCTACACTCAAACATAAGAAATTCCTTTTGCCAGATATGTGCTAAATAGTAAATCACGGCTCCATTAACTTACAAAATTTTCCCTCTAATTAGCCTGTTGACTATGGTTGGTTCAATGCACAAGATGAAAGAATGAGAAATCTGAAAAATGAGTGCCCAAGTGCTTAATGAAATTTTATGTGATGATCCATAATTACTTCATTGACTCAACAAACACACAAACCCAATTTCTTTTACAATTTTCCTCTAAGGCACATTGACATGGCTTGCACAAGAAAGTATCTTGTGTTCCAACCGTAAACCTGAATATATGAAGAAGAACAATTGCAAATCTTAAGGCCAACATGAAAATTGAAGATTGATCACAGTTATCCAATTTCTCGGAACACTTAAAGCAGTAGTGAGACCAACTTTCTACTATCAAGGTCAAAACTAGTTACTGTCACAGTGGCATTATAACATACAGAAAGTAATGTTATTGGTTATAAGACTTACACTCAACCCCGCCAATGGAGCAATAGCGATTACAACTCCTCGCTTAGAGTGTAATGGGTGTTTCTCCAAAAGAAGCAACTTGCCAGATGTTTCCCTGGCTATTGGTATGATAAAGATATCCCTTATCCCTCCTTTTGAAAATGCAATCTGACAAGGGATTCCAGAGCCTGCAAGATATTCGAAAAGAAGAATTGTGAGAATATGATTTTCGGGAGCAGTGTAAGAACTGAATGGGAATCTCACAGGATGCATGACCCACCTAAGGCTATGTCTGACCCAAAGCTTGCAGATGAAAGATCTGAAGCATATTTTCTTCCTGAAATAGCCAAGGAACTGCTTTTCAAGCTTATCAACGGATTATCAAAAGGATCACCACCAAAAATAAATGGCTTCAATTGAAGATGGAGAGCCAAAACCTAAATATATAACAACTGTCAGAACTGCATCATCATGAGATTATTGTGTCATGCACAATGACTGCAGAAGAAAAATTCACAAATTGGATGTGTGCAGAAGATAGTATGCATAGAACACAAAAACTAAATAACTGTATGGAATGTTTCTTTTCTTTTTATTTTTTTGGGTGGGTGGGGAGAGGAGGGGGGGCTGTGTGTGTGTGTGTGAGAGAGAGAGAGAGGGAGGGTGAGGAGAGAGTCAAATTAGAAGTAACTGTCAAGCCATGGTATTGTATCATGTTTAAAAAATATAGTCATATGGTCATGCTTTGACCTATCTAGTTTATCATCAATACGTTTTTAACATCTGGTGTCCATTTTAAATTTCTACGATGCAAATCAAGCAAAGAAGGAAAATAAAAAGTGCATTAAAGTAATTAAAGGAAAATACCTTTGGGCTTTGATATATGCCCAATCCAATGAATCTCAATCTGAATTCTTACAATAAAATTTTATGACGCTTCAATTTTAAAAGCTTTTGCCAAATGGGACATTAATTTGGGAACTGAAATCAGATAAGCAATTCCTTCTTGAGGAGTCCTTCAGGACACCTCACCCCATGTTAGATACCAGTTTGCATATCAGTCTCCATGTTTAATAGCTCAAAAACATGCATAAAAGGGATAAATTCTCCAAAATCAAAGAAAGCTGGAGTCCAAAATAAGTTGAACAAACCTTGACTGCTTCAACCATCCTATGCCAAGCAAGAGCAGAAGGTGTGCCATCTGAAATGATACAATTTAATAATTTTCAATAATGATTGAGATGGAGGATGAAACAAAACTTGGTAACACACGAGTACTGTTTAACAAAATAAGAAACAAAAGAATACTTTAAAATTAAGAAAAAAAATCATTTTATTACCACAAGGGATGTTATGGTGGCAAGCAAGGTCTAGTGCAAAAAAAGGATCCTTAGATTGGGAAGATTCCTGAAGAGCTACATATATGTTAAGCAAAGTAATTAGTTCCATACAAATTTCATTCACACCAACAAAGGAATCCTCCTAAGCAGTAACCCTAATCTGCCCTTCTAAATAGAGTATGCTCAACTGCCTTCCAATGGGCAATTGAGTTCCAACGGAAAATAGTACATACCTGATTTACAGCTTGCCCATTCACTTCTCAAAGTATCTGGAATATAATCAAACCAGCAATTATGAAGTTCTTCCCGAAGACGTTTACAGGATTGCTCATATGATTTCTGCCAAAGTAAATTAGGAAGCTTAGAACTTTACAAAGTCAGACGGATAAGTTGGGTATTTCTCTTTCTTTCAGTATCAGTACAAATAAAGGTTCTAGTTCTTGTACTTTCTACAGTTATAACACTGTAACATGAAGTGGTGATCATTGTTTTCAGCAGGACCCTTGCTGAGTCTCTGGCTTTGAGAATGTCCCTCACTCTAATTTGCCAGGAACTGATTTTTCTTTGTTCTCAAATAATCAGACATTTGAATTGGTATAAATATGCAAATCCACTTAAAGGAAAAGGTATATTTTCATGACACAATCAATGAAATATCATCTTAATGACATAAGCAATATTCAAGACAACCATTATCACCAGTATTTGCTGCAACATTGGTTTTGATTCGCTTATACCCACAAGGATACACAGGCCCCACAGAACTTGGTACTCTATTTATTAGCTACATTCGATTGATGTTGAGCTCCAGATTTTAGAGTCTAGGAAAAAGAATATACTGAAAACGTGAATGGAGAATTTTCAGACCAGTTAAAGTGACACGTGTGATCCCAATTAACCAGACCAGTTTGGTTCTCAAGAGTTCACTGTGAATTGCCAATATCACATTTGAGTTGACATGAGAGCCTTATGAATTCATTTGTTGGGTAAGTGAGCCTTTATGAATTCATAATCTCCACTTTTTCATCATCTTCATGTTTACTGACTTTAAGTTTCACCACCATCACTTTTCAGCTATATCAGCATTGTTTCTCCTTCATTAATAGATGGCTCTTTCAACATTTCCAATCATGGAACCAGTGAACTTACACAGCAATACTGCGGTTTTTGGTCTCCTTCACATACATTTTACATGCCATTATCAAAGATATCAGAATCTCTTGGGACATCAGCAACTAAATGGGAAAAAAATATTCAATCTGCTTTCATATAGTACATAGTGAATTAGTCAGTTGAGTTCATCAAAGATGGTTATGGGTCATCAATTGTGATTCACGGTTTTTATAAGCCTTGCAAATTTTCAGTATGTAACTATACATGTTGCTAGAGTATAGATCTTGAGAACCCTATCTGTGCTTCTAGTAAGCATGAAAATTACAATCACCATCCACTTCACTTGAGTGTGAGAATTTCTAAAGCAGTAATAACGAAACACAAAAAGAGATATGCATTTAAACAAATAAGTCTAACTCTTACGTGGAAGAGCTGAAAATCAAAATCATGAAGCCTCTTTTCCTGAAACACCAGTAGTTTCCGCAAGATCCATCCTGAATGCCATTGTATTAGTGCTGAGCATGGTGGTTCACTGGCCAAAACCATCAATAATGCGTTTAAGATCTGTATGACAGAATAAGATGTTCATCATGACTCTGGAAAACAAATGAACAAAAACCAAGGTAAATAATGTTACACTTCTGGGAAAGGAAAAGTTGAATTCAAATATTCAGCAACTCCGAAGCTAGCAGACCTCAAATGAAATAATCAAATTAGACAATTTGACTTGATAATCTAATGAATATACCTGATGCATGTATGTCACTATAGTACTTCCATCCTCTGGTGAAGCAGAAAATCCATGTATCTGGAAAATGAAGATATCAACAAGGTTAAGAAATAAATGATGATCAGAAATCTGCAGAATCATCATTTTTCTAGAACAGTCATATATAATTCTCCAACTTAGATATGACTATAACCTTATAATCTACACAGGCAGAAGGATAAGATCATCAAAGTCGTAGACAAACACAATGACAGTCGATCACCATCAAGAACTCAACATTAAGAAGTCATTCTCCAGCAATCAGCCTCTCCAAAATGAGGGTTAGGCTACCTAGAACTTATCTCTCCCAGAACCTTCTATAGGTATGGCCTTGTGCAATAGGTAAAACCATTTTTACAAAATCAGATCACATTATCATATGTAGTTTATGAACTTATATACTCCATCACCTTCGGCATCCTGGATTTTGATTGTGAGAATCCCATCATTGCAGCCAGCTGATAATTAAGATCTGCTAACAAGCAATCAAAAAATAAAAGTGAATCAGGATATTTTGTCTACACTCCATATAAAAACAAAGAAATAAAAGTACCTTTACTTTCAGCTAAAACAAGCAACAACATGAGAGATGCCAGCATTAGACCATGATCCTCGGAGAGAATGAATTGAATTATTCTGCCCCTGCATAGTAATTGGACATCCTGATAAGTTGGGAGCACACAGTCATCCTCTCCGTTCCCATGACTAGAAAAGTATACATGGCATGTCAGATAATTCGTTGCAATGCTAAAGTTATCCTTCATGCCAAACAAATAAGAACTGTCCACTCAAACAACCAAAGAAGCATAAAGATGTATGATAGCGTGGGGATTTGAATATAAAAGCAGTACAACATCTCCTATTCAATAATTTAGGCTTGCTTTCTTATCATAAGCATGAAAATCTAACTGTGACACATTAGCATGTAGACAAAAAAAAAAAAGTAAAACCACGCACAATAAAGAATACAAACCCAAAATAGTTTCACCATGGACAGCCCTAGGCATAGGCTACTCAGGCCGCCACCTAGGGCCCCCAAATAAATTTTTTGAGATTGTTTAAAAAAATTCAAGATCCCCAATTATAACCTAGATTTTTAGTCTTAAATGACTGATTTAATCTGAATTTAATTGGATTAATGCATTCACTTGGCAGATTTGGCCAATGCATCCAACAAGAAGGCTAAACCCAACCATGCTAATATTGTGTCTGTTTCGTGTAGAATTTGCAAATTATGTCTATAATTGTTTGGCTTTACACAATCAAATGTCAGCCATCCAAGTATAAATGTAATTGGTAC
The DNA here is from genome assembly GCA_023539305.1 of Ilex asprella. NCBI lineage: Eukaryota > Viridiplantae > Streptophyta > Magnoliopsida > Aquifoliales > Aquifoliaceae > Ilex > Ilex asprella. Next base: position 4,735,317 of record CM042200.1, read on the forward strand.
AAGTAAAAAAATGTGTGATTGGAATGATTACTGGTCTTAAGTTAAATCTGGTGCCCTTTTTCTTAGGGTTGGATTTTTTACTTCAATGTTTTCGGCATCACACAAAATGACTAGAAAACAAAGTGAGCAGGCATAGCTCACTATCTAAAAGGTAATCATATTCGTAGTTGTCTTTCTAAATTTTCTCATCTAAACATGAGATGTCTTTGCTCTTCAATCATGTCGCACTTATTCTAGGACATTCAACCTACACAAATTCCTGCATACATTCGTTCTTTAAAAAATTAATAGCTACTAAAATAAAGTTTCAATTCTTTTTCTCTAATAGCTACTAAAAATTATGAGGAAATTATAATTTTTTAAAAATTGCTTGATACCAGATTAGCATATATTATCGATATTATTATACCACATAATATTAGGGCCGAATTTAACTTTCCACATAAGGCCCCTATTTCTGTTTGGCCACCCGAGTTTTTCTTATAGTCTCCCAGTCCCCCTTACAAAGTTGATCATTCAACTTCTCTGTGCAAAAAATTTAATTACATCTAATTTCAACCTTTTCACAAGATGGCGGATTCTGTTCTATTTTATCAGAAACCTGCAAAAAAAGGGGCAGGAAAAAGAGATAAAAATTGAACACACAGCTCCATGATTCTGCAAATAAAAGATCAAGCATTACTTCCTCAAAATTCAGTCATTGAAATTTGAGTTGCTTATCAAAGGCTAGAGTCCACAAGGAATCCAAGTGTAGATGCTAGGGTAGCATCTAAGAACTGAAATAGAAACTGCTCAAAGTACAGAGACTTTGTCGGAGAAAATATCTATGCAGATGTAAAGATAATCGCCGAGGGAAAACAGCATCAACTTTTTTCTGCAGTAACTTCTGATTCATTTACATTTTTGATAGTCTCCCATTTTTTCTCTTTCCATACCAACAAAATGTAGCTGAAAGAAACCCAGTCCAAAACCCTCTGCCTTAAGCACCCGACATAGATCAGGAAACAATAACTAATAAGTAATAACAAAGGAAAACATATATATAAGAGGCAACCAATTATAAGCCACCCCATGAATGAAATATCTGTTGGACATATTGCAACTATGGAACTTTGAACAAATTATAGATATACTCGATCTTCATGGGACTGCTTTTTTTTTCAAGAGCACATTCACTTTGTGAATCATCCTCTTGTTGTGAGCCAGTTCCAAGACAAAACCCTTAGCTATGACAGGAGCAAAGACTACCAACATCACTCCGCAGGAATATCAAAATGAATTGAAAGCCTTGCTTACAGAGACACCATAGAGGCCCTAATATCTTACTCAACTATCCCCACTCAATAGTGATGAGATTCTCTAACCTCCACACTCATGTGCAATGAAAATATGCAGTTAAGTATTATTCTATCTTTCATCAGAATTCCAGGAAAAGAAAGCATTATAACATGGATAATTTAGATCATGTAAAGCACCAGCACCAGACAAAGCATGGCATAGGTAATAGGCATGACTATGTAGTCATCCGACATTTCAACTTTCAGATACCAGCCTGGGGAAGACCACAATTATCCCATTTTCTTCTACCAGCTTCAGTGTTGCACAAATTTCAATATGCTTAAACTCAGTGAAGTAATTGAGTCAGATATTTTAGATACGCAGATCTTAATTGCTAGAATATTGGAGGGTAGGGGGAGAGGGGGAATGTTATTTTCTACTTATCCTTACCTTATAATAAAACTAAGCTATCCCATAGGAAACAAGTTCAAAAATATGATTCCTAAAAAGGAAGAGCAAATATCAAAATTTGTAGAAAGAGATAGGAATCCATTGAAATCAACCACCCAGGCTTGCCCTTAGGGACTAACAACACTAAAAGTTCATATTGAGATGGAGATGACAACAATATGGGAACATCTTCAACATGAGCATGGGTTTTTCATCAACATTATATACAGCCTCCAGTATCAAGAACATGAGGAGCTGAATCTAATTAAACCTTTAACATTCATTTCCAACAACCCTTCTATGGAAACTTGTTGAAGTAACTATCTACTTTTAGGGAAAGAAAAGAAAAAATGAACCTTAGCTTACTGATAAATTTAGCATACAGTTCCCTAAAACAAGCTTGCTCAATAATATAGGCAAAAAAATTGAAACTTACATAAAAATATAACCACAAAAGTCCAAATTTCCCTATTGACTAATGAGAAATTATGCTTTAGAGAGCCATCGTACATGGGCTTACTCAACTGTTGGTCAGGTCTTTTGGCTTGATGGACAGTCAGACTGTTCGTTTCTTCCCCTACAAGTCCTACGTTGCCATCACCTCTTTCACAGCCTCGGCTGTAAGGGAAACTACTCACAATCATGAACACAAAATCATGTTACAGCAAGACGATTAGATTGCTGGGAACACCAAAACATCATTTTTTCCTTAGTCTGACAATTTTGTTGAAATCAAGAAAAAAGTATAGCAGCAAAAAAGGAAAAGTCACCAACCTTTCTTTATTAATGTCATCAGGAAGGAAACTGAGAATATGAGAGCTTGATGCAAGGAAATCAGATAAATGCCCAGGAATATTGCTCCTTTTGAAGTTTTCGTCACCCTCAGTCTCAGGGCATACCATTTCTTCCAATTTGTGCAAATTGTTGACATCTTTTATGCTTGAAGACATGTGGAAACATAGAATAGCACTAGCCACAAAGTTAGCCATATTGGTTCCCTCAAGAACTTGAAGAAGACGAGAAACTACACAAAGAGAAGTGATTGCAGAGAGTTGCGTGCCCTATAAGAGGAAACAAAATGTGTCATAATTATTTTAATTACTTGATTCTTGTATATACTAGCAAGCTGTTCCACATTTGACCTGTGCAATCACTGTGGTCATAACTCTTAATAGGGTCTTGTTTAGATGTAAGGCAATTCATTTTCAAATGATAGACAGGAACCACCCAACACCAGATCAGTATATCTTATGCTCAATTTGGGGCAAAATAATACCCTAAACCCTAGTTGCATAAAAAGAATAGGAAAGTAAATATGGAGCAAAGAGAGATGATAAACCCGAGGACTGGAAAATGCATGCCTAGGGTACAAGTCATTTTGGCCGCCATCAACGAAGGTAGTATTTGTGTATGTGGCCTCTTAAAACTTAGGGGACAAAAACACATAGTTAGAGTGACAACTGTACTGTACATAGTCTGGGAAAACGTAATCCTGAAAACAAATATTCTACAGAATTTCTTTGAACTTGAAGGTTTGGGTCAAGACCTCGCAGGGATACAGAGATGCATCATCATCCTATAACTGCCCCTAAAGAAATCTAAAAAGTGGTATAATCAAACCAAACAATTAAAACATTTATTTCAAAGTTGAATGATCATGCAAATACAATAAGATTACAGAAGTTCAGATGAAGAATATCTCACACTACTCTGGCTTAAGTGCACTAATGGAAGCAATATGGGAAAGACGAACATGCTGACAAGATCCTTGGTAAGAGTTTTGCTCAAGTGAAGCTCGCCAACAGAATATATGTCTTTAAAGTAATAAAGATCATCTACAATTTTATCAGTTTCCAGAAGAAGTTCTTCTCTTCTTCCCTTGTAAGTGTTCCTGCGTCAAAACCAACCAATTAACCAGAAAGAAAGATGCTAATCCCTATGATCACCGGAATATAATTTGCCTAAATGACATTTATTTAATATTTAATAATAAAGTGAAAGATACATACTCTGTAGCATGGACAAGAGCATCTAGGTGGAAGCATTGTGTTCTTACGTTCAGAACCAAGCCTGAGAAATACTCCGAAACTGGAGGAGTTGTCATAAACTGATAGACCATGTCATCACTAACTGCATAGCCAAAAGAATACCGTTGTAAGAAAACACATAGTTTTCCTATATCTTTTCTACATGAGATGACACTGAATGACCATAGTAGCACCATTGAATATGTTGAGTACTATTGCACGCACGGCTATCTGGATCATCTTTTCCCCATGATGAGCAAATTTAAGGGCTTCTGTGTACAGTGGGAATGAGACCACAACATCCTGTTGATATGATATATAAGACACATAAACAAATAGATCTGAACCGCGTCCCAAGCCTTTGGTAATACAAAACAGTAATATAAGACAGGCACATGGCACATATAGGAAGACTCTCATTAATAGTAACACTAACACATCTTTTGTACTCCAGTATGTCCTCATTCCCATAAATCATGCAGTTCTGCACTTCTACTAAAATAATAGGCGATGTTACCTGGATCTTGAGATGATTAGAGATGTGGTATAGGTACAGATACACGGTACAGTACATCTTCCGATATGCAGTACAATGGGGTAGGTTTAATTAGTACGTTATTTTGGGTTATTTTGGGTCGTCGTTCGTTTTCTATAGGATCGCTTTCTCTATTACATGAGATTATATATAGTTATACATTCATATACACACAATTAACTAGTATCTATTTTGGGGGTTGAGTTGCAATTTGGAGTCAGGAATTTAAGCGATCTAGATCATGAACCCACCCCATTTTGGATCGTGCAATCCTGGTTCATGGGACGGTGGGGGTATCTACGATCCGGTATCTATGATAATAAGCACTTCAAGTCGTTTACTCATTGAATTCGATGAAGCAGAAGAGGTTAAAGCATCCTTAAAACCAATACATGCCCAAATATACATTACTCTCAAGCATTACAATCCAAAAATCCCTCTTCTTGCAAAGTTTATACCAAATGCATGGCAGCAGTTACCCAAGTATGTTATGAAGCATAGACAAGTCATCGCAATGCCTCATTATTATCAAATGAAAATGATTTAATCTCTTAATCACAACTCGGAACCTCATACACAGAACACATCAAACAGTTGTTCTCATGGATCTAACACCCAAAATCCCAAACAGTTTAAATTGAAGTACGGTAGACCCAACGCAAGGAACTGATGTAAAGATTGTCAGATGGACTTGCATAACATGAATATAAAGAAAGGGCAACTGAACACCTCTAAGATTGTCTTTTTTTTTACCTTTTGTGCCACTGTTCCTGACTTGTCCAAAGATCAAGGGACCACTGTAACACCCTCATGTTTTCAAGGCTTGACTGATGGGATCAAATGCAAGTGTTGCATTAAGGCAATAGGGAATAACAAAAGAATGTTCCAGTGTTGTATAACTATAGAGTACAGATCCACGGTAAGTGTAATCAAGGTTCTAATAGCATCTCTTGTAAAATGAGAAACATGCATCTAAGATATAGATTTTTAGTTTCTTAATAACTATATTTTAGATATTTCTTGTATACTTTGTAATGAAAATTCATAGAGAGAAGCTAAGTCCAACCACAGAAGTTATTTGTGAAAAAAAATGAAGAAATGATACAACATATCTAAAAGAGAATACTAAGCAGAAACACATGCTTTAAAAGTGCATCGACCATGAAGGCCTATGTTTGGTATGATATCCCCCATTCTCCACAACTCAAACCCATATAATGGTGACAACCAAATTCATAGACATAAATCAAAGACCAAAATTTCATTTCAAAACAGTCGAAACATTCCCGTTTCCAAGGAAATCAAAACGAATCAATGATTAAACATTGAAATTCCTATGTTTCAAGGTGTTTTGAAGTTTTTCGGAATGTTTCGAGGTGTTTTGACCAATATTTCAAAATGTTTAGGAAACAAATTTCTAAATTTATTGTTTCCATTTTGACTGTGTTTCCTGGAATGCTTCCAAAACATTTACAAACCATTTCAAAACCTTTCTGAGACGCTTCCACTTCCTAGGTTAGAGCTCCGATTGGACATATTCGGATACTTGCCTCATGTATCAAGATAATAACAAAACTCTAAAGATATGTTTGACTGTGCTATCCAACATTACATCTATGGTTTTTATATTCACACTACACTCTGTAGTAGTTAAAGAAGCAAGTAGAGCATGAGGATATTGACAACATATCCAACATTCAAAAGCTCTAATTTACCTCATGGACCTTCACAAGAAGACAGAGCGTGCCTCTAGTTATTTTGCCGCTTACTGCTCTGATTCAAAAACGAAAGAATGAAATTATAAATAGCTCCAAAACATCAATCAAATCGACAGAGACAGTGAGAAACTAAGTAAAATAAACTGTCATTAACAACAACTACAGTCATATAATTGCCAGAAGCACGGAGGAAGGGGAATGATAGTACCACAACCTTAAAAAGGACACATAATAAGGAGCTAGATCTCCCCCATCAAGTTCAAACTGATGTGTTATAATGCTGTTGATATAGTCATTGCTTAAGCAGTAGTCTGCAGCAAACAGATAAAGAACATATCAAAGTACACATAAGCAGCACTCAAAGAACTAAGCCAACAAAAAGATTGTGTATAAACAAAAACCAAAGAAAAATGATATAGAACCATTCCTCAATTCGACAGTGGCCTGTATCTTGCAAAATGAATGCTTCCCACAGCCACAACCCACGCCACCCCGACCCCCAGCCACAAATATCCAGAAATGAAAAGCATATATTCATTCAAGTGGGCATATGCAAATTATTGCATCAGGAAGCGACAGTGAAACCAAAATGCAAGGAACTTAGCATATTACATTATTACTCTCTGTTCCCCTTATTTTTTGAAAGCATTATTTTCTCCAGTCACATCATGTCATCTAATTGGAATGTTGTCATACAATCTTGTATCCTGAAAAGGGAAGGGTATATTAAGAACCTCAAACTTTTTCAACACTTTGAATTCCAAAGTAGGCATGTTTTCGGGGGCATCCGGGCATCCCTAAATGGATGAAGGGCCTCTTTAAATGGGACCCCGGAGGGGGGGGAGTATAATGCTAAAATACTGTAGCAACCCACCCCCATTTTTCTTGAGGGATGAGACAGATCATGGAACTCAAAATTTTAAGCAGCTTCCTTACTATCTAACATTCGACTGCCTTACAAATTGCATGTTCACCCTCCATGTTCTGAATCATTATGCTCAGATACTGGAGCAATGGGGCCTCAATTCTTGCATTTCTACTGATCTTCAATACACGAACAAACTCTGCCAAAACTTGATATTCCATGAAACATCTGCAAATTAAACAAAAAACAAACTGTATGACTAAGTCATCAAGATATAGAGAAATTGGAATCAAAAGAGGTGTTGGTGCTAGATTCCATACTCGAAAATTGATGGATCATGTCTATCGCCATAGGTGACTATCTCCACAATAGATTGAAACAAGTCTATAACTAATTCCTGATGGCGAAGAAGAAGAAAGATGAGATGACAGACTGATAGAACTCATAGAATGCATCATGATAATAAATAAGAATGTCACAAAGTTCAGTACCCTGTTCAGCTTGTCCACAACCTTGATCATCTGCAATTCGTTAACAACGTATCTATATAACCAAATGCATAAGGTTAGCTCTCATTGTTGAAAAATCAGAGGAGTAAATAGTACTTTTGCAAGCAAATTATTGAATGAGCTTATATCAATTATGCTTGTTTAACCAAATAATCATTGGCTGCAATCTTATTCAATATATGTTGAAACCATTATCAACTTTACATCAAGAAATTTACGTTGAAATCAAAATCAAAGAAATAGTAGGCAAGGGACAGTCTTTACACACATTTTTCCACTTTATGTTGGAGGATCATTGGCTAGTTTACAAGAAATTTAATTTATTTTTCTAACATTGTAAGAAATGAGCCTTTTCTTTTGATACCAGCCAGGACTTTCACCACCATGCTACAAAGACTTCGCACCACCAAAGATATTTTCTTATTGTCTAATGGTATAACATGTTTACTTCAGTAGTAAGTCTATGGCATTACCCACCATGCTAAACAGACTTGGCACCACCCACTATAATACCTTACTGTCTAATGGACTAACACATTGGGTAGAGTAGGTTCAAAATTTGTATGTATTGCCTTGTGCGTGTTCATAAAAAAGATGTACTAAAATGTTTACTTCGGTAGGACATTTATGGCATTGCAGTAAACAACTAATACAAGACAGCTATTTGGAAATTTCAATAACAAACAGTCTTTTGGTTTGACATTGTTTTCTTATCCCTACCCTATATGATAGTTCTAGTTCAATCCTAATCCTTCGGGTAATTCCAACAAAACTAGGAGGATATTAAAATGTTTAGGAACAAATTTTAACATAGGATGCCTCTAAAAGAATCATAATGCATGCTCTTTGTGAATCTGAGGCTATGTAAGTTAAATCCTATTATATTTGAAGATCATAGTCTTTACTTGTATCATCGAAACAACACTGAATTTGATATTTAATATCCAGAACATTGCAGATGTTGCAGATGTTGTAGCTAAGTAAAGTCCAGTTTTGGGATACACGGGCTTTACTGCCCAAAACTGTTGGAGGCCTGGCAGAGAGAATCTTAATGGAGAATTGGCCAGTTCCAATTCATATTCAGTAAACCATTTTGGTTCATAAACCGGCCCATCAAAAAACATTATCCATGCCCAATCTCTATTAATTTGACTCAGAAGCAATTTGAGCGCAACACTAGCAACCCTTGCACTGCAAATAACACTTATTATCAGTCCCTCCCTCTGGTACCTTAACCATGGGACATATTCCCCTCTTTCTTCTAGCAGTTCCAGAACTTCAATTTTATGTCTGCACAACTATATGAGTTCAGTGTAGTCATTGTTTGGCACTTGTTCCACTTATTTGGCATACCTACATCTTTGTAAATATTTGTTCCACTTGCTCCTCTACTTCCATCCCTTCTCGCTTTCTATGTTGGGGAAGAACATCGAACTGTTATCTTATGCTAAGTGCTGTGCTGTTCATTTTCAATGTCATTCTTCAAAATATTAGAGAGATGAGAACAATTGGCAATCTTTCAGCATATAATTTCTGTTTTGCAGATAATATCCATAGTGAGCTCAGCAGGACAGTCCAACCATTTTGAAACACGAATAACATAGATCATCTCTGTAACGGTGGCAAAATGGCATTATATGTGTAGCATTGTTTCTCCACACTCTTACAGAGGCACGCATTTAGAAATGTCACACTAAAGACTTTTTCAAAATTCAGAGAGGGCTTTTTCAATCCGTCGTTGCCCCTCTACTTAATAGTTTGAACTTTCGGCATTCTATCGACAATGAAGTGGAATCCAAGTGTATTTACTCATTTGTTTCCCCTTCCATTGTGTTAAAGGGTAAGCATCTAATGGGTTTATAGGTGAATTCCCCTCATATGCCTACACTTACTTTTTTCGCAAGTTACTGTCTCCATCGGCCCCAAGTTGGTTCGACATTACCAATGCTGAACATCATGTTACAATCCCTTATCCCAAAGAAATTCCAATTCAGGTGGAACAAAACTCAGATAATGCAAACCCTAATTTACGAATGTTGAAATAGATGACTCAAATCAAACTAGAGTGTTATATCAACTAGATAAATAACTTACTTGAAGTGCTGAAGAGAGAACCGATCAATGGATCGCCAGAAAGTACGCCACATGATCAATTTGTTGATTATATGATCAACAGTCTGAGAATGAAATCGAATGGGTCAAGCGATGTTGAACCCTAAGCTGTGAAGGAGAGATGCAGCATCACAGAGAGGGGACCAAACAACTATTCCATAGTCTCTCTCTTCACTCTCTCTCTCTCTCTCTCTGTGGTGTCCGTCTGTTCAAGGCACAGGTGGTGGGGGGGTTTGAAAATTTGGGACCTAACCATCAACGTTGAAACACCTCCTGATATTTTAACTACGTTACCCTTTACTGTTTGGACTTATTTCTTTGGGTGAATTGTATTTTATACCCTAAAAGATTTAATAATATTTATTTTATGCTCTCAAAAATGAAATTTTTTATATTATATCCTTACTATATTAAAAATATTATAATTTGGCCGTTTCGTTTTCGTTACTCTTTCTGTCAATATCAATAGGGTGAGTTTTGACAAAATAAGTAAATAAAATATCAAATTATAATATTTTAATACATTAAGATTATAATATGAGAAATTTTATTTTTGAAGGTATAAAATAAAAAAACTAAAAAAAATTGAAGTACAAAGTAAAATCCCCCCTACTGTGAGTGTGTATGTGTTAGGGTAAGCAAGGCTTTGAAGTTTGTAGGTATAAAGTGGAAAATTTTAAATTTTTTGAGGTATAAAATAAAATTTCCCTTATTTTGTGTGAGGGTGTGTGTTAGGCTTAGTGAAGATTATGTGATAAAAAATTTTGTATAAAAAAAATGGTAAAAGTAATTATCACGACAAACAATAATAAAAATACTTAAAAAAATAAGTTATGAAATAATTTATAAAAATACCCAAAAAATAATAAAATTTGGAAATACAGGACAGTCAAAATCCTCCATTACTATTTGGTAGTAATGATTACCTCCAAGACTAAAATCCACACTCCAAGTTCCTTACAAATACTCCGTCATAAGAGCAGCTCCAAAGAAAGTTGTTATTTTTTGGGTGTTAACTATTATTTTATAATCTTAAACAGTATTTTGGTACTCCTGAATTATAAATTTGTTTCAATGACAAGTATTAAAATGGGGTGTCATTTTCATATTTTTACTCATCAATCTATATGAATCGTTGGATCTATAATCATCTAACGGATCTACATTCATCAACCCATTTACAACCTCTCATTTTATCTCTTCAGAGTTGCCAAAAATGTCACCCAACTCCTTTGATACCATTTTTTAATCTCATATGCCACCCCCTTTGAAATAAATATTTTTGAATTTGGGATAGCATATGGGATATGCCATCCCATCCCATATGTCACCTCTCTTGAAATTTCTCTAAGTGAAATAACAAGGTACCGCGCCAGTACCCGACTCTACAGAATCGAAATTTATAATTTTTTAAAGTTAAATTATAATTTATGAAAGATACGGTCAATTATATGATACAACGATTTTAACTTTCTATGATCGATCATATTTTTTAAAATTATAATTTAAACATTAAAAAAAATTATAACACATAGTACCGACGATAGCATAAAAATTTGTTAATAGACACATTCCATTCCATGATTTCTCAAAAAGAGTTTGATTCCTTTAAGAGAATTCCCACTCCCACGTTGAATAGACAGAGGAAGCATCTATGTAGCTTCTCAATGATACTTCCTGTCTGCTGGTGGTCGTCCTATTATGATTTGGAACAACCGTCGGTAAGATTTTAAACCTTATGTGGACCACCTGTGTTCGGCTAACAACGTTAAGTTTAATTGCACCGAAGATCTTTAAAGTTTGAGTTTATTTTTTTTTAATTTTTGATGTTTTAATTGTATCACTTTGATTCCTAAAATATTGAATATTTATA
>CM042200.1:4766419-4778527 GCA_023539305.1 Ilex asprella
GAGAGAAAATAGTAATAAACAAAGTAATGCTATTGCTGCAGTGATTAGATATATTTAGCTAATCACTGTAGAAAAATGCATTTTAGCTATCCTCAAACTACTCTATTGGAGTATGAACAGTTGCCCAAAATAACTAAATTATAACTATTTTGGTCATCTAACTACTCTGTTGGAGATGCCCTAAGGCACCGAATGCAAAATCATCAATCCCATCCATTACAATCAAGACACACGAAATTAGACCCTAACATCCTACACCACCACCCATTGTGGACACACATTGTTGTGACCAAGCTCAGCATCTTTGTTATGTTACTTCATATTACTTCACCCTATCTTCACTTAAAGAGCAGCGTAAGTGAAGATAGGGGTAAATTATAAATTTAGATATTTTTGGGTTCGAAATTTGATAATTCATTGAGGTTAGTCTTCTGAGTGTTAGTACATTTTAATTAATAGGACGAGTCTCCATTGACTGGTCGAACCGTATTCAAGTTTTGTGTGTGAATTGAACTCCATTGACTGTTGCAGATGTTGAGAGGCTAGTGCATGCAACACTCTCTAAACGTAAATTATTTCTCAGAAGAGGCTAGGTTTAGCTTTGAGGAAGATAATTCCTTCAGATTTAACCTTTTTTACGTCATGACTCAAAACACAAGCTTCTTATTTTTTATTTTTTGGTATTACGGTCAGGGATATTTAAGACAGTTTATGTGCACCTTAATTAATTTTTTCTCTAGTCCGATCAAAGACAAACCATCTACACTATGACTAGGGATTTCATGAAGTGTAAATCTTTTGTAAGCTGGTCTCAATAAAGTAATCAAATTTTAAAGTTAAGGATATCTGAGTTTATAACTCATCTTTATTTCTAGTTGACTACTTTTGGGGCTTGTTTGATATGTTTTTTGAGAAGGGTTTGGATTGAATTGTTCAAACTCGGTTTTGAACCAAAGATGAGATTCAACATTCAATGCTATCCATACCCTTGTTTGGTATGTGCAAGGATATATGATTATTATGATAATATATTTGTATATAAATGATTATTTTGTCCTTTAACCAATTTATATATATGAGGTATATATGATATACAAGGTATAAATGTCATTTGTATGTTAAACCCCCAAACTCACATATAAAATCCACTCCCTTGGGTTTAATGAAACCTATCCATACTTCAAACTTGGCAAGTATGACATCCTTAAACTCATGTTTGGCAAGTATGAAGTATCGACATCCTATCCATACTTCATACTTGCCAAACATGAATTTAAGGGGACTTACTCTTTAACCCATGTTCCCAAACCCAGGTACCAAACAAGCCTTGGGGGTTAAAAGACAAGCTACAAACACTACATTCCAAGTACCAAAATTGAGCCAGTTGAGGTTAATACACAATTAGTCCAAAATACAAGGCCTGAAAGTGCAAAACAACCCCCAATTATTTTGTAATTTTTCCTCGCTTTTCTTCCCTCCACATCCATCCGAACCAAAATTTCCCTCCCTTCCCTCGTTTTCTCCTCTCTCTCTCTCCCCACACTTTCCCCTCCAATGTCCAAACCCCCCATTCACTTTCTCTCTCTAAAACGGTAAAACCCTCGCAAATTCCCCTCTCCGATACACAGAAACACACATCGAATCAAAGCATCGAAGTACCATTGAAGGCTTTCTCGATATCATTTCAATCCAATGTCTGGTGCTCATGGTCCGACCCGCCCGGCGGTGAACGGAGGAGGCCAGATCCTTCAGCCGATCAAGCGCCACATACCCTTCTCATCAATGAAGCCGCCGTTTATTCCTCCTGAGGATTACCACCGCTTCCCTTCCAACGGCGATGATCGACGAGTCAGCTCCGCCGCCACCGTTAACGAACCCGAAGTTATAATAGTCAAATCTCCTGTAAGTCTTCGTTCTCATATATTAGCAGATTTTTTTCGCTTCTCCTGATGATTTTGGTGTGGTTTATTCTTTATTGTCAAATTGGCTATTGTATAATTTTTGCTGTGAGATGATGATTGTGTGATTTTTTTGTTACCTTTCTGTTGAAAAGTATAGCTGGGATTTATCATATTTCAAGTTTATGAGACTGGCCTGACTTTGGATTGAGGAGTTCTTGTGGTAAATCTGTTTTTATGTTGTAGAATCATCTGGAATGTATTTAGGGTAGGTTAGTTTATAGATACACAAAGCTTCTTTAATTGCAAAATTATTTGGTTTACCTGTATGGGTTTATGAATTTGCTCAGTTTTTGTGTTTGCTCATGATTTGTAACATGAGTTACATTTTTTTTTTGGTAAATAAATGAATTTTTATTGATATGAGTGAAAGCTTTACAAAGAAAGGGGAAAAGTAATAAAAACCCCTAAGCAGAGACAGATACGTTCAGCAAAGCAAAATGATCTATTACATTCACAGCAGATCCACACCCCACTCCTCAAAACAACAGTGCAAGGGAACTCATAGGATCTGAAATCAGAGGACAATGGCATCAATTAGTTCAACATGCAATGTCCAGAAACATCATCCAGACAAGTCAGCAAGCATTATCCAGCAGCAACTAATTTCTTCCACGCAATCTACTAGCTGAAACTCCAATTTCCCATATTAGTTACATGACTGTTCCTTTATAAAGAATGGTGTTTATCTTTGCCACTTGCAAAAGGACTTTTGCTTTTGCCATTGAATAATGTTGCATGTTATTTAATATCCATGTCTTAAAGCAGATAGTTTCTGTGCCATAGAAATCTGATAATAATGCAATTTATTTGTAATTGGCTCTGCTGAAGAGCGGAGTGTGGAAATTTGGAATTTGCTTTCCGTATCATTTATGTTTTTTCAAACAACTTTATGATAGTGGACTGCTTTTCTAGTTATCTTTGTTGCTTTTGGTTCTTGTTCTTTATATATGCTCAACAGTTGAACAATAAGATACTTTTTGCAAATCAGAATCTTCAGATGATTTGTGGGAATGAAAAATTACAATGTGATATCAATTAAGCTACTTAGTTGATTTGTTTTCTGAATTGCTAACACTATATATTGTCTTCTCTGTTAAAGGGGTTGTCGCAAGTTATAGACAATGACAGCCTGCAAAATTTGGTAGGTTAGGAATGCAACAGGAGGTCTTTTATTGTTATTTGCGTCGGTGTACTGCTTACACAACTATCTTCTGGGTGGAAGTCTATGATTAGGATTAAGGATCATTTAGTTGAGTTTCATAAACCTTTCCAGTTCTAACATCTTCTTTCTGCCTTCTTCTTCAGCATCTATACCTCTGCTTCCCCCCCCCCCCCCAACAACAAAAAAAAAATTCTAGTATTTTGGATTTCAAGGATCATCACAAGCAAATATGGTTGTCAGTAGGGGCCTACATCTGTAGAATTGGGTCTTTAACTTGCCTTAGAGATTAGAAAAATAATATTAAAGGTTGAAAATATCATTGGCAGTTATGAGTGTATTCTTTTAAGATATAAGAAGTAAGATTGTATTACCCAATTACTTCTTTAAAATGGTAAATCTCTAGACATGCATATGAGATTATGTAATAGCCGGCGGATTAGCTTGGATTTCACGTGGTCCTTATATATCTGGAGGTAACACTATTAGAGGATGGGAGGGAGAAAGAGTGAGTTCGAACCAGAATTTTGGTTTCTATAATCTTGCTTTCCTTTCTAAAACATGCTTTCCTCCCTTTCTTCTTAAATCATATACTACCTTTTGATAAAAAAAGATCATATACTACCTAGCATAAGGTAGTCAATTGCTGTGCAAGTGAGTTGAACCCAAAATATTGAAGTAATTACTTTAAATTGTGATACCTCATCCAGCAGTAAAAAGACCCCTATTGTGCTTAGGTGTGGTTGTACAGTTATTTAAACCCTATTTTCTGGAAGATTGCAATGTGAGTCTTTTTTACTTAAGCATTTAATCAATGAAAACTGCTTGCATTCTTTTGTATATCATTCCCAAAATATGATAATACAGAAACCATGAAGTCTTGTAGAAAAAAATGTAAGGAAAAATTACGTTGGTTCCATGAACCCATTGCGTGGCTTAAAAGTTGAATCTGCGTAAGAAGATCTACTTCATTAGCATTTTCGTATTAGAATTCAAAAGGGAAAAAAACATCCATGTAGCAAAATTGGGGGCCAACATGATTACATGATTGTAGAAGAGACTCATTGCCGTCAGTTGTTGTTAGTAATAATCCAGATTAGGAATTGTCTTTCCTTCATTAGAAGCTTAACCATCTTTACCGTGACTCATATTAGATAATTATTGTTCATATGAATTGCTTGTTACATGGGACCAATTGAGGATGGCCAACACACCAGTTGCGTGTAGTTGGGAAAATTAGTTCTACATCCAGTGCACCCCCATCACCGTCAATTGGCTGGTGCATGCATTGAGTGATGGTCTTCTACAAGATTGCTGAAGATTTTCACCTTACATTTTTACCAACCTTTCTTTTAAGTATCTAATTTGCACATAAAAAACAAATCAATTGGCAGTCGGTATTATTTCAAAACTATACCCCTTTTAAGCGGTGTAAGCTTACATTGTTTGTCAAGTTTGTTGGCACAAGTCATCATCATTGTGTGTGTTCACTTTTGATTTTAAACAGAATGTAGTAATATTAATTTGCTCATTCAAAAAAAATAAAAATTGACAACTTTGTAACATATTTTTTGGAGATCTTACTCTCAGGCCTGTTGCTTTGTGATGTTATGGTCGTCATTGCTGGTAACTCCCTATAGTATGTTCATGTCCATACACTTTTGAGCCTCCACTTGATGTTTGGTTTACAGCATTTAATGAACCTTGCATCCCAAATCACAATCATTTTCATGTGGTTGCTTTTCTTTTCATTTTGTTCTTTTTCTATGAATGGATCCCATCTCACCATGTATTTGCACCTAATTTTTTTAACAAATTCCATGGTGTTTCTCAGCCATTAAAAAGGAAGACCATAACAGACTACAACGATGTCGAGTCTAGTGCGTGGACTACAAATTCTGGATACACCGATATAGTCAACAGTCCCCTCAGCACGCCTGTATCTGGAAAAGAGCGGAAAACAAATGCCCGACCAAAGGTGACAAAAAGCAGTAAAGCTGGGCCTCAAACACCAATGTCGTCAAATGCTGGTGAGATATGTCGTCCAATATCTTCTCCAGCAGTAGTAGCTTTTTTCCTAATCACTAAATTTGTTTCTACTATTTGCATGTGAATTCCATTGAAAACATGTCCTTTGATACAAAGTGCTGCAGATGTTATAAATTCTACATCTCCTTTATTTGTCACTAACCTAAATGGTGTTGTATATTTGCTTATGTTACACCTACATGATAATGACCAAACTGGGCAATGATCCTTTTTCCGCACATACATGGTATCCCCATGGAAAAGACATAATAATTGTTATTGACTTATTTGTTCTATATGCAGGTTCTCCTTCTCCGCTTACCCCTGCTGGCAACTGCCGCTATGACAGCTCCTTGAGTAATTTCATTACTCATTGCATTAACATTCAATAAATCACTAAAAACTGTATCATATTTTACATCAAGCACCAGTAGCAGTATGAGTGATCCTTGTATGCCATGCCTTTCAGGTCTTTTGACAAAAAAGTTTGTCAACTTGATCAAACATGCAGAAGATGGTATTCTTGATCTAAACAAAGCTGCTGACACTTTGGAGGTGATTAATTTGCTTGATAATTTCATGATTTATGCACTTAAATACATTCTAATTAGATGTTACAATGATACAGGTGCAGAAAAGGCGGATATATGACATAACAAATGTTCTTGAAGGAATTGGTCTAATTGAAAAGACACTGAAGAACAGAATCCGCTGGAAGTAAGGTTTTTTTGTACGTTTAAGTATTTGTGCTAGTTTCTATCATTTTGTATGGAGTTTGAGGTAAAAAGTTGAAGCTGTGGGAACTTATGTGAGAACATGTTGAATGATTGATTAGAGGACTTGATGCTTCAAGACCAGGGGAGGTAGATCACGATGCAACTATTTTACAGGTACACTAAAGGGGATGTTGCCTTTGTCATGTGAATGCTTGTGAAAACTTAGATCTTTTACTATATCACGTATTGTTTTCGAAATTTGTTAACCTTAATTGGTTGATCATATGTCCTAGCTTCTTTATTTTTGGATATCTGGTTATTGCTGTCTCATCTACATCATCCATTTGGTGTCATGATTATAAAAAATCTTATTCATAAGTGATGTGATTTTGTGCTGTGTTTTGTGTCTTCAGGCGGAAGTTGAAAACCTTTCCATCAAAGAACAAAGATTAGATGAGCGCATAAGGTTTTATGGTTATTCCATTTTTTGAATAGTCATATCTATTTGAAACCATCAATTTTGTTGAGGCTTTAGACTGTTGCAGAGAAATGCAGGAAAAATTGAGGGATTTGAGTGAAGATGAAAATAATCAGAGGTAAATTTCTCCTTCCCACACTTGATTTTTAAACCGAGTTGACAATTTGGCCATTTGTTCATATCTTAGTTCATTTTCTGACTGTTTTAGGTGGCTTTTTGTGACTGAAGAGGATATCAAAGGCCTTCCCTGCTTTCAGGTCAGTTTTTTTGGCATGTGGTGTTTGTACAGTGTACAGTGTTACTGTGATCATCTCCCACTTGGCTTGAATCCTGAAACTTTATTTTGTTAAATCTCTCCTATCAAAAATTTTGTTATATCTCATCAGTAACCAAACCTTCTACCCCTTAATTCTCTCAGAATGAAACCCTTATAGCGGTTAAAGCTCCACATGGAACCACTCTTGAAGTCCCAGATCCTGATGAGGTAAGTTAGCAAAGTAAAGCTCGTGATTACCTTATGTTTTCTGATATGTGAAGGGATTTTCTTGTCTATGTATCAGACGGTTGACTATCCACAAAGGAGATACAGAATAATTCTCAGAAGCACAATGGGTCCCATTGATGTCTACCTTGTCAGGTATTGTTCCCTATGGACTGGTACAGATATCTACTTGTGTCTAATTAGTAATCGTCTTCCCTTCCAATCCTCATAACCCTTCTTTTTTTGTTCATTCCTTTTACAACCCATATTCGTTTTAGTCAATTTGAGGAGAAGTTTGAGGAGATGAATGGTGTTGAACCATCCATGAACTTTCCGCTTGCTTCAAGTTCGGGTTCCAATGAGAATCTGGCAACAGAGACAGCCACTATGGGGATCAGTGGTCTCCAGATTGAAGCACAGGCACAGGATGGTCATAGAATGAGCTCTGATCCCAGTGCTTCACAGGAGTATGCTGGGGGAATCATGAAGATTGTCCCCTCTGATGTGGATGTAAGTGTGGCTATCCTGATTAATCTTTTGAACTAAGGGATTAAAGGATCACAGATTTGTTCACCATAAACCATATCTACACATTCTGGTAATATATATCTAAATTCTCTTCATTTATTTACATTCAAAATAAACCTACAAGCTAATGCATCGCATTACATCCTGTTGTAATGGAAAATACAATGCGGAAAAGATCGTCTGGATGAAACACGTGGGATTAAGACAACCTAAATTTGACGATTGAACAAACGCCAATTTTAAACATAAGAACCCTTTTTTACCTAGAACAACACAAACATGTCATGTAGATTGATGTTGTGAATATGTCGTTTTATGATTAACATTCAATCTCTCATGACAATGCAAATTCCATCCAAGTCAACAATAACCATAATTACTATTAATGAATTGAAAGCTAAACAATCAAAATATCAAACATAGTGTGGATGTGTGTGCATAAATTGCAAGTAAAGCAATAAAGGGATACATGTGATTATTGACGAGAAAATCCAACTGGAAAAAAACCACGGGGAACCACTTAGGGCTTACCAAAGCCTAATCCACTATCTTAAGGTCAATATACAAGTATTCGAATGTTATATTTCAATCTAAACCATGATTAGACGGTCATTTCCTTCATTAGAACTCTCCACCAAAAGTCTCTCTTCGATGTTATGGATAATTTCACTTGAACTCTCCACTGCAATGGATTAATTAGGCCTCAAGTAATCTTCTCCGCCAAGATCTTCGGTATGCACTCGCTTCAAAGTGGGATTTGATTATTCTCTAACCAAGGTCTTTCTCTCCAATATGTGAAGTTGGATTAGTCTCAAGAGGGGTTTGCCTTAGTCTTTGGGGATCTAGTGTTGTTAAAGAATCTCTTAAGGTATAAAAAGTAAAATTTTGCTCACCAAAAAGATTACCCTGGTTTAGGAAGACTCTTTCTATTTATGGGCTCAGACTTTGTTTTGTCTTGGAATGAAAAGAGGATCCTCAGACTCTTTCTAACCAAGGACTTTGTTTTATCTTTAAAACCAAGTAAATCAAAATTCACGAACGTCCACTCAAGTAGTGGAAGAACGGTTAGAGGTCTGTTGTCATTGGAATGAAAAGAGGATTCAAAGTAGAATGGTAGAGCAGAGACCACTTGAGTATCCTCAGGACCGCTC
Source organism: Ilex asprella (assembly GCA_023539305.1). NCBI lineage: Eukaryota > Viridiplantae > Streptophyta > Magnoliopsida > Aquifoliales > Aquifoliaceae > Ilex > Ilex asprella. The sequence goes on from CM042200.1 coordinate 4,774,922, forward strand.
GAGCTGTCTCAAGACCTCTTGAGCAGCCTGATAATGATCCAAAGGAATTCGTCAGTCTTTTTTGATTTTATCCGTAAGTGTTTAGAGATTACTCTACCCGAAGACAAGCAAACAGAGTGTACTTATTGGTTTTAAAGCCAAAAATTAAGCAAAAATTTATTCTCTTGAGCATTAAAAGGCGTTTTTCAAGTGGAGTCCGATAAATGACTCAATTTATTCTTTCAAAACACATTTAAAGTTTAGAAAATATTTTTCAATAAAAACCCGGAGAGTCATTTTTGAATTTTCCCAATTTCATTTATGACACTAAGCATCTCAAGTTTAATGAATTAGACCAAGAGTTCTTATGTCTCTACGGTCATTACCTTTGTCCTAAGTTTGAATATGCATTAGAGTTATCTTGATGTGGTATTTTAACTTGATTTCTTTCCCATCCTTGTTGCTTTTGGATCTTGATGTTTGAAGTTTGAAGTTTGATGACCATGGAATTAGATTGAGATTTTATTAGGACTTCACAAAATTAACCAATTACAAACATGTTCCTAACACATTCTTAAATTTGAGGAAGGAATTCTCAAGTGTAGTACTGAACTAGGGCATTTTCAGTTATTCACCCCTCAGTTGATAGGACTCATTAGTCATTAGAATCTGAGAATACTAAATATGAACACAACCCATTCTTTTTCCTTTTCCCATGACTGAAGGACCAGTTGATTTGGAGCCATTTGACATTGTCCTAGGATATGATGTTTTCAGCTAGAATATCTACCATGTGTGACAAGATGCAGGCCTCTCCTAGTACTAAGTACTCAAAAAGAAAGAATGCAAGTGAAAAATGTCATTCAATCATCATTGGTATTCTTTTGTATTTTCTGTTGGCTTGGCCCTTAGTATACCATTGTAGTTTTTTCATGTGGGATTTCTTTGGATGGACTGAATAATTTCATTGTAACCTCTGTGACAAGAGGTATAACATGTGCATACATTTTTTAAGTTAAAAATTCCATTTTCATTTCTAAATATGCATTCACATTTACTTGCATCTCTTGACCTACATATTTAAGCTGGGGTTTTGCACAATTTTCTGGTCAAAATTTTTTATTCCAGAAGAACTCAGCAGTACTCTCACTTCATTGCAGAACATTGCAGATTACTGGCTTCTATCAGATGCAGATGTTAGCATTACTGACATGTGGAAGTCAGATTGTATCCCTCTTGCAGTTGTTCTTTTACTATTATTCTGTACATTTTCCGAGTACAAATGCTTAATTCCTTGACTTCAATTATAGCTGGTGTAGAATGGGATGGGCCAAATATGCTTCATGAGGAATTTGGAATGGCTGATGTTGGTACCCCACGGCTACAGAATCCTCCATCTTGTGTTGCTGATGTACCATCTACTGTTATCAATGGCACACTGAGATGATTTGTATTTGCCTGATAAGCTTGCATAGGGAATTCACGTCTGCTTCATCCGTAAGCTGTCTTTGCCATCAGGTTCTTTTTATGTATCACCAATTCAATCCTGGAGTCAAATTGAAACATTCTGATGGGCTGGGGAGATGAAATTGCACAAGAAAAACTCCCAAGAGGACGAGGCACTGGAAAACCAAAGGTTGCGGCTTTGATGTACACTTGAGTTCATCTGGTTCACCCATGATTGAACAGTGAATAAAGATTAATTTTGCAACAGCACTGGGGTGGATGTTTAAGATAGAATTGCTATGGCAACTGGGAGTGTTCAGAAACGCATCACATTAATCAAAGTTAAAGTTAACATGAGAACAATGCTACTTTCATCGTTTTGGTGGTCAATTCTTGCAGGTGTGTTCAGTTAGTTAAAATCTGAAAGGCTTCGATGGTCTAGAAGTGTATGATATATTTTTTTTGGTATATTGGAAAGTTAAAATAAAACAAACGCCTGAGAAAGGGGCAGGTCATTTCAAGCTACACAAATGGTCTCAGCTGTTCCACTCCACAAGTGGACTCAATTTGCTACAGCATTCAAATATGTATATGATTCATTTATTAATGGTAAATAGGTAATTGAGTGATATATAACTTTTTTTGATCAGGAGAGTGATATATAACTTATTAAGTGGGCAATTGAGTGATGAACAAGTTAAGAATATTTTACTCAAATATGGTTTATTTATTATGCAAGTTAAGTGAGAGAGGTGACAATTTTCGACTCTAACATGACAATATGAATCGAACTCGACGCAAATTTAATGACATGAATTTGAATATAATTTGACATGAATTTGAAAATAACTTGACATACGAACATGTAGGTGTGTCAATGGATCGGGTTATCCACGAGTCTTGTTATCCGGCCTGAAAAATAGGTTTGAAATTCGATAGTTGACTCGTCCGAACTTGAACCTAATACCCTTAAAAAGAGGGCTTGAGCTTGCTCCCAAACCCATTATCTAGCCTGAAGCTAAGCCCAATAGCCTGTCTGAAAAAACCTGCTAAAACTTGACCTAAGAGCTCGCCCGTTAAACCCAACCCATTCACCATTCCTTCGGAAAAAAAAATATTTTTAAACCATTAAAATCGAAACTTTGCAATGAGTCTTCAAATGTCATAACTTTGAAGTTTTAAAAATTTAAATACTGTAAATAATGTATTATTTTTTTTTTCACGTATTAAGCATACAAATTTTAAATGGTAGAGTAACGCAAATGATAGATAAGTGAGTATGTGTTAACTTAGTTGAGACGTATTCATTCTATTGGATGTAGCTCATTCCTTAATCAAAAATAAAATTATTCATTATTTTATTTTTATCCATTTTGATTCTACTTTTGATTTAAAAATATAATTTACATAAATATTAAGTTAAAAAATATTTATTATTTTAAAATGAAGTTGTATATAAAATAGCATGCTAGTAGACCTGTCCAATATGCTCACAGGTTGGGTTGTATGTTGCCTACACCTACACTATCCAGGCTTGATCGATTTTTCTTTTTTCTTTTTGCGTGCCGAGCCCAGCCCAGCCCGGGCCAGCCCATAGACACTCCTACGAACACAAAAACACAAATGGGTCATTTTCGAGTTCAATTTGTCAAACTCGAAATTGATATGATCAACCAATTTATTTAATCATGTCGACACTAACCCAACAATGACCAAAACGACACGAGCCATTAATTTTTTATCCAAAAGTAACATGCTCAACCTATTTAAATATTATATGAAAAGAAAATATGATCTCAATCTAATAATATGATGACTATTCTTTCTTTGTGGGGTAAAAGAAATCTATTTTAAGTCTAGCAGTTTCAATATCATGATAATTTTGAAGGAATTAATTGGAAATGAACATTTTTTCCATCTTCTCGTTTGTATAGTAACACAAACAATACGAAATTAACATGTTTAATTAATATTATAGAAATAAATTTTAATTATTTGTGACTGTTTATAAAGCATTGCCATAATTATTGTATAAAAAGATATTTTTATTCATTATTATTATTTAATTTATTAAATTAATTTTTAGTTTATAGAAAAAATATCAAGATGAATTCAATTAAGCGAAAATATAACCTCAGCGTTAAATTGTTTATTCAAAGTTTATATGAGTTAACACGAATA
>CM042200.1:4782910-4815462 GCA_023539305.1 Ilex asprella
CACACACACAATAAAGAACATAATAAACATCAAAACAAATTTGAGGTCCAGTCTTGTCTATAAAAGAAAGTAAAGTTTTTTTATCATCACAAAGACCAACAACTTGTTCATGATCATCCCAACCTGGTGGTCATTCTTGATGGCGAAAAAAAGGCGAAACACTAGAAAAAAGAAGTCATTGTTTGTTCATGTAATCTTAAAACAACATGACCCACTACATTAGTTAATGAAAAGGATCATTGAACCTCTAAAGTGAGTAAACCATGGGAAGTTTGTGGTGTTTTCGTGTTTGGTTAAGTCATAGACATATTAAGATAGGTTTGTAGTCAGAAAAACACAACCAAAGAAACTATAATCTAACAGTTAAAACATTTTAGGGAGTAAGACGACCACGGACAGTTCATACACTGAGGGGATTACCTAGCACACATTGCCCGGAAATAGTTTTCCTAATGGATACCAAAAAGAAAAAGAGTTTCAATATTCGATATTTTTACTCCTTCAAATTCACCACATTACATGAGTTCTACTATTTAGCAGGGTGATTTTTGTTTTTTTGGGTAAGTAACCGGGTGAAATTTATTTATGAGAAGAGTATCCTTTACATGGAGAACCAAGCAAAGTTCCAAAGGGTTGTCCACTTAACTTTAAGCTTTCCAGTTTCTTAGCTATATATAATTTTCACACAAGAAGATAATGTTAGATGAAGAGGGAACAAAGAGTTGTCACAAGCTAACTCCATGGAGATGATAGTTCTTATCATCCCATTTTAGCATATAAGCAGGGATCATCTTGTTTGATAAAGATCAGACAGGAGAAGAATCAAAATAAAGTACCAAGAGTTTCAGACATCAAAATAAAGTACTTTTGCAGTCCTATATATGGGAAGGTATGGGACCTTAGGCACTGTTTTTGCCCAATGAAATGTGATATTGTGATATTGAGTATCAAGATATGAGGCTTTCAAAGTAGTTGTGGGCCTTGTGTCTCATTCTCAACCCATGTCAAAGAGGAAGCCAGGTCAAAAATGAAAGCATCCATGTCTTTGTTTGATCTTTACTCCACCATGAGGACAGTGATCCCCCACTGGTTCAATCTTGCTCCTCAATGGTGCATTGAGAGCTTATGTTACTAGAGTTTTCTTTTGTAACATTTTGGAGTCTCGAGCTACTTTGCATTTTGAATGGGCCTCCAAGTGGAGTAAATATTAGGCGTAACGGTGACACCACATCATCATTGTCACGTGGTGTCACCAATCAATTATAAAACACACATAGGATTGGTGAATTTTACTATTTTAACATGACAATTATTAGATAAGGTGGTTATTGGTAATTACTAAAACAACGAAGTCCACTAAATCCACTTCGTATTTGGTTAGTGGCACTAAGTGACATTGATGACGTGATGCCACCGTTACACTGAATATTTTCTCCTCTAAATGACCATCAAATCTAGAAACACATCTTGAGATTTTCTGTCGCATTTTCACTTAATTTCGCACAATGGTCAATGATAGATTACTCAACATGTATTTATGAGAGATTGACTTATAGACATATTTGAATCCTATTCAAATTCATGGTAAGTGACATACTATTGAGAGAAATAGAGAGTAAGTGTAATCGAGAAAAGATATGGATCGAACAACAGTTAGGCTATTAACCCCAAAAGATAGACTGATTTGGAGCTAGGTCAAACACATTGAGATCATTGATATTTTCCCCATATATACATTTTTTTTTCTATTTCTTTCTTTTGCTTTTATAGGATCTGAGCTAGCATCCATTTGTACAGTTGTTTATAGGGAAATTGTAATATTAAAACAATTCAAAGGATGACTTTATCAAATTTTGGACAACGTTGATTTAGTAAATAAAGTTTGGTAAGAATAATAGTGCTGTAAGTGAAAATAGTATGCATTTAATGGGCCTTTTTCTCCCCAATTTCAAGTATGCATGTCCACGAATCGGAATTTGATTGATCTGAATTCGATTTTTGAAAGTCCGATTTGATTATCCAATTGATTTTTTGGTTTACACCTGAATATGTTAACAATCCATTAATAACTTAATTTAACTAATTTTTTTCAAATTATATCTATTTTTTTTAAATAATCATTGAATTTCTTTAATATTTATATAGAAACATATAAATATTTTGGATAAGATCATAATTGGATCAAATATAGGTATATCCATATTTGAATCATTGAATGATAAGATAGTGGATTCTGGTTTGGATTAAAAAAATATTAATTCATATTTGTCTAATCAGATTTGATTTAGATCAAAATATGATCAATTGACAAACCTAATTTCAAGGGAAATAAATTATGATGAAATACCTTTATGGAGGTGTACAAACAGAGCCCAATTTGCAACAAGAATCTGAAGCCCATGAGTCAACTGCGATCATGAATCATACCGACAAGTTGAATGTTTTACGAAAACTGACAATGGTGGTGATCCTATGGGCTTCAAGCTGTGGTATAAAGCTTAATTCTTGCTCTATTTTTATGTTCGACGTTGTACCAGGCGCACAAGACTCTTATTTATTTTTGACCGGGTTGGCAATGTCCGGCCTCGGCCAGTGAAATGCAATTGATGCACACCCCCATACATATTATCTTTTAGATGAGTGAGTTTTATCAAAATTTTTAATAAAACCCACTCATCTAAGAGATGATCCATATTTAAGTTACAATTTTTTAATTCTATTTGAATTGTGTAACATTTTCCTAAATCTAAACGGGCAGGAAGCCAACTTCTATACTGTTTGGTCAGAATTTTCAGGGAAAAATAAATTTTCTTGGAAAATGAAGATCTTATTAATGGGATAGATTGTTCAAGAAAATTTATTGCCACCTACACAAAGTTTTGACAAGTTAAAGCCTGCAGAGTGAAGTCCAATGGGTTGGTTTGTTTCTCTTTAACAATAGGCAAGTTTTATCTACTAACAATAGGCAAGTGGAGATAAGAACGAGTTGCAAATTTAAATGTTCTGAATTTGAATTTGAGAATTTTTTTGAAGTCAGATCATGAGGAAATTATCCCTCATAAATTTCCTAATTTCGGCGTGGATGACATACTAGAGAGGAAATTAGTCGAGGTATGCATAAGCTGACTCGAACACCTCTGATTGCAACACTAAAAAATAATATTTTATGCCGTGTATTTTAATGTCTTAATTAATATCAATCCAATGATTTAAACTGTATGCTCACCAGGGCCTGCCAATAAAATCTGAAGGCTGAAGAAACTTACATATAAATTTATGCCTATCCTTCATCCTCAAATCAAAAGGTCTCTGTGATTTTTGGTCACTAGCAATTAGCTTTAACAGATAATCCCTTATCTCCTTTAAAATTGTTAATAGGGTTGTTGATCGAGACGAACTGTTCAATCTGGACAACATTGAAAAATGAATCAAACACAATTAAAATTTCATACTCATTTACTATTCAAGATGAGCCCGAGCAATTTGCCGTCAACGCAATAGATCTACTCTTAGCTGGTTCGATTCGATTTGATTTAATTAACTGCATTTTAAACCTCACACAACTCAACCCATTTATGTCAAAAACCCAATAATTTTTAACATAATTACAACTTAAATAGACTATGATGCAATTATTTTTTTTTTTCCACGGTTAGGAGTATCCAAATCAGATTAAGTGCATTTTGACTAATCTTTTTTCCAGTCCGATCAAATGCAGACCATCCACACCGGGACTAGAATATTCATGAAGTATAAATCTCTTAAACTAGGATTATGATTCAATTATGCCCATGATGGGAGAGAAACTGTCATTGGCAGTCAAATTATTGCAGGATCAAACATCGATAATTCACTGGTTTCAAGTATCAACCTAATCAAACTTGCATTAATTAATCACTAACTTTCCACAGATTAATGTGAGATTATAATTTAAAAAAAACTATGGCACAAGATTTAGAAGGTTCGCTGCTCAGACAAGAATCTTGGCTCAGAAATTAAAGCCGAGGTTTATGATCCTAACCCATAAAGTTTTTCCATCTGAAATAGTTGAAAAATAAGGTTTTTTTTTGTTTGTTTGTATTATAATATGTTTTAAGTTTATTAATATTATTATGCTATAATGTATTCATTCATTGGAAGAAACACCGCAAACAGTGGAGCACAATATGGTAGGATGTCTCCATGAAATCACAGCTTTCTTTGTCCCATCCATTGTAGAATGATTTTTATTGGGTTCGTACCCAGCAACATCTTAGTTGTAGGCATGGCTGATTAATAATTCAACATAGGGATTCACACATTAACTCGAGATCACAAATTCTTGAGTCTTGCTAGAGATATCCTGACAGACCCGATTGGCGTAATTTACAGTTGGGTAAGTACATCTTAAGTTTACGTAGTATTTATTAACTTCGAAAATATGTGGTTGTGATGATTCTCTCAGTTGTAAAAAACTGTCTAGATAAATGAACAAGTAGTAGTGAATAAAAGCTTGGCTGCTCAACTGTCGGAGCGCAATGCTGTGATGGTGGTTTCTCTTCAACAAAGATAGAATGCTTGGTCGAAGGTCCAATACAGTAGGTAGCAGATGTGTTCGTTTTGGCTCTCGAGTGAGAATGAGAAAAAGGCGATGCACCATACAGTACATTGAACTTGACATCAACCTTAATTAGTTTTCTATTCTTCGTCATGGTATGAACTGTTACCTCCCTCTTCCTCTGCGGCCTCCCCCTCCCCCAGGGTGTGGCCGAGAAGCTGATAAGTTTAAAGACTATTATAAATAGTGTTTTTATTTTTTTGGACATCTATTTCAACTGCTATCATGAGCCTGGATTTTATGGAGGTTACTTCTTAAGCAAATAAATTTGTAATGTCGAACTTATGCAAAAAGTTTACAAGTAAAACAATAATTTAGCTTCGAAATACTCTTCACATACAATATATTTATGGCAACGACCATGGTAAATTGCCTATAATTAACCGCTGATGATGGTCAGCAAAACGGAGGTAGAAGACACATCCTCCTCGCTGTAGAAACGGTAAACGAATCATTGTCTAACAGTGCAAGAGTGGCACCACGAGGGTCTAGCGTGATCTAGCTAGTCCTCTTTCCTCACCGTAGGAGTAAATTCATGTACTTGTGATCCACCAGATAGCGAAGAGTGTATTTCTGGCAAATCCTCAAGGGGTACTTTTAGAGTAAGATCTTTGTAGAGAACCTGAAATTCACTGGAAGCACGTAGTGGTAAGGTCAATCAATGGTATATTATTGCTTAATTGGCCCAAAGGATCAACATTGGAATAAGAAAGTGTGACATTCTTGAAGGGAGAATTGAGCAACAGGGATGGACAAAAATGATTGTCAACCTCGGTCTCAAGCAAAGCTTTGAAGGTTTCGTTTGTTCAAGAAATTCTCCTAGTGTATGACTTACTATTCATTAGGTTGCGTTTGATTGGGATTTGGAAGTACTCCTAAGGTAAAAGAGATTAATAGTTCACATCAACACATGAGATAATGAGACATGTGAATTGATGACTAAAGGACATAAATTATGTAAGTTTCTTTGAACAAGCACCTTGGCAAAGGCTTCGAAGGGGGGCTTCAAAAGGAAGGGAGACTCTATAGTATGCGTGCATGAGGTGCATTGCGGCCATGACCTTCCTGCAGTGACAGTTCCCGCAGTGACTCAGCACAACCCTTTACCTTCGATAATGTGCCCATTTACTCAAAGACTGAGTCCGAGTTGTATCCTAGAAAACACCACATTTGTTCAATTAGTGCTTGGGAAACCTGACGGGTGCGCAACCCTTTGTATAAATACAATCTAGGTAGTTGTAGGTAGGCACAATTGTCATGTACGTCATTGATTCTTGTACAGAGGTAGTTTAATCTACTCGAGTACTTATGCTATAAATATCGTTTGTTTCTACAATACATACACAACTACTTTGTCTAAGATAAACAATCCGGTTACTGTAAGAATATTCTTTGGACTCTGCCTATCCGAAAAACCTTTTATTCAAAAGTTGGTCTCAACAATTAATAGGTAGTTCGATTCTTTTAATACCATTCATCTTATCCTACTCATCCTTTGAGACATTGGCATTAGACATGCGTGTCAACCTACCATTGCACTCCCCATCTACACGTGGTTTTACTACTGCATTTTAAGATATATGCATATTGAAATTTTTTCAAAATGCAGAATTATTCAACGAAAAATTGAAATTAATCCATCTCGAGTTTCCTTTATTTTCCATATATAATTTCAAGCACATGATGCATGTATAATTGAATATGTTCGACGTTTATGTTAGAGTCACGAGTCTAAATATATGTGTTTGTTACTTAACCATTGTGAAAAATATCTAGAATGACACCATTTGGACATGTACATCTTCATCAAATATCAGATTCAATAATACAAATGAACCTTTAGGACCACCAACACATGCATTTGTGGGAGCTAGTGACATTTTCCCTCACCCACAAAGAATAATTTTCATTTCTTGTTTTCTCCTCCAACATTTAGTTGGCTTTTTTAAGACACAGAGAGACACAAGTCCTTTTAGCCAGTGAGGACTGAGGTGATAAGGTGCCCTAACAGAAAACCCACAAGGACTTTTTATCCTAGTTTTATCTGAAAATTTTTGTAGCCATAAGAGCTTGAATGGCAAGTGGTTTGTTTTCATTCCAAAGCAGTAATTTTTTGTTTTTTTGAACTCTCAAAAAATCTTTACATTTCATGAAATCTATTATCTTCATTACAAGAATTAGAGTATTTTGAGACAAATTTTTTTACAGCTGTTTTTATTGTCACAAAAAAACATGTTTTAGAAGATTTTTTTTTTTTTTTTGCAGCACTAGTGCTGTCACAAAAGATTTATTTGATATTGTCAATACTTTTTGAGACGGGGTGTTGCTGCTATAAAGACTTTTTGAGTCTCTTTTTATGACAAAACTACCGCTACAAAAATATTTTTTTTTCTTTGAAACACAATTTTTTGTTACAGTGAACACAACTGTCACAAAAAATTTGTCTAAAAAAACCCTAATTTTCATACTGCGTTAAACCGTATTTTTACTTTTTATGGGTGCTTTTCAATCAACAGCTTCCAATTAATCAAACCAAATTGTGGGTAGTCTAGACTTATCCATATTTCATGATTCAGTAAAAATAGAGACATTTGTGTATATGTATTATCTCAATTTATGGAAGGGCTATGATAATGTTGCAGGTGTGGGGATATGAGTGTAGAACCAAGCCAAATTTCTGCACTGGAATTGTAGCTATCAAATGACAATGACTATCTCTGATTAAAAAAAATAATAATAAATCAAAAATGACAATGACCATCCAATTTGAAACTGACGGCCACGATCGTTTCATCATGATGATATATCGGGGAGTGGGACCCACGTGAGGAACTCATTGGATGATGGACATTCAATCACAGCAAACAAGTAAACGAGGGAGAAATGGTTTTTCTTGGTGCAGGTGATTAATACTAAACAAGCCAACACCAAACCCACATTGAATTCAGCGTTGCATTAATTACACAATGCCGTTGAAGCAAACTCTTTTCTACATCTACACTCAAAACCATATTTTAATCAAACTCATGTGACCCCACGATACAGCAATGGGTAGTTTGAGTGATGCAAGATTATTTGATTGTAATTTGAACGCTTCGAATTTAAATCATATAAATTATGTCTTCACACGTGAGAACAAAATTACGTGTATCAGATCTTTTTTAAAGAAATAAGAGTTTCGTGCATAAGATTATCTCATAAGTAAATAGAAAAACAACAAAATAGGGAGAATTAATGTTGGTAATTGTGATTTAATTTCAAATTTCCGCCAAGTTAGAGCTAAGACAAATAACAAACCCTTCTGGCAATATATATATATTTGCTTTTAAGCCTAAGTTCTTAAAAAACAGGCAGCACATTGGATTGCAGCAGCTTCTCTTTCCAATTTTCTTGCCGGTAATTGTGTTTAGATTAGCTGTTAATCACTTAATCTAACTGTTTTAACACACACATAGAGAGAGAGAGAGAGGGAGAGAGTTCCACTAACATTCTAAAACTCCGCTATGTACATATTTTCCATGGAATCAAACATCTGAGGAAGAAGCATTGTCCATTGTTTTCTCAATCTCATCCTCAGCTTCTAATGAAGATAAACAAGGACTAGTAGAAGTGGAAGAAGAAAATGAGAATGGAGAAGTAAAAGAATGACTAATAGATGAGCAATGATCATCAAAACAAGAAGAAGAAACAAAAGAAAGACCAACCAATAAATCCACAAAAGCACCAACAATGTAACCATGATTGCTTTCTTCATTGACCCTTAAATACCAACTCAAAAGTTCTTCAAGACACTCCCATTCCTTCAACCCATGAGCCTCCACCATTTCCTCCATTGAGCTCTTGAAGTCCACAAAAGGGTCCCAAGAATCCATTGCCATAACCACACTTTCTTTAAATAAAGACCCATCTGTCTTAGCCTCCTCCATTATTGAACTTGTCTCTCCAGGCTCGAAAAACAGCCTCTCCGACCGCAACCCTCGAATCACTGACTCTATCGGCTCGCCGAAGGGGTCTTCTGAGGCTGCTGAAAAGAGTGTGGACTCGGATGACTTGGTGAACCAGTGTTCTGGTGTGCCTGCAACTTCAATGACAGTGTCGACATTGACAGAGTTTAAAAAAGGGAGATCCAATGCACGAGACTCTTTGCACTGCAGGGTATTTGAAGAGTCGATGAAGGCGGAGTTTATTGTCTTGAAAATTTCATTACCAGGCCTGAAAGAGAGGGTTCTAGGGCTTCCACAAGTTGGCCATGGCCATGAGGAGCTTGCTTCTTTGGTTTTGAGAAGAGAAGGAAGCTTCATTTTCAAAGATACACTTTAGCTTGTGTTTTTTGGGTTGTAAATGGAGTTCTTTTTACCGAGGCATTAATAAATACTCACACGAACCAAGTAGATCTGGATCGAGTTTAAATAGTGACAACGGGACTGAGTTGTAAATACAGATAAATCGAGTTTAAATTTTGACAATTTTTTAACGTTAGGTCATAAAAAATTTATTTTTTATAAATTTTTTGGTCTCGGCATAGATAATTTGTTTTTGACGGAAGCAAAAAAATTTAATTGAGATGCATACGAGCTGGTCCAAATACTCTGATTATTGAATAAAATAATAATAAATAATAAAAAGAGTTGAATGGGAGATTTTAAAAGAAGGGTGAGAGACTTTATTGTATCAATAAGAGGTGGCTGGTGGGTCTATCATTTATTAACAGGCCATAGAAGTAAATGTCGTTCAGTGTAGCTCAGTTAATTGAATATAATGGCAGTACTTCTCTGATTTAATCAGAGTTTTTATTTCACAGAAAATGTTATTTAAATCTAAATTATTAACCCGACTTATTTAGTCAGAGTTTTTGAATCAATCGTAAGTCTCGACAAATACTGAAATTCACAACAAATCGAGGTAGGTAGCATTGTTTTTACTTCACAAAACATTTTTCAAAGTTTGTCTCATGTTGCTCAATTTAAACAAGCCAACATACCATCATGCTATATAATTATTTATTATTTATTATTGAGTTATAATAATAATTCACATAATTATTTATAAATAACTTTTTTACACTTTGGATAAGACTATATACATTTTACATACCATCTTTACACTTCGGATAAGAGTGTATACATCTCATTATCTCAAACATCCTATAGTAGCAGGACCCTTTTGCACCGGATTGTCTTGTTCTTTTTCTTTTTCACTAGATAAGACTGTATATATCTAACTTTCTCAATCTAACGATGGGAGCCTTTTGCACCGGATTGTTCTATATTTTGTTTTTTTTCCTTTCCCATCTTGCTACCTCGTGTAATAGTTTACATTTATATTTGCTACCATATGTGTGGATGTCAAAATTTTCGAAAAGAGAATTCTAATGTAGTTTAAATAATAATAAAGACAAGTTATAAATGTAGACGTTCTGAATTCGAATCTTAGTAACTCTTTAGAATCAGGCCATAAAAAATTTATTTCTCATGAATACTTTAGTCCCTGCATGGATGATTTGTCTTTAATCAGACCAGGAAGAGAATTAGTCGAGATACACATAAGTTGTTAGAATTTTCTTTCATAAATATCCTAATCTCTTGCATGAATGACCTATTTTTAACCAGATTAGGAAGAGAATTAATCGAGGTACACATAAATTAATTCGAACACCCTCCTCGTAATTAAAAAAAAAAAATATCTGAAAAGTAACAACATAGGAGATCTGCCCTCATACACCATTACACACACACCATTCGGATCTGAAAAAAAACATCTGAAAAGTGTCCAAACACAGGACTGCATTGTTTTATGAATTGGATACTAACACCATCTGATGCTTGGCATTTTGTAACTTTTCATAGCTGACAGAAAATAATATCTTTCCATAATTGCAGACGCTCACCTGCATCTTTACTGCTCCTTTCACTTTTCTGAATAAAGTTTTGGATCATTTTGCAGGTTTAAAGTAGTTGCAAACTACACTTTAGGCTGACTCAAATCAAACCCATACATGTACTTAAATCGTAGTGCCCTCCAACACAACCAATAGAGTACAACAGCAAAGGAGGGTCTATGTAGCGGACTTAAAAAGATTTTGAGATAAAGATTTGTTGAATTAAATTAATCATTGGTCTTTAGATGTAGCCTATGTCATTGGGCCATTCCATTGTTCAAAGTTTAGACTTGTGGTATGAGGACTTGACTATAGCATCAAAGTAATCATTTCGGTACTGTACCTCTAACTTTTATCTCTTTAATAAATATTTTTATAATTTTTGTAAGTCATTTTATAACTAAAAAATTTTATTATTTTTTACAGATATTTTTAACACTATTATTGGTCTTTTTATCATATTTATGATAACTATATTTACCACCTTTTTTTAGTACAAATTTTTTTATCACATTTGTATATATTTTTATTATATTTATGAGTATTTTTATCACCGTTGTGATAATTATTTTTATTATTTTTTAGAATATCACAACAGTGTTATAATGACCTACAAATATGATAAAAATAATCCCAAATATGATAAATAGAGGTATGAAATGCTAACCAACGTTAATTAAAGTGGAGGAAGACTGGACTCAGGAAGGACAGCTGAGCCTACGATTTATAAATGCACCCACCAAACAGGTTTATAATTTAGGGTTGTCCATCAGCCTCAAAAAAAAAATAAAAAAAATAGTATCGGCCTAGAATTTATTATTTTTATAGATATTTTTATTACTATTATAGGTATTTTTTTTATCACTATTATAATACTGAAAAAAAAGTGATAAAAATAATTATTTTAATAATAATAAAAATACCCATAACATTGATAAATTTTTTTATTGTAAAAACGCTCGCTCACAAAACTAATAAATTTTATAGGTATTCAAGTCCTTATAATTGATTGATTTTGAATTTTTAAGGAGTGAATCTGAAATGACATTGAGCTGAGATCTTTGAACGCCAGTGTCTTTTATTATGTTTTATTTTAATTTTTTTTGCTGATGAATTGTCAACTACCAAAAATTTCTTGGACAAGTAACTACGACGTAAATTCTAAATGTACATAATCATAATCACCCACCTACCAACATCGGGAAAAGAAGGTTAGAACTCACGCTTGAGATCTCAACATCGTCCAAACAGACATAATGCTATTGCACTTGCCAGCATTTTTTCCTAGGCTTTGATGTTTCTAACATGTAGCTATCAAATGACTATACCAGCTAGACTTATTCCCATAGTTGTTCTTACTAGAAGGTCAATAGATCAATCCTTGCATCTACTATTTCACTTCCGATAATTCTTAGTGAATACAAACAATGTCATATGATTTGTTCAATGTGACAGTTTTTATTGTAATACATAGTCCTAGGTAATGCAACTGTTTTACTGTATAGACGAGGCGAGACGAAGCAAAAACTCCATACTTAACTCTCAAGGCCACAAGCATTAAACCCAAACAGCTTTCAACAATATACTTGAATGACACAACTCCATAGCTAAAAAAATAGCAATGTAATAAAGAGATCTCATGAGCAGTAATTTTTCATCCTAAACGACACTGCAACAGGAGAAAGGCAGCAAACAGAAGGACCAGAATTTCGGGTGTTCAACTATCGAGCCAAACACGATTATATTTTCAAAATGCGACACAAATAAGGAAACGCTAGACCAAAGATTAAAATCTCTGGGCATTGACATCAAATAGGACTGTTAGTGAAGTTAGGCATGTTTGTATCAAATCCATGCCCGCGTCAGATTATCCAAGTGCAAGCTCCATCAAGGCAAGTGAATAACAAGCACAAGAAAGCCTAATGTGTGCATCATGTCAAAAATGGGGTGGAGAGAGACTACAGAACTACTGATGTCAAAATTCTTGGTTTTCTTTCACCAATCCTAATTAGACATGTCACAAAGACTATGGGTGGTTAAAGGTAGTCAGCCCCAAATTACTACGATAACTGTAAATTGGATCACCATGTAGTAATGATTTTGAAAAGCAACCAAACAATCACCCATTAATCCAAAACTGCATATTTCCGAATCATCCAACATTTGACATAAACATTCTACCTACACTGGCATGATGCACTGTTGAGAAGCTATGGATTTAATTTTCCAGGCTTCTGAGAGGATGAATATAATGACTGGTTTGGAAAAAACAAACTAATGATAAATCAGATAATGCATTTTAGCATTTAAGAATGAATTTTATTGACAAAAAGAAAGGCCAAGTAAAAGTTAATTTTTACTAATTCCGTGTGTTGATTAATTTCACTATGGAACAATTTCTTTCCTATTTTCCCAAAAACTTGCGAAAAGAACGGAACACACCAACCAAAGATGAGTTTAATTACAATCACACATTGCTACACAGAAGCATCCCATTAATCAAACCAGCATCATAGTTAACAAAAGAAGACAGCAGTTGAACAGATCAAAAACCATAAGAGTAATAGGAGAAGCTTTTTGAGGCATTCCCCTTTACATTCTTAACGTCGACAGAATTGACACAACGTTACAAACTATAGATTTCCATACGGTCCATGAAGTCTATATAGTCCTTACACTAGAAATAGGTACCTTCAGGAGGCTGGACCAACTTACGGTTTTGTGGGGCTGCCATTTCTTTTTTCAGCTGTGTCAGAATGTCTTCCATGGTGTACTCTCGTTGCCAATTAGCCAGAAGTCCAAACTTTTTAGGCTCCACCTGTACCAAGTGGTACACATTATACCTCATCAACTATGTCAATCATAAGCCAAATTTATAGTGTAAGTGACTAGACTTCTCATCACCACAACAAAAACTAATACGGAAAATATAATATCAACAATTTTCAAATCTGTTTTAGCCACTTTTTCTAACACATCTGGAACTACTATTATGCTGTCCAATGCCTTAATTTTTAAGTCCATCAGCAGAAAAAGGCTAGTCCATCACAACAACAATTCCTAAATTCCAAATTCCTAAAGCCAAAACATAACTTTGGCACATTTTTTGGGAAAACAACTATCAGGAGGACCAGCTTCAGCCTTTTGAACTCCAAAATAACCATAACCATAACCATAACAACATGGTTAAAATAAATGTAGGATATGGAGGCTCTTATACTTCAGAAGGATACACACAAAATCACAAGGATTTTAGAGGTAAACACATAATCCAAAATACATTTACCTTGTTGACTATCTTCGAATCTACTTTACAGATAAAATACATGCTTGAGTGTCTTTTTCTAGATGAAAGTTACCCTAAAATTGTAGCCAAAGTGCAGTAAGTACAGGCACAGTGTTGAATACTCTAAAGTATCCAACTTTATGATTGAATAAGGTGGCAAGAGCATATATCATCTGGCATCTGACTGTATTTTAGTGGTGAGAACTCCACATTGTGGCCCTGGAGACCTAGGCACAAATCCCAGCAGCAACACTAGGTTTTATACTTGGGCTACGCCCCCATTCTTGGGCCCCAATTAAAGCAGATCATGGCAAAACCTTGTCTCAGAAACCATGTTACCCTCTAATTTATATTAAGCATGTCACTGTTCAATTGAGTTGTATTTCCTGTCATCCCCAATGATGTTTGGACCAAGTTATGTTGTTCGACACTTAGTCTGTCATCTAATAATAATTTCCTCTACGTCAGATAATTTTGCTTGAAATATTTCATGTAATACCGTAACATGTAAACTACAAGAATATTATGGTTTAAAATCTGTCAGTACATAACACAGGATACTTAATGTGACAATTGAACTAAATTTTTAGCACTATTAAATCTTTTTTAATATTATCAGCATCTAATAGTCAAAACGCGAAAGTACTGCAAAGATCACGTAGGCAAGTTCCTATGATAATGGCTAATGCCCAATATCAATTTGGCACTAGAGAGAAGTGAAAAAACAATGTGTACCAAAAACCAATGAAGTATTGGACTGGACTACACCGTTTGACACTCATTGGAAATCTGAAAACACAGAAATTTCACCTAATTAACAACAGTGCCAAAGCATCAATTCAAATGTAAAATAGTTACTGATGTACCACTCCGGTTTCATGGTTGACGCAAGTCATGTTGATCCGTGAATGGAAGCGAACACTTGGTGACTTCTCTGGATAATCTTTGTCACAAAACAGCTTCAACTGATAAATGCGACCTTCATGTACGGACTGAAGAAACAAAAAGAAATTACTGTATTTTGATCTATTTAATAGCAAGGAGTCGCATTCAAAACCCCAAAATGATGGATAATAAAAATAAACAAATAAACAGCAGCTTTCTGTTCCAACAAGAATGATTCTACACAAAATGTCACTTAAATCACAAATTCAGATCAGGCATAGGACAAAATTACATTTAAAACTTCACAATTCCGCTTCACATAAGCACAGCTATACTAGAATTGTCAAACTATCACAAACTCTGCAAGGTCTTCAATAGTGTTGGATTTGCAACCAAAAAAAGCTACAATTTCAAGTACTGAGTTAAAATTTACATACTACGTATTTGCTTAGACTGAGATCACTAGTTCTTGCCAAACCTCTTTTCATTTGTGGAACCAGAAGTATACCGGGGATGTCAAGAGGCAACCATGTCTCCAACCTCCCACCCCCATCTCAAAAAAAAAAAAAAAATCCCCAACCACAAACAGAAAGGGAACCTTTCCTTTCACAGGCAAAATGAGATTCACTCCAAGTAACAAGCTGTTTTAGTAGAAATATGCCTTGAAACGAGCTGGATGCATTCCCAAACCAGGTTTCATGATTGGCAATGTCTCTATTCTTCATCTAACCAGTTCTTTCTGCCTACATTTAGTGCACTGTGCCCTAAGCTTTTTCCATGGGAACACGAGTTCATAGCACAAAGAAAAAAAGAGAATTAGATCTCAATCGACCATAATTTACCCAACAATGAATTTCTTCCAAGTTTCTTTTTTAGAGTAAGCAGCCTGCAAATCAAGACCTAAACTTCAATAAGGTGAAGCATAGAAACTAGGGACCCATGTTCCATAAGATGTTGGTCTCAAGCAGATCACATAATAGGTAATTTCACACAAAAAATAGTTTAGTGCTTCATAAAATCCAACAATTCTAAAGCATATATTACAAATGGAAGAGAAGGATAGACGCTCACATTATGAGGACCAATAATGGTGCCAGTCCAAGACCGCATGTAAATATCATCTCCATCATCCATTCCATAGCTCACAGTGCCATCACCAATACCCTTTTCTCCACGTTCAAGTTCCTCAAGCAATCTGAAATTTCGAGGGACTGCACAGAACAAAACTACTTGAGAAACAAATTTTAAACCACTCAGTCCCAAAGTAATCAAAGGTGAATAAATAAGATAATAGAAAAAAATCCATTGCAAAGCTTTTTTAATGCTAAAACATGCAAAAGCAACCATCAATCCTCAACTCACATCATCTCTACGCAGACCAGGAAATCGGCATAGCATAAATGAGCTTAATTTTATAGAAATGCAATGTATAAAACTCAAGTGTCATCCGTCCTAACAAATCTGTATTCACCAAAATAAACGTAGTTTGGTCCAACATCCTAAATACAACGTAGATAACAGAACATACGAGTCATATTACTCATATAAGAAACAAATCAAAAAGAAGACAAACAAACATACGACAACAAACAGATGACTATTGACCCATAAGCCGATTTGCCTCAAATCAATAATCACTCAAGAAATCCTAATAAAACAACATGCCAACTTTCAATCAAAACCCATTCAAAATATTAAAAAATGGTAAATCGCTAGGGACACTCATAATCGAAGCACAGCACACTTCAGGCCCATCACTCATTCACCCATACCCGCATCAACATCTATTCAGAACATGAATACAAAAAACATGAAATCTAACAAAACTTTCTTCAGATGCGGCACAATAACGATAAAAAAAACACAAGAGATCAAACACCAAACCGAAAGACACAATCCTGGGTTCGAAGACTCACCCACTACACCCGATCCTCCTGAGCCAAGCGTCATGGCTGACTGTAAATTTTTTGGCTCAGGTGGGTTGTGCAGAGATCTAATTGATCGGAAAAAAATAGATATTCCTGGAAAGAAGAAAATTATCCAACGAAAGGGAAGGCGACAAGGCCGAATGGAAGACGAATAAAGGGGGAAAAATAACAAAAGAAGGCCAAGGAGAGAGATAGGTTAAAAAGGAGAGTGAGGTTGGAATAAAGTGGACTTGGACTTCCTCTGCACGCACTATTTTCCATTATCATTTTAGAATAAATTACATATATAACCCTTAAATTATGACTCTTATATGAATTAAATTATTAATTTTTTTTATTAATTAAACCTTTAAACTCTCTAATTATGTTAATTAAGTCATTTTATCTTTTTATATCATATAGTCACGTGAGTGACACACTCTGACGGACGAGTAAATATTGGGTTTAATTAGTGGATGTGATTATGTATGAAATGATTGCGTGATTATGATTTTAAGTGAGGTCCATTTGCTAATTTGTTTACCTATTAGTGAATCGTTATACCATGACATTCTTGACATGGTGTAACTGTTACACCCAATATTTTTTTTTAATAGAAGTAGACAGGAGTGTTCAATTAATATTATTAGAGAGTTCAAAGGTTGAATTGACAAAAAAAATATTAGGGGTTTAATTGATATAAATGTCATAGTTTGAGGGTCATAGCTTACTCTTCTTTTTATTTTGTGTAAATTGCAGTAGTACCACGGAGTTTCAAATTATTGTAAATAATACCCTTACATTTTATAATATTATATCACTCTCCACTTTAGTCTGGGTTTGTGGTGGGACTAGGTCAGGCCGAATCCAGGCAACCCAATCAAATTCAGAATTGAACAAAAAAGGACAACGACATTTTGCCAGTTTTCTTGTGTTCAAATTCAAAATTTGGACATAAATGTTCAATATTATCATCAACCCAATCAACATGAGAAATTTATTTGTGTGGACTGTGTTAATGCTCAACACCTTTTCCTTTTAAATGTTGGTCACTCCATTACTTGCTCCTAGACGATTTATAAGTTCATAGTTATGACCATATATAGAAGTTTGTTTTATACATTATTAGTGGGTCATCCTATGCGATGCACAAAATTTGTATACACATCTTGCTCCGATTTGTTCCTTTTCACCCTTTCAATCTTTTTTCTTTTCTATCACATAGCATGAGTAATCAAAAATTATTATAGTTTATAGGGGATTAAAAATATTTTTTTTTAAAAAAATAAATTCAATGACGGGTGATTAATTAGTAAGATAATGTAAAGGTAGTTAAATTGCCAAGTGTCAGTTATTGACTGGAGAATACTTAATTTTTGTAATTAATTAAATAACATTTTTTAAAATTAAGAAAAGTGAAAGAGAAAGCTTCTCGAGCCTTATCTCCCAAAAAATAATTATTTTATACATACACTAGTGATGATCTCATGTGATGCATGTAATTTGTATCTCATTACCTTATATTACCTCTTTCATTATATTCTCTTCTCTCCTACCCTACCATTTAAGGAGTAAATTTAAAGGAGTACAAATTACATGAGCACGGGGTTAATTAAATTTTTTTTTTCGAAACTTCGAATTGTTGTTGAAATATTGAATGTTAATGTCTATATGTTTAATGTTTATTCCACATTAGTTAAATTAAGATACTTTCCTATTCTCTTGTACTATAAATACACCTCATCGTGTATATGGAAAAGTACACTAAAGTAATATACAATTGATATTCACTTTCTATTATCTTCTTTCACTTGGTATCAGAGTCTAGGCTCGTGAATTCTTATGACCAAGAATAGTATGTTCTGTGGTTGTCCTACGAGGGATCCTCCACATTAGAACTCTTGAGGCTTTTTCTCTTTCAGCCATCCTCTGACAATTGCCCCTGCCATCCTCTGGCGACTTTCAATCTGTTTTGGCCATCCTCTAGAGCGAATTTTACGGCAACCATCCACTGTTCCTCTGACTTTTTTGGTGAAGCTCCAACGAGTTTCCAACTTGCTTCGACCACTTTTCTACTATGGCTTCTTTAGGTGATGTAGCTCGCTCTATAGATATTGTGTGACGCCACAAAATCTGGGGTGGGGTCCTTTATTAACTGTTGATAATCCCTTAACCCACAAAAAAACCCGTTGATGCCGCATAATTCGATATCACGTGATAGTATCCCCTAACCAGGATTGTAACCCTCAAATGTATTCCGGGTCCAATTAATCCATAGATCCAACCCAGGTTCAATATATCATGATTTATACTCTATTATGGCCCATTGAGTACCGGTACGCGTATTGGTACGATTTGCTCAAATTTACCTGTTTGACCTATTTTTCATTTCTAATCCATTTCAAACCTTTTCCAAATCATCCAATACATATTTTACATCATTCCCAACATAAAACATGATGCATACAAGTTCTATTACAGACGATTTCATTTAATTACATACCAATTACTAAATGTTCATAATAATTTTACAAAATACTCAAAATAAAATCACATTTCGGTTTCTTTATCCATGAAGTTCGAATTGGGAGCCATCCTCCAGCGTATATCTTGTACTAGAAATATTTTTCCTATAAAGGGTGAGCCACGCTCAATAGAGTATCTCCTACAGAGACTATTTCCCAACCTAAATGCATATAAAATATTCGCACGTAACATTTAACAACTCATAACATTCCAAACAAGAATATGCATTCAATGTTGGAATCTATAATGTCATACCATAAAATGATGTGAGACTCACTCATGCAACTCAATCCAAGCCCTTTCCAGTTCCCCAACACATGCAAATGCCGATGTGTTCAATTCCGTCATTTATGTTACACATCAAATGACATTTACCATTCCAGGATCTTTCGTGGAGTGGTTATTTGTGGACTTACACCAACGACACCCAACTGACACAGAATTTATGAACTTCCGCTAACAGTTCCACGTATACCGACACACTTTATGGACTTGTACCAACGCAGTGCATATCCAAATTACCCGACCTTGCACCTGAGGGATCTTCTAGCCCTTTTGGCTAACCACAACCCTCTTTGCCTTGTAAACCGTGCAACTCGGCCAAGTCTTCGACCCAGTTTACACAAGCCCACCCGTCATCCATCAAGTGTGGTGTTGACGATAACCATGCACGCACCTCTACAAATGCGATGTTCTCGTGCATATGAATATGATGTCTCATTGCCATAATAATACTGTGTTCAATATGTCATGAATGTTACATGAACTAATCCAAATCATTTCACAATTCCATGAAAAATTATATCATATAATTTTCATAATTCTTCATAATGTCAATATATAAACTTGTACATATCAACATTTTATCTAGAAACAAATCCCAAGCATGTCATCACATATCAAGAAATAACACACTTCATACTCAAGACATAATGCAAACACATAGCATATCCACAATCCACATAGCTCAAGAAATTTCATTACGTAATTTCTACATACCTAATTTAGGATATAATTTATCCTACCTATTTTCAATACCCATTTCACCAAAATCACATCAATAGGTAAATGATATTTATTTATATCACCCTATCCATTTCATAATAACATTCTAGGTTGTAAATAAACTTAAGTAGGAGAGAACCCTACCCCTTGAAGCGTAAAAGAACAACGTTGAGAAACTCCAAGTACTCCAAAACAAGTTAGAATCCTCACTCTCCCAAATTCTCGTCCTTGGAATCTCGCTTAAACCCGACTTCCTTGGTATGGTTTTGTAGCCCTAGGTGAGGAGAACAACATTTATTCTTGGTCCGGGTGGATTTGAACACCCAATCGCCATAGATCGTAGAGAGAAGTTGAAGAATCCAAGCCCTTTCCCTCTCTTCTTTCTATCGTGTGAATCGACCGAAGAAATGGGAAAAAAATCTGATTTTCTTCCTTATTTATATTTTCTAATTGCTTGGTTCACAACGCGTCACACGTCCCTCTTTTTCTAGGTTCGTTTTCGTCCCGAAACGATTAAATATCGTTCTGGTTCAAGTCCAAAATATTTTTATTTTAACTTGCCTTCATTTATTTTTAAAAATTTTAAATTTTATTAAAAATTTCATTTTTTGGTCACCTGAGACCTTGTTATTTTGTAAAAAGTGAAAAATTTGACTATCTCAAAATTCGACGAAATTTGATGTGGTAGCTAGATTTCACGAGACAAATCCAATGGTGAGGTTTGTTTTGTCATCCGAGATCTATAAAAATTCAGGTTTGCAACCCGTATCATAGTGACAAATTATTGTTTTGCCCTTCTTTTGCAAAAAGTTCTAATTTACCTGTATTTTACAGATTGTGTTGGATGACATCAACTATAATGCTTGGGCACAAAAGATGTCAATTTTTCTTCTTGGACAGAGATTATATGGTTTTTTTAATGACACAAAAGAGAAACCCACAAAAATTGACACAAAAATTAAAAAGGAAACTCAAGCGGCATTTGATTATCTCATTAAGACATGGGAAAAAACTCATTGTAATATTCTCTCCTAGTTTATTAATAAATTTGTTCCTTCTATTCAGAGTCTTCTTCCTAAGTTTTAGAATGTAAAGCTTATATGAGATTTGTCGGCAAACTAAAACAATTGTTCTAGTGATGCTGCTCTCTAGTTTCAGCTAGAATCTAAACTCTATCAGATGCAAAAAGAACCTAGTCAGTCTATTGTTAAGTTTCATGCTCATGTTAGTAATGTTTGGCATCAACATTCTTAGGCGGACCCAACTTTTAAGGATGTTGTCTCCATTAAGCTCTTTGTGAACTACCGAGATCGTCGTTAGTTTATTCATTTTATGATGCACATTCGGGATGATTTTGAAACCACTCGAGCATCATTACTCCATCATTCTCCTTGCCCTACACTTGAAGTTGCCCTCACAGAGCTCATTTCTAAGGAGACACGACAAAAAACTCGTTGGGTTCATTCCACTGATCTGGTCATAGCTGTGCACCATTTAGCTCATCTACTTCGGCCAGTCCTGCTTCAACTACTTCCTTCTATCGACAACATCATTTCAACGGGCAATGTCAATATTGTAAGGAAGATGGTCACTGCATCTCTGATTATCCAAAGAAAAAGACTAAGGATGCTAGAGATGCTTAGAAGGCTAAGTTACATTCATCCCACAAGCCTATTGTTGCTATTTCTACCAACTTATCGGCTTTCGACTATCCCTCTGCACCTCTTTTGTTTTTTCTTACTGTAGCTGACCTTGAAGCAATTGTGACCCAAGTTCTATCTCGTACTTCCACTGCCTTATCAGTCTCCTCAGGTAAATCTTCTTCTTGATTTATCGACTCAGCTTGTTGCAATCATATGACATCTAATTCTTCCCTAGTGTCTTATAAGAAACTTTTAAACTCAGTGTTTCTCATGCATATATACTGTTCATGGTTTACACATGTTTGTTACTTATGTTGGTTCCATTTCTACCCCTATTATTTCTACTCTTGATACATATCTTGTTCCTAACTTGTCTCTAAATCTTCTTTTTGTTGGTCAACTTGTTGAATGTAGTCTTATCTTAACCTTTCCTCACAAAGGATGTGATGTGCAGGATTAGAAAATGGGTCAACTCATTGGGACTGGGTATTAAGTTGGTCGCCTTTTTGAGCTTACATCTTAGCGTCCCTAACTCATGTGTTTGATCAATCTCTTGTTGCTATTGTGCCTTCCAGTATTTGGCATTCTTGTCTCGGTTATATATCTTTACCTCATATCTAGTTTTTTTAGCTTCTAGTGGTTGTTTAGGAGATGTTAAATTTGAATTGTTTGATCGTGTCTTGTCAATTGGGCAAACAAAAAGCTTTACCTTCTAATGGAGTGATTTTTTTTATCTTCTACAACTTTTGATTTGGTTCATTTTGATATTTAGGGACCTACTCCTATTTCCACTAAGAGTGGATCTTGTTATTTTGTAATCTTTATTGATTATTATACACGATACACATGACTTTATCTTTTGCATAATCATATTTTTTGTGACTTTAAACAGATGGTCAAAACTTAGTTTGATCACACTATTAAAACCTTTTGTTCCAATAATGCTATAGAGTATAAGGCTGCTTCATTCATTAAAGAACTTAAATAGGTTGGCACCTTGTCTCATCAATCATATCCTTACTCCCCCAACAGAATGGTCGTGCATAACATAAGCATCATCACATTCTTGACACCATTCGTTATCTCATTCTCTTCGCCTCTCTCCTTGAATCTTTTTGGGGAGAAGATGCTCTTATCGCTATTTACACTATTAATCAGGTTTCATCTCTTACTTTCTCTAATTGTTCTCCCTATGAACTTTTCTATGGAAAGGTACCTGATTATTCTCTTTTAAAAGTTTTTGGATGTGCTTGTTATGTCTTACTCCCCACCTCACGAGTGTAAAAAACTTGAACTTTGTTCTCGTTTTTGTTGTTTTCTGGGTTATAGAATTGAACATATTAGTACTATGACCCGATAACAAAACGTATTCGAATCTCTAATATGTTCTATTCTGGGAACACAAGGTCTTCACTAGTATTTCTTAGTTCTCATATGATACTTCATTATATTCTCCTATTTTCACTAACCTATCCGTAGATCTTTTCCCATATTTTTCTTCTGATGCAAGTACAGTAAGCTCATCAAGTGATAACTCAATGATTGCTCCTCATGAATCTGAACCATCTATTGATCCTGTGATCTCATACCTAAGTCCTTTACTTTGGACGTTCGTCGTTGAAACAGGGTAAGAGCTCCCCCTGTCTATCTTAGTAATTATCATTTTTTCCACTCTTGCTACATTTCAAGAACCTCATAGTTATAGAGGGCTTATTGCAACACTATTTGACAACGAGCTATGCCTGAAGAACTTGATGCACTTCACAAAATTCATACTTTGGATTTGGTTGATTTGTCTCCTAAAAAGATTGTAGTTAGGAACAAATGAGTATATAAAAGAAAAACCAATCTTATGATTTTGAGGTGTAATATAAAACTCGTCTGGTAGCTAAAGGTTTTACGTAGGAGTATGACATCGACTATGAGGAGACATTTGCTCCTGTTGTGTGCATTACCTTTGTTCTCTTTCTCTTGGCTATACCCATTGCATGTCGATGGCTTATATTTCAAATGGATGTAAAGAATTCCTTCTTAGATGGTGACTTGGATGAAGAGGTCTATATGTAGCCTCCCCAGGGATGTCCTAATCTTTTGATGACTACTATTTGATCTAGACCAAGTATGCTTCTGATCTTTTCTCTTGTGCTGGTCTTATTGATTATAAGACGATTGATTTCCCTCTAGAGACCAACATCAAACTTTATCATACTAATGGAGAGACTATTCTAGATGATACCCGTTACTGACAACTTGTTGGGAGCCTGATTTATCTCATTGTTACTAGGCCAAATATTGCCTATGTTGTGCATCTCATTAGCTAGTTTATGTTTACTCCTTGTTCTGTTCACTATACAACTGTTCTATGCATCTTACACTATGTGAAGGGCACCTTGTTCCATGGACTTAATTTTTCCTCTCACTCATCCTTAACGTTGTAGGTTTACTCTAATGCTGATTAGATAGACGACCCTACTAACTGACCGTCTACCACTGACTTTCTTTTTCTTTTGGGTGATTCTCTTATATCTTGGCGGAGTAAGAAGCAGACAGTTATTATTCGTTCTAGTTTTTTTTTTAAAGAGCACATTGTAAATCCTACAAAATTATTACATTTCATTTATAATTTGCTGGTATAGAGGGGAAATCATGCAAAACAGAAGCACTAAAATAATAGTTAACTACTACAGCAGAAAAAAAGACATCATACTTGATGATCCAAGCAACACTGAACAAAATACTATAACAAACTACTTGGTCTCACAACACATTTAAAATTGACACAAAACTCGATAATCATTCCTCATCATCTTCAATGATCTTGGTACCCAGACCCTTCAGCCCCTCTGGTGGGATTTCTGCAATAGTAACAAGAGAGTACAACTCCTCCTTTGCGTTTTCATCATCGTTCCTTTTGCAGGCAATTCGACCTCTGACCCGCCTTGGGGTGCTTCAGATACCCCTATTCCAGATGTGTTTGTTTAGTTTCACGTCTACTCTAACAAGTGTGTATTGTTTGCTCTAGTAATGAGGCTGAGTACTGAGCATTTACTGCTATTACTTCTTATCTCCTTTGTCTTCACAGGTTTCTATAAGATATGAGTGTTCCTCACTAGTCTAGTACTCTTCTTTATTGTGACAACCGTAATGTCATTCAGATTGCTCACAACGATGTCTTTCATGAGGACACAAAACACATTGATATCGATTGTCATTTTGTGCTTTATCCCCTACAATAGGACATTCTTCATCTTTTTCTAGTTACTTTGGTTGATCAGCTGATTGATAACTTCATGAAAGCTCATCCACCTGGTTGCCACTGTGATTTAGTTTACAAACTCCAATTGACATATTTGATCCCACCTTGAGTTTGAGGAGGATGTTAATGGTATATGTTTAATGTTTGTCCCACATCAGTTAGATTAAGATATTTTATTATTCTTTTGTACTATAATACACCTCCTCTTGTATGTGAAAAAGTACACCAAAACAACATACAATTGATATTCGTTTTCTATAGGAGGGCACTCTTCATCTTTTTTCGGTTGCTTCAGCTGATCAGCTGATTAATATCTTCATGAAGATTCATCCATCTGGTCGCCACCGTAATTTAATTCACAAACTCCAATTGGCATATTCGATCCCACCTTGAGTTTGAGGGGGGATGTTAATGTGTATATGTTTAATGTTTATGCCACATTGGTTAGACTAGGATACTTTACTATTTTTTTGTACTATAAATATACCTTCTCATGTATATGAAAAAGTACACCAATGTATTAACATGAAATTTGAGTTTTGCACGTATTGATTTTCGGATTTAGTTTTAAAGGCATTTAAGCTTGATAAAGGTAATTATGTAAGTTCCCAATGGTTTTGGGTAAAAATAATGCTACCGTTGAATCCGAAAAAGTTGAGAAACCTTGGGATAAGTGGGATGAGGCATATTAGAAATTTGAGGTATTCTAGGGCTTAAAAATGTTTTTGGGGAGAATTTGGGTGGGAATGAATTTGACATTACATAAGTATTTTGACCATAATTTTTTACTCAATAGTTCAACTAAGCTGATTCTTACGGTATTAGAAAGTGAAAAAATATATTTTCATGTAAATTTTGTGAATCGGTCTCTCATTAAGTCAAAATTAGGTTGAAATTTTAGATGCGTTCCATCGCAAATTTACTGTTCGAAAATACATCTGATCACAAAATCCTGATCAGGGTGAAAGGGAGATATTGGGAGTAAAAGTCATTCGAACGCAAATTCTCTAGTCAAACGCAAACGTGATTTTTGTCCGTGATCAAAGTTCGTCGTTTTGGATTAGCTTTTGATCTATAAATACTCTAGGGGCACATTTTAGGGTTTCTTGAAATACTTTTCAACCCTAAGAAGGCTTGGAGAGTCTTGGATAGAAGAAGAGGAGGAAAATGATTAGATTAGGCTAAATGAATAGGGGATCAACACGTAGGCAATCACATAAAACACGAAAAGAGTAATTTTTATTAGAATTAATGTAGGGTTTCTTTTGCTTTTCTATTCATTGAGGCTATGACATACATACACACACACACACACACATATATATATATATAATTTTTTCTTTAACTCCATATATATACTCTAGATTTATACTTTTTTGAATTTCTGGCAAAAGCATGATCACTTTTCATTGGAAAAATACATGACTTACATCCAACTATAGGTTTTTTATTCTCAAACCGTAGATCTTAAATAGTATCAAATTAATAATATTTCTTGACAATCTCTTGCATATTTTTATTGAAGTTTCCTCTATTTTTAGAACTTTGGAACTATATTTTGTGGTACAAGTTGAAAAGTATGAATTACATTTCTTGTAAGGGTGGGATTGATGAACTTGGGTTGCAATGAACTTATATCCCTGAAACGTATATTTTACCTTAAGAGGTTCCAAACTATTATTCGTTTATGGGGATCGAGGTTGAGGGTTAACATACTACTATTGAAACTTTTTTGTTAAATATTGACGCGCCACTATACACATTTCCTAAAACGTTGTGGCCTTACTGTGATTGATTTATTGGTGATGTGTTTGTGGACCAGATATATTCGATGTGTGGATTCTTGCTAATCAACCTACATACGTACGTGAGATATTCATGTTATGCTCTATTATTTACTGAATGATTCATTCTATGATGAATTTTCCTTCTATGTACCAAAACATAAGATCGTTATTAAATGTCACATGTAAACTTCAAAGATTATACGTTATTTTGTAAATTGAAACCTACCTATTTTATCTATTTCTAAACCTTGTTTAGGTTTAGAAAAGTTTTCCTACTGAGCTAGTTTTGCCCATTCCCTCCTACATTTTTTAGATTTGGATTTTGAGGTTAATACTAGCTTAAGTGAGCACAAGAACTATGAGGCTGAGGTGGATCCGGAGGTTGATTCGAGTTTGGAGGCTTAGAGATTTATTACCAGTCTTTAGTTCAAGTTTTGGTGATGGAACAATGTCTTTGAATATTACTTAGTTAGAGGAGAGATATTTATTTTTATTTAACTTTTTTGAGATGCAAACCTAATGGTTGATTTATGTTTTGAGAGATTCTTAGTTGGAGGATGTTGGATATGTTTGTTTTGATTTATTTAATGGTATTTTAGTTATGTTGTCATGATTTTTTTAGGTTTTGGAGATAGGTATGTCAGAAGCAGTAGTGAGTGGAGGGAATTGGGTTGGGTCAGGATGATTCTTGAGCAGTTTTGAAAGTTTCTATGCCAATTTGATTTATATTTTCATTGTAGAATCCTATTTTGTATCCATTCTGCTTGTATTGCTCTTGCTTTTAACCTTTCAGCTGCAACTTTTCTAGAGCCTTTCTCAAGGTGAAGCTTTGAAAGGGTACATTTGCTGAATATTGTTCTCTTATTGTAGTCCTAAATCAAGTTGTTCAAATCCATTTGTTGAGTCATAAAGCAGGCTGTTCAGATCCATTTCAGCTTAGCATTTCCTTTTTGGTTTTAGCTTCATCTCATTGATCTTTGAGATTATGTAGGGCTGGATGTTAAATTACTCTGGTTCTTTCATAAGAGTTGCATCTGCTCGTAGACTCTAAGCAGAGGAAAATGACATCTGTGGTAGAAAGTAAAGGTGGTTTGACCACTGTCTTTTATAATATAGTTTAAAGCATCATACTTCCACTATGCACATACATTACTTGAAGAAAAACTTCATGGAACCCTTAAAGAATTTGTCCTAATATATAACAAATTATTTAATTAGGTAAATGAAGATTCCATGTATACTTCTTGGGTTGCACCCTTTCATTGGGCACTAATAATGATTTTAGTTTGCTTGAAAGGCAGTTTTAATTCCCATGTCACCATACTAGACCTTCCCAATTGTATCACTTAGAAATTTGAACTAGGACTCCATGTCTAGCCAGTCCTGTGAAGTCTGTTCAAGCTGAAGGAGCTTAGTGGTCAAACGTTATTCAAGAAATGAAATGATACTAAAGGCGAGAGTTTTTCGAAGGGAAGTGAGGTGTTGGATGTAAGTGTGGATATGATACCAAACTGATGCTGGATGACACTTATAGGCCAAAAAGAATGTTGCTTAGTCACTTATTTGATGGCTGAGACTTAGAATTGCTTACGGTGTAAACACAGGTGGCGATACGATGATTGTATAATGGT
Organism: Ilex asprella; assembly: GCA_023539305.1. Lineage (NCBI taxonomy): Eukaryota > Viridiplantae > Streptophyta > Magnoliopsida > Aquifoliales > Aquifoliaceae > Ilex > Ilex asprella. The sequence goes on from CM042200.1 coordinate 4,811,312, forward strand.
ACGTTAAAGGGTGTATGACACAGGAGAATTCCGGTAATAAGCTGGCTAAAACTTTAGGCTGGCAACAAGGAGAAGTAAATATGAAGAATTAGGTGTTTGCTGTCTTAATTTTATCCAATCTTGTTTCGGTACAAGAAAACTTATTTGCTGCAAGTCTAATCGTTAAGGGGCCTGACTTACCAACATAGTAAACCATATAAAAGAACTTTTTGATCTATTTTGACTTCGCTGATAAATTTACCAGTATACTCTTGCTGTTTACAATCCTACGTTGACTAAATCTTCAGAAGAACATACAAAAATGTTGCAGGAAGCCTAAACAACACAGTATGAGGGTCATGTTGACACTCCTATATCAATTAGATTTACTGAAGAAAATAGAAAATTCTCATTGCATAAGAAGTCTAAATAACATTAGAAATAGATAGTGAGGATAATACTTTCTTAAATTTGAAATAGGACTAAACTAATTTTTTTGCATCCATACTAAATTTCCAAATACTCAATTCACTGCCAAACTTAATATCAAGCACTGTGTGTGTGTGTGTGTCTTGTTTGTGTGCGTGTGTGAGTGACAAGCCCCAGCACTCCTAATCTTCAAAATAATTGAAATGCTCTGACATTGGAATTAAACAAAGCTGAAAAAAAGTTAGCGACTCAACCGAGTACTGCTCATACTTTCCATATTGCCAAAAAAATCTTTTATTTGGTGTGAGAAGTCTATGATTTTGGCTTCCTCAGACAATATGTCTTCTTTAACCAAGTGATGGCTACTACATGAAGAAATAAAGCATCGTCTGATAAGGTGTAGTTGGTGAAACTTTCTTACTGATTGTTACTTTTGTTCAGCTGGATCAGGACGTTATTTTTTGAGTTAGTTTTTGAATTTGGTAACAGGATTCTACTTCTAGTGAATCATTTTTCGCGAGCAATGCATGATTTTCCTGTATGGTAGATGTTCATTCTGAGTGACATGTTCTAGTGTGGGAACTGGCTGTCATTTATTAAGAGTTGATGACTTCTGACATGATTGCTGAAATCTGATCAAGGAGGCAATTTGGTGATTAGTTAGTGATCTTGTAACATCGTGACTATGATGACCTAAGGTTAATGTGGTTGATCATTGTTAGTGTTATTGGCAGGAAGAGTCACAAATGTAAATATTGACATCTATACTAGACGAGATAGGGGTTCAATGAAGGGGACTAGAAGTACAATTTCTTTAAGAAAGATGGTGTTCTCTGTACACTTGCAGTTGGACCAGAATGCACACACACACACACACACACTCTAATGCACACATACAATCAGTGATAAAAAGAGGAGGGGCTGCTAATGTGTGTAAGCTTTACTGATGTTGTCATTGAGAAATGAGAAATGATTCCTGTCGAAAAGTATTTGTCCTGGTGTTTGGATGGAACCTTGTATTGCCTGTGGCTTCTTGCTTCATGCATATACTTGCAAATGTGTTTTCCTAATTCAGTCTCTTTGTTGGATTGTGTGGCACCCCCCCCACCCCCCCAACAAGAACCAACACACACATTGTTGAACTTACAGATGTAGATTTCTCATAATGGCTATTGAATGTATCACTTTGGATGTTATAATGGTGCAACTGCTGCGAAGTTTTTAGTTTATTTTTTTTTTTCACTTGAAGTAGAATTAGCATATGGTGAGGCTTCTATTTGGCCGTATGTTGAGAAGAAATAAATTCACGGCTATATCATCCTTTTGTTTGCATTGGAAATAGTAATGGAATGACTTCTGAATTGATGGATATAGAACAGTTCTGGTACAAGTTTGATTGAATGAATTTGACATTTTGTCTAACTGATCAGCTTGATTATCCAGGTTCATTGCTTTTAATTTCCTCTAGATCTTTGGAGGAGAGTGAAGTGAAGAAGAAAGAGATTGTAAATAGGTATTGTGCAGAGTCATCCCAATTTTGGACTAGTAATTGTAATAAAACTCGAGATGCGTATAATCTTCTGTAAACACGGCTAAAGGTCAGAGGTGCACAATTGTTGTCTTGGGAAGTAAGAGCATGGACCAACTCAAATTCATAGGAATGCATCTTAGTAATGAAGATTTTGAAGAACACATATGAGTATTGACCGTGATGAGAGTGATTTATATTATCTTGCGGTTATCTTAAACATCTTTTTGAACTAGTGCCACAATACTAGATGGATATAATTACCCACAAATTGTGCCTAAATTGACTGCGACGGAATTTGAACTTGAGATCTTAAATAGTCATAAACATGGAACAGTTAATGTCTTGGGCGTGGACCAACTGAAATATAATGCATGATGGTTTGGATCTTAGATTGGAGATATCAATACAAAATGTAGGGCTATATTTATTTTGGTAGAAGAAGTTTCTATTGAATGTGATCCTAGTGATTTCGATCTTGTGGATATCTAAACATTCTCTAAAACTCGATCGTATCACGATATAAATCTAATAATTGTAGTGAATTAAATTAACAAATTAAGTTAATAAATTATGACTTAGTAGCATTATTCTACTAACAAATTGTGTATATTAGACTAGAACAATATTATTGAGATCTAATTTATTGACTTAATTCATTATAACTATTGAATTGACCATAAGTCTCATCAAATATTAAATTATCACTAATTCACCTAATTTTTCTTGTCTTAATTGATCTTTGAAAAAAAGCTAACAATTTCAATTTATTTTTAAAAAAAATTTTAAATCGTCATGGTCTACTGATTTTAATTTTTTATGTTTAATAAAAAATCAAAAATATTTTGGCATATTTTTGTAACACCAATCAAAAAAAAGCGGTTTATATGCAGGAGATAGTAAGAGAAAGGGAGGGCATTTGTTTAATGTAGGAAAGAGAGAGAGAGAGAGAGAGGTGTTTTAGTTGATCAGTTGGATTTTTTTTAACCCTTAGTTTTTATCCTTTTTCCTAAAAAAATTAATTAGGTGCATTTTTAATATTATTGGCCGAGTTCATGAGCTCAAACTGCTCAAATTTATTTTTGATTGGTTCTAAATTTTCATAGGACTTTTTAGGGAACCTAAAGTTTTATGGATCTAAATATTTTTGATTTAGACTAACTATGTACATAAAAATTTTAGGGTATTCATTAAACATGGGATCTATAACTCAAACTTTATTGACCATGTGGTAGAGCCGATCCTATTTTTAGCTGAACGTGACACGATTGATTTATACCCTGTCCTTATCTTAAATATTTTTTTGAATTCGTGCTATAATGTAAACTCTAATTAGGTTATCTACTAATCGTACGTTAACAGAACTAGACTTTGAAATCTCAAAATAGTCATAACCATGCATTAATCAGCAAAGAAAAAAATGAAATTTGTTCTTGTTTTGTCAAAATGGTCATCAGTATAACAGGGTTTGGTGCACCAACAGCACCCACCTCGTTGCTAAATAGTACCCAATGACAAAGACATTGCTTATTTCTTGTTCTGACAATTAGTCCACTGCTATGTAAAGTACCAAGTTGGATGAACTCATTAACAAGAATAATACTATGGCAAACAAACAATTATGTACCATATTGGAAAATTAATTTCAAGTGGTAGACCTTATTTTGATTTATTTGTTGTCATTGATCGTGAAAATAATCAAACCTTCTTGTCTAGATTAAATGTCTTTTATTCCCGCACTCCCTCCCCGCACAGAGAAATAAACATATTCCGACGTATAGATATTTATGCGTGTTACCACTTGTTAAGCGAGATAATGATTGTGTCTCTATTGATATCGATCTAACATAGTAACTATCATATTACGTGTTGTTTTATAATTTGTCTACCATAATTTGTTTGACCTCTAAAATGTTCCACCTCACATCTACCATAATAACTATCATATTACGGGTTATTTTTGTAATTTGACTAGAGAAATTATTTGCATTGATTCTTATTACAAAATATGTTATCTGTCATTTGCATAATTCATGATTAATAGCCCATAAGCAGTTATTCTTCTTCATTGAATTGTATTAATGTGTGTGAGAGAGAGATGATAGAGAGAGAAAGAGAGAGGGAGGTGCATGTGTGTGAGTTAAGGAAAGAGATTAAAAGCTGAGTTGAATAGGGGAGCTTGGAGAGGAGGGGAGATATATATATATATATAGAG
>CM042200.1:4815562-4835427 GCA_023539305.1 Ilex asprella
TAATGTAGGGTTTCTTTTGCTTTTCTATTCATTGAGGCTATGACATACATACACACACACACACACACATATATATATATATAATTTTTTCTTTAACTCCATATATATACTCTAGATTTATACTTTTTTGAATTTCTGGCAAAAGCATGATCACTTTTCATTGGAAAAATACATGACTTACATCCAACTATAGGTTTTTTATTCTCAAACCGTAGATCTTAAATAGTATCAAATTAATAATATTTCTTGACAATCTCTTGCATATTTTTATTGAAGTTTCCTCTATTTTGAGAACTTTGGAACTATATTTTGTGGTACAAGTTGAAAAGTATGAATTACATTTCTTGTAAGGGTGGGATTGATGAACTTGGGTTGCAATGAACTTATATCCCTGAAACGTATATTTTACCTTAAGAGGTTCCAAACTATTATTCGTTTATGGGGATCGAGGTTGAGGGTTAACATACTACTATTGAAACTTTTTTGTTAAATATTGACGCGCCAGTATACACATTTCCTAAAACGTTGTGGCCTTATTGTGATTGATTTATTGGTGATGTGTTTGTGGACCAGATATATTCGATGTGTGGATTCTTGCTAATCAACCTACATACGTACGTGAGATATTCATGTTATGCTCTATTATTTACTGAATGATTCATTCTATGATGAATTTTTCTTCTATGTACCAAACCATAAGATCGTTATTAAATGTCACATGTAAACTTCAAAGATTATACGTTATTTTGTAAATTGAAACCTACCTGTTTTATCTATTTCTAAACCTTGTTTAGGTTTAGAAAAGTTTTCCTACTGAGCTAGTTTTGCTCATTCCCTCCTACATTTTTTAGATTTGGATTTTGAGGTTAATACTAGCTTAAGTGAGCACAAGGACTATGAGGCTGAGGTGGATCCGGAGGTTGATTCGAGTTTGGAGGCTTAGAGATTTATTACCAGTCTTTAGTTCAAGTTTTGGTGATGGAACAATGTCTTTGAATATTACTTAGTTAGAGGAGAGATATTTATTTTTATTTAACGTTTTTGAGATGCAAACCTAATGGTTGATTTATGTTTTGAGAGATTCTTAGTTGGAGGATGTTGGATATGTTTGTTTTGATTTATTTAATGGTATTTTAGTTATGTTGTCATGATTTTTTTAGGTTTTGGAGATAGGTATGTCAGAAGCAGTAGTGAGTGGAGGGAATTGGGTTGGGTCAGGATGATTCTTGAGCAGTTTTGAAAGTTTCTATGCCAATTTGATTTATATTTTCATTGTAGAATCCTATTTTGTATCCATTCTGCTTGTATTGCTCTTGCTTTTAACCTTTCAGCTGCAACTTTTCTAGAGCCTTTCTCAAGGTGAAGCTTTGAAAGGGTACATTTGCTGAATATTGTTCTCTTATTGTAGTCCTAAATCAAGTTGTTCAAATCCATTTGTTGAGTCATAAAGCAGGCTGTTCAGATCCATTTCAGCTTAGCATTTCCTTTTTGGTTTTAGCTTCATCTCATTGATCTTTGAGATTATGTAGGGCTGGATGTTAAATTTGCTCTGGTTCTTTCCTAAGAGTTGCATCTGCTCGTAGACTCTAAGCAGAGGAAAATGACATCTGTGGTAGAAAGTAAAGGTGGTTTGACCACTGTCTTTTATAATATAGTTTAAAGCATCATACTTCCACTATGCACATACATTACTTGAAGAAAAACTTCATGGAACCCTTAAAGAATTTGTCCTAATATATAACAAATTATTTAATTAGGTAAATGAAGATTCCATGTATACTTCTTGGGTTGCACCCTTTCATTGGGCACTAATAATGATTTTAGTTTGCTTGAAAGGCAGTTTTAATTCCCATATCACCATACTAGACCTTCCCAATTGTATCACTTAGAAATTTGAACTAGGACTCCATGTCTAGCCATTCCTGAGAAGTCTGTTCAAGCTGAAGGAGCTTAGTGGTCAAACGTTATTCAAGAAATGAAATGATACTAAAGGCGAGAGTTTTTCGAAGGCAAGTGAGGTGTTGGATGTAAGTGTGGATATGATACCAAACTGATGCTGGATGACACTTATAGGCCAAAAAGAATGTTGCTTAGTCACTTATTTGATGGCTGAGACTTAGAATTGCTTACGGTGTAAACACAGGTGGCGATACGATGATTGTATAATGGTACGTTAAAGGGTGTATGATGCAGGAGAATTCCGGTAATAAGCTGGCTAAAACTTTAGGCTGGCAACAAGGAGAAGTAAATATGAAGAATTAGGTGTTTGCTGTCTTAATTTTATCCAATCTTGTTTCGGTACAAGAAAACTTATTTGCTGCAAGTCTAATCGTTAAGGGGCCTGACTTACCAACATAGTAAACCATATAAAACAACTTTTTGATCTATGTTGACTTCGCTGATAAATTTACCAGTATACTGGTGCTGTTAACAATCCGACGTTAACTAAATCTTCAGAAGAACATAGAAAAATGTTGCAGGAAGCCTAAACAACACAGTATGAGGGTCATGTTGACACTCCTATATCAATTAGATTTACTGAAGAAAATAGAAAATTCTCATTGCATAAGAAGTCTAAATAACATTAGAAATAGATAGTGAGGATAATACTTTCTTAAATTTGAAATAGGACTAAACTAATTTTTTTGCATCCATACTAAATTTCCAAATACCCAATTCACTGCCAAACTTAATATCAAGCACTGTGTGTGTGTGTCTTGTTTGCGTGCGTGTGTGAGTGACAAGCCCCAGCATTCCTAATCTTCAAAATAATTGAAATGCTCTGACATTGGAATTAAACAAAGCTGAAAAAAAGTTAGCGACTCAACCGAGTACTGCTCATACTTTCCATATTGCCAAAAAAATCTTTTATTTGGTGTGAGAAGTCTATGATTTTGGCTTCCTCAGACAATATGTCTTCTTTAACCAAGTGATGGCTACTACATGAAGAAATAAAGCATCGTCTGATAAGGTGTAGTTGGTGAAACTTTCTTACTGATTGTTACTTTTGTTCAGCTGGATCAGGACGTTATTTTTTGAGTTAGTTTTTGAATTTGGTAACAGGATTCTACTTCTAGTGAATCATTTTTCGCGAGCAATGCATGATTTTCCTGTATGGTAGATGTTCATTCTGAGTGACATGTTCTAGTGTGGGAACTGGCTGTCATTTATTAAGAGTTGATGACTTCTGACATGATTGCTGAAATCTGATCAAGGAGGCAATTTGGTGATTAGTTAGTGATCTTATAACATCGTGACTATGATGACCTAAGGTTAATGTGGTTGATCATTGTTAGTGTTATTGGCAGGAAGAGTCACAAATGAAAATATTGACATCTATAATAGACGAGATAGGGGTTCAATGAAGGGGACTAGAAGTACAATTTCTTTAAGAAAGATGGTGTTCTCTGTACACTTGCAGTTGGACCAGAATGCACACACACACACTCTAATGCACACATACAATCAGTGATAAAAAGAAGAGGGGCTGCTAATGTGTGTAAGCTTTACTGATGTTGTCATTGAGAAATGAGAAATGATTCCTGTCGAAAAGTATTTGTCCTGGTGTTTGGATGGAACCTTGTATTGCCTGTGGCTTCTTGCTTCATGCATATACTTGCAAATGTGTTTTCCTAATTCAGTCTCTTTGTTGGATTGTGTGGCACCCCCCCCACCCCCCCAACAAGAACCAACACACACATTGTTGAACTTACAGATGTAGATTTCTCATAATGGCTATTGAATGTATCACTTTGGATGTTATAATGGTGCAACTGCTGCGAAGTTTTTAGTTTATTTTTTTTTTTCACTTGAAGTAGAATTAGCATATGGTGAGGCTTCTATTTGGCCGTATGTTGAGAAGAAATAAATTCACGGCTATATCATCCTTTTGTTTGCATTGGAAATAGTAATGGAATGACTTCTGAATTGATGGATATAGAACAGTTCTGGTACAAGTTTGATTGAATGAATTTGACATTTTGTCTAACTGATCAGCTTGATTATCCAGGTTCATTGCTTTTAATTTCCTCTAGATCTTTGGAGGAGAGTGAAGTGAAGAAGAAAGAGATTGTAAATAGGTATTGTGCAGAGTCATCCCAATTTTGGACTAGTAATTGTAATAAAACTCGAGATGCGTATAATCTTCTGTAAACACGGGTAAAGGTCGGACGTGCACAATTGTTGTCTTGGGAAGTAAGAGCATGGACCAACTCAAATTCATAGGAATGCATCTTAGTAATGAAGATTTTGAAGAACACATATGAGTATTGACCGTGATGAGAGTGATTTATATTATCTTGCGGTTATCTTAAACATCTTTTTGAACTAGTGCCACAATACTAGATGGATATAATTACCCACAAATTGTGCCTAAATTGACTGCGACGGAATTTGAACTTGAGATCTTAAATAGTCATAAACATGGAACAGTTAATGTCTTGGGCGTGGACCAACTGAAATATAATGCATGATGGTTTGGATCTTAGATTGGAGATATCAATACAAAATGTAGGGCTATATTTATTTTGGTAGAAGAAGTTTCTATTGAATGTGATCCTAGTGATTTCGATCTTGTGGATATCTAAACATTCTCTAAAACTCGATCGTATCACGATATAAATCTAATAATTGTAGTGAATTAAATTAACAAATTAAGTTAATAAATTATGACTTAGTAGCATTATTCTACTAACAAATTGTGTATATTAGACTAGAACAATATTATTGAGATCTAATTTATTGACTTAATTCATTATAACTATTGAATTGACCATAAGTCTCATCAAATATTAAATTATCACTAATTCACCTAATTTTTCTTGTCTTAATTGATCTTTGAAAAAAAGCTAACAATTTCAATTTATTTTTAAAAAAAATTTTAAATCGTCATGGTCTACTGATTTTAATTTTTTATGTTTAATAAAAAATCAAAAATATTTTGGCATATTTTTGTAACACCAATCAAAAAAAAGCGGTTTATATGCAGGAGATAGTAAGAGAAAGGGAGGGCATTTGTTTAATGTAGGAAAGAGAGAGAGAGAGAGAGAGGTGTTTTAGTTGATCAGTTGGATTTTTTTTAACCCTTAGTTTTTATCCTTTTTCCTAAAAAAATTAATTAGGTGCATTTTTAATATTATTGGCCGAGATCATGAGCTCAAACTGCTCAAATTTATTTTTGATTGGTTCTAAGTTTTCATAGGACTTTTTAGGGAACCTAAAGTTTTATGGATCTAAATATTTTTGATTTAGACTAACTATGTACCTAAAAATTTTAGGGTATCCATTAAACATGGGATTTATAACTCAAACTTTATTGACCATGTGGTAGAGCCGATCCTGTTTTTAACTGAATGTGACACGATTGATTTATACCCTGTCCTTATCTTAAATATATTTTTTGAATTCGTGCTATCATGTAAACTCTAATTAGGTTATCTACTAATCGTACGTTAACAGAACTAGACTTTGAAATCTCAAAATAGTCATAACCATGCATTAATCAGCAAAGAAAAAAATGAAATTTGTTCTTGTTTTGTCAAATGGTCATCAGTATAACAGGGTTTGGTGCACCAACAGCACCCACCTCGTTGCTAAATAGTACCCATTGACAAAGACATTGCTTATTTCTTGTTCTGACAATTAGTCCACTACTATGTAAAGTAAAGAGAGAGAGGTGCATGTGTGTGAGTTAAGGAAAGAGATTAAAAGCTGTAGGGGAGCTTGGAGAGGAGGGGAGATATATATATATATATATAGAGAGAGAGAGAGAGAGAGAGGTGGGGGGTTGCCCCAAGTGAGAATGGCAACAGAAGATGGCATTTAGTGAGAAGAGAGTGAAAGCACAGGGAAAGAATTTAATTAAAAGGGTTAGAAGATGAACATTGAACAAGCAAGAGAGAGAGGCCAAGATGAGAGAAAGGCAAACAATTAAATTTGTATTTATCATCTGACGTAATACCCCCTCATTACTCTCAACTGTCTCAATTACTCTTGCATTTATTTAGTTTTTAATACTCTCTCAATCTAATACATAGTTCCTTTTTTTTTCAATGCTCGAACTACCTCCCCCCATTCCCCCCCCCAACATGCATTTACTTGATTACCCCTCCTTTTCTTCTAGGCCAACCCTTCTTCACATGATATCAACATTTAATGTTTGCACATCTCATTGTATATTTAATTTTCATCTATTATTGAGGTTATTAACTAACATTGAATTAGTCGGCTACAAATTTAAAGTACATCACCTGATGTGACATGATTTTAAGTTTTTAAATATTCAATGAATTTAATGGGATTCATTAATCTAACGGTTCATATTAAGATAGTATAAAAAATAAGAAGGGTGTGTAGTGTTTGTTGATAATTTAATACCGAGAAAATAACGTTTAACTAGTTGATTAGGCTTCATACATGGTACAATTACATTAATCAAATCAATAAATCCTATGTGAAGAGATCGTGTCGTTTCTAAATTTAATAATGAAACTACATCTTCTTGAACATATATTTCTCAAAAATTCAAATGATGATAGAAAATCATTGTTTCTTGTACTATCATATGCACTGCATTTGTGTTTCACACCAATTTTTTAAAATTATTTCAATCATGTGTCTTTTAAACTGGTCGAGAGGACATAAACTTCATATTTACAAAATTATCCCTTGGGACGTTTGTTTTGTTCTTTCTCAATATCCCTGTGGTCTATGAATTAGGGGGCACGAGGTGACTTTAGCCAAGCAATTTCATAAATGGATTTGACCCCATGGGTCCAACGTTAAATCAAAACCTTTGTGTAAAATTGATGACAAAGTACTAAAAGATACACTATGTCTAAAGGGCAAGGTGCTGATATTTTCTGGTAGATTATTTTTCTAATTTTGTTTTTGATCTTTCGTATATATACCCATGTGTCATGCTTTGATCGGATGTAACAGCAATAACGGGAGCTTAGGTGCAGCTAGCTGCTAATTCCAAACATGAATCGGACGTCTTCCGAGACAGAACTCACCAAACAAGAGCACCAAGCCATATAAAATCATTTAAATTGAAACCATTCAGATAAGAAAAATTGGGCAGGTACAGTTAGTCCATGTACATTATCTTCTGCTAAACCAGAAGAGAACTGAACCCACCAACATAACTGTTAATGCCCATATTACCAACATCCTATGGTTAAAAAACAAAGGAAATAAAAAGTGCTCTCACATTTTCTTTTTTTCGTTTTTCTCTTGGGATAACGAGAAATCGTTTCAACCACACGTCCGTTAAAATAGAGCGCAAGTAGTGCTACCTAAAGTGACAAAAAAGGAAGACATAGCATGAGTCCTAATACTAGCTAGTAAAATTTAAAGCTTGTGAATGGTTTTGCCTCCTCTAGCTCTTCCTTGTCTTCTTGGTGGTAGTGGTGGTGGTGGTGGTGGTGGCCGTGATGTTCTCGTGGCCGACATCGAGCAATACTGTGCTCTTACATTTAGGGCATCTCGGGTCCTCCTCGGCGAGCATGACATACATGAGGCAGCGAGGGCATCCCACTAGCACCATAGACGTTGCTTCGGGGCTGTTGGAGTACCGGAGTGTCTCATCTTGGTTGAGCTCCGACGACAGGCATGAGGTCGGAGGAGACGTCGGAGACACAGTGGATGATCGGCTCGGAGAAGCTACATGAGGGTTAGCCCTTGGTGGTGATAAATTCAGCTTCAAGTCTAGCTTTGGATCATTTCTCCTACTCATCTTTGTATTTTCCAAAGAGATCTTCTCTACACCCTTTGTGAAAAATATCTCACCAGTCTAAATCAACACCACAATGAATAGTCAAATCAATAATAAATCTTTGTAAAACGTAATCTGAATTGAAATACACAAGCTTCATCATATTAATAAGAATTAATATAACAGTAGTGGCTGCTTAGCCGGTGATTGCAAATATCCGAGACTTATTCTACAAAGGTGAGTCCAATGTAACATAGTCTTGGAGAGACTCCTCGAAATGAAAAAAAAAAAAGAATAACTATGATATCATATGATCACACATACTAAATACATAGAGACATGTATATATACCTTGAGACTTTTGCCAAACAAAGGGAAGAGGACAAAGCTCCTGTAATACTGTAGGAAGAAGGAAGGTTAGAATGGATGAGATTACCCGTGGCCGGGAAGCCTCGACGGAGAGCGGCTAGGCTCCAACAGGTGCCTATACTATGGCCAGGACCACCACTAACATAGACTTTTTGAAGTGTGTTTGTGGTTGTTGGGTTTGAACCTCTAAGGCCATTATATATAAGAGGACTCAAGATAGAGAGATTGGTTTGCTTTAAAGAGCTTAATTTAATTATGGGGAGAGGTGGAGGGTGTAGAGGAGTTGGAGAGAGAGAGGAAGAGAGGGAGAGAGAGAGATGAATTGAATAGAATTGAAGGAGGCATGTGGTAGAAGACGAGAGAGTGTAAATTGAGGGGCAGAAAATGTATTAATTGTTGGAAAAAATCCCAAGAAGGGTGCTGAAAAAGGAAAATTGGAGTAACTATTGCAAGAGCAAAAATCATAATTGGTCCCTAAACTTTGCTTTTGATCTCAATTTGGTCGTCTAAACTTTTAATTGTCTCAATTTAGTTCTCAACTATGAATTTCATTTCAATTAAGTCATTCTGTCTATTTTTACAGTTAGATCAAATAAAGAGACTAGTCTGATCTGATCAATTTCCACTGTTTGATCATATGTTTTCATTTGATCTAACAGTTAAAATTGACGAAATGACTTAACTCAGACGTAATTAATAGTTGAGAGACTAAATTAGAATAATTAAAAGTTTAGGGATTAAATTAAAATTGAAGTCAAATTTCAAGGACTAATTATAAAATTTACCCATATTGCAATTAAACAAAGTTGAGAGGCAGGTTTCACTCATTGTCTAGAGGGTCGGTGTGTATGTAATATATAGAGGTGTGTGTGTGTGTGTGTGGAGAAGACTACAACTCAAGAAATGGCCAATGGCTTTTAAAGCTTAACCAAATTTCTAACAAATCCAACCACACCCCATATTAATATTGAATGTATATCTTAAATTCTGCTCTATGCATGACGGATTCAGAAAGGGACTTAATTTTGAGACGTAATATGATGGCTTAATCTATTTTGATCATTTGATTTGAAGTGAGTCGCAATGATCACTAGGTTGCTAACTTACGTTTGAGTAGAATCATTCTTCTTTTAATTTGCTCTCATGATAAATCAGCCATCATTACTTCAAAGACTACTAATAATACATGTCTCTAGTAATAAATTGTGGGCGCGTTATATAAAAAACGTGTCTCTACTAATAATACATGGTGAGCGATCTTTAGATGGTTGCACTAGAAAATTTGTGGCCAAGGAGATCTAAATGCATGTTGGTGATGTATATTGGTTTGTATTTGAATTTTGAAACTATGAATCATTATCCTCCCTTATTGATTGTCATAAATGAAAATTACTGTTTAGACCTAATTAATTTGTTGACATAATGTATCACGTTCATTGAATTAGTAATATATTCCAATTAATGTTGGGGTCTATCGTCAATCTAATAATTGTGATACATTAAATCAACAAATATGATTCAAGTAATATTGCTTGTGATAAATTAGTCACAGTTTATAAAGTTATAACGTTAGGTAAAAAATATTGGGTATAACGGTTATACTTTATCAGTATAAGACATGTAAGCAAGTAGATCCCGCATGAAGAAGTTGCTTAAATATTGTTTTATTATTGGATAGTTATACCATGTCAGTATGACAGCGTGGTGTAATCATTACACCCAATATTGACTCAATGGTTGGGTTGTGCCCCAATGTGATTGATGTATTTAAAGACCATTCGTTGTTATTAAATAACATTGATTGAGTTTGATACCGAGATATGCTGTATTATTATTATTAATAATAAGATCTTCAAATTGCAAGTTGACTAGCTAAGGAGCTTAAAATAATCTGTCCAAAGTTTTAGGCTTTTTATCTTGTGTACACATGACACGACTCTGAATAACTATTTTTAAAATAGCCTTTGACTTCGGGAATTTTGACATATCTATCAATAATAGGGAAAATCTACCGCCGCGATACAGTGCCGAAAATTAGAATTTTTTAATGTGTAAGTTATAATTTTTTTGAGGTGTAAGTTACAATATGTAAAGAGCACGATCGATCATAGAAGATTTTGATTGATTTCGAAAATTATAACTTTCAAGGTTAAGTTACAACTCATAAGGAAGAAATTACAACTATTCAAGATAAACCCATGATTGATCAACAGTATCTGTGATCGATCATGATATTTTCTTGAGGAGTTAAAATATCTCATTTCAAATGTATATCTTTATTATGAAAAATTATGACTTTCAATATGATATCGATTTTTTTTCTGGTACTACAAACTTTCCCTAATCAATAAATAAATAGTAATGTAGTACTTCTCTTTGAGCTCCAAAACCCCATCTCTCTTTCTAAATTTTTGATTTTTTTTATGTTTCTAAATCTTTATGTGGTTTTATCATTGTTAGTTATAATTTACCAAAAATTTCTAATATTTATAAGTGATTTGTTATACAAGTTATTATTGAAGGAAATTTAGAAGATATTCAAAAATAATAATATAAACACAAAATATGACACTTTTCTAAAACTATGTGGAATCCCTTTGACCGAATTTTTAATCTCTATTGTTTAGCCTTGATTTTTACTCTAGTTAAGGCTAGACTCTTACTAAGAACTCCACAAAAAAGGTATTAGTATTCATTATTTTTTTTATTATATCATGTTGTCGTGCATTGCATAGAATGTCGCAGTAATTTTCAATAGAAATGTGTTTTTCGGTGTTGTAAAGTTCTTGCAAATGAGCAGTATATTTATATTTAATCCCAAGAAATCACGAATTTAATTTACAAACCTGGAGGTTGTATATTCAAGTTTGTTCTTAGGATTAAAAATGAGAGCGATACATTTTCTATATTTCCAGTGAATAATCATTTTTTGCCTCTTTTGCATTGGAGAAGAGGGATGAAAGTAAAAAATATTAATTTATTTGTATTTGATAAGATGAAAAAAGTGAAAGGATAAAAAAAATAGATGCATATTTTATAATAATATTTATATATAGAATTAATATATACATAATATGTCATCTATATAATAATAAAATATATGCATATATTAAATAATATAAAGGTAAATAACATGATTGATTTTCTCTCAATTATACTTTCCCTCAATTTCACGCATCGGTAGATCATCCAACATATATAAGTGTGGGACCCACTAGTAAATGACGGGTCCTTTATGTGTTAATGGTAATGGTAGATGATTTACCACTAAATAAAATTAAGTGAAAGTGTAATGAAGATGATTTCATTTCTAAATAGCAGACATTTTAATAAGTATTTAATTTTTTATCCATTTTTTCTCCAAATCTAGAGGGATATATTTTTGTGAATTAGAAGGGATGCTAATACAATCATTTTTTATAATTCCTATTTTTCTTTCTTTCTTACCACACACGATGTTTTATTTATCTTTAAAACTTTTCATCTTTTTATTTTTCAATCATAACAAAATATAAGAGTAAAAAATAAAAAAGAGACAAGAACAAAGGAGAGAGGAAATTAGCTAGGGAGAGAATTTCAGTTTGTTCATCTTCTTCTACGAAGATGTTCTATGTTAGTTCAAAGTGAAAAGGAAATGACCACAAACTACCATAATTGAATAATTAATCACCCAGATTAATTAAAACCTAATTAATTAAGAGGGGCACATGACATTTTTTGTTACAAATTCTAAGGATCATTAAACTTGAATTCAAAATTTTGGGGATGCAATTGATAAAGCTGATAGTTGAGAGCTTTAAGTGATATTTCAAGTAAACTTTAAGGGCCAAAAGTGCACATGACATTTTTTCATTACCAACTTAAACAATCTGTCACCGATTGGATATTTTCTACGCATATTAGAAATTTTAGGAACTAAATCGACACAATTACAAAAATGTGGCAAAAAATGCAATGAAACATGTAATTTATAGTGAAGTTCATACGGTAAATCCACTTAATACATAGATTATTCACGGGTTCAATTAATTTTGACAAAAATAAACTAAAATTAAATACGATACGACACGATTCATTATCAATCTTATTGAAATCAAGTCATGAACAACAGTTCCAACCCTTGAATTTCAATGCTCTTGATCATCTGGTCTATAACCTTTTACTTGCATTGTTGATTATTCCCACCCAAGATCTGGTAAAAGCTATCAGCAATAAAGAGTTTAGTAAATGATTATGGGCAGATATAGTTTCCATTTATACAAACCTTGTTGACTATGCTATTAATGATGGGTTATGGCATTGCTATTATTAGACACTTAACCAGTTCAACTTGATGACTTCACTTTTCACCACAACAAAAAGAGAGAGGATATACCGATATCAAAGGTTATTTTTTATGACCAAAAAATCGTCTTGATCATTATCGTACCGCTTGGATTCATAATTATTATACAATTACACATAAACCATTTATTAACTCGATCATGATCATGATATCTCTTTGGAGATCACTTGAATCTAAAATCTCGAGATATTAACTATTGAATTTTGATGTTTAAACTCCCGAATTTTTTACGTTTTTGTGGACTTCAACTAACCAATCAATAATTGAAAAAAAAATGGAAGAAGAAGGAGACAAAGGAATGACCATAATGAAAACTCCATAACTAGTCATTTTCACTACTATTTTTAGCACCTGAACACTAAGGCTATTAAACCTCTCCATTGATTTTGAATAATATTTCAAGTTCCTTCTGTAAAAGATATCTAGTATTAGCTTCTATGTTTGACCACTTGTAGCATACCTTTCACTTTATCTGGGCACCCCTTTGTTTCATCCATTGGCCACTCTTTGAGTATGTGTTGCCAAGGATCAAAATAATTGGGATCAGTCAAAGAAAATTTTATCTCTTATGAATACTTTACTCCTGACGTGGATGACATGTCTTTGATTAGACTGAGCGAATTAGTCGAGGTGCACGTAAACTAACCCTGACACCCCTAACTGTTAAACCAAAAAAAAAAATGTAATCGATTTTTAGTACAGATATTAGGTGTGCAGGTATAACTGCTGTTTAATTGTTTTGAAAAACTTTCATCAATAAGAGAGTTCTGCTTTTATTGAATTTTTCAGATTGTGCCAGAATAAGTCTTGAGTTTTTAATAAAGGAGGATAGATAATTATGAATTTTAATCATTCAGGTGGCATAGAGTGCATCATTTGGTGTTAAATTGGGTTGAGTTGGTCATGTGATTGAACATGCCGAATTCACATCACAAATTGTTGACATGCACACAAACGAATTTTTGAATTGCGTGTAAAAACAAAACGTAGCACGTCTATATCCGAACGCGAAGTATACGAAGAATGCCTGTTTGGTCCCTTTCGCTTTCATACCAAGACAAATTAATGGGTTATCAAATAAAAGTCCTAGATATGATGGATTGTATGTATCAAACCGATGCAATTTCAATGAAAATCAGCACATTAATATTGCTTTACGATTAGTAATTCTAATTCATACACGAACAATTCATGTGCATTAGATAGTATAGAGGTTTATAGAGGGTAATGGTAGTATGTTCATGCTGTAAATAACCAAAAAAGGGGGATCTGAGACTTAAAAAAATTATAAAAAATTTATATGAATCTGATTTTTGGTGGTTCTTCATCAATTCTATCTTATTTACACCCATCGTGGATAAGTACGTATTTAATTTATACCAGCCATTTATGTCACATGAATGGTGTTTTCGTCAAAATTTCTTGGGATAAAGGGACAATTTTGGTAATTTAGACTGCTTGTGATTAGTTATTGTGATCTAACCAACTATTTATTTTGGAATGAGAAAGGTTTTGTTTTGCACATTTTGTTGCTTTCTGGAATGAATTGCAATTGGAAATATGTCACCAGCTTTCTACTTGTTTATATGTCATCATGACCCTTTGAATTAATGCTTCTCAGTTTGGGGGGTTGCTATCATGTTTGTGTCTTCATAATGTTGGTGTTTGTTTGAATATAAGTAATAAATAATTTACACCCGTTTTCGCTTAAAAAAAAATTCCGTATAAGTAACAACAACTTTTTAATCTCTCGGGGGATTCATGGTTTGGTTGGAATCTACCGTTTCATAATTTTTTAAATAATTTTATTTAAAAAAAACAAGATTGAAATTTTATTTGAGTGTTATTTTGCAAAAGTGATCTACATGCATATTAGAATATTTATAAAACAAGTATATAAACTTATGTATGTTGTTACATATACAATTTTAAAATATAAAATATGATAGATTTTAAAAAATTCATTCGACGGTCTCAAATAGACTCATTCAACGGTCACTAACATCACTTTTAAAATCATTCACATTGCACTGTGTTTTCAGACATGAGTTACCTTTAGTATACAATTAAATGTGAAGGAAATTTACAATATTTGACAAAGAAAAATAAAAATGCAAAACAAATACCACTTGAGAAATTAGTTAAACAAGCACGCAACAAAAAACAAAAAAAATAGAACATTACTTAAAGAACGTTTTCAAACAACATGTAAAATTACCAGGCTATACAAGTTGAAAATATAGGCTATTTTGATGGTCCGATGTCCTCTTTCAAACATTGTTATAGTGAAAAATTAGAGCCAATTTGGATGCAAATTTAGTTATTTTCAAATGTCTATATTGTGACAAAATTTTTGTAGTTATTTTTAGATACTACAATGTAAATGTAATATGTTGAAAGCATTTATGCCATTGACACACACACACACACACACACGAGCTTACATACAATGAACACACAATAAGTTCCAGATAATAGGGGATACATCACTTACATTATTTATCATTTGTATGATTGACAACTATAGTATGAGTTGTAGGATCCATTACGGGATCAAGTCAATGTAATTATATAGAGAGCAAAATAGTGAGATCCAACTCTACAATAAGTCAAGCCATTATGAACACATAAATGTGTCACATGTCAATATTTATAATCCTTCTTGTTGAGTTCATAAAACCGATTTTATAATAAACCAACACATTTGTATGATGATGTCAAAGTTTGCGAGTACTAAATGCAATGGTGTTGGCGTACTAGTTAGAAGTTTGAATATTTTGTTTATATTTCGTCACGAGAAAGGGAAGTGGGAAGCTTCGATCTTAATTATAGAACATAGAAGGGGTATGGAATAATAAATAGAGAAGCAATTTGTTGCATGCTACGTTTGGTTATGTAGAGGGTAAATAATTGTATTGAATAGAAAGTCAAAAGTTGGATCCGAAGAAAAATGAGTTTTCTAATTACTCATTCACCTTTCATGGCTGGAAGCAACTTTGTTTAATCATCTTATTGACTACGTGCATGGTGTGTGTGTGTGAGAGAGAGAGAGCTTATTGGTTATCAAAAAACACTGCTTAATTTGTATGAATAAAATAGTTACTTTAAGCAGAGTTGAACTCGCAAAATCACAATTATTTTGTCTAGTTCCTAGTAGTTCATAGTTGGTCAATTTTTTTTTTGATTTAGAGGTGTTCAAACTAATTTACGCGCACTAGTCCACACGGATTACATCTTGTACTGTGATTTTAATAATATCTAGTAACTTACATATACAAGGTACAATTACAATTATAATATTGATTCTTACCCACAAAAACTGTAATCTTGATACATCTTTATTCATAATCGGAGTGCGAAAAGTATACTGGAGAACTATTATATCTATATCTAATGTGTGACATATAATAAAGGTCTTTAATGGTTATATTCAGTGTCGGAATCAGAATTCTAGTCCAAGAGAGGTCAGATAATAATATATTTAAGAATTTTATTAACTAGAACAACAATTATATAAAATCTATGAGAACTAACTTTTATACAAATAATATTATAAAAAATTAATTTGGGTCATAAAATTCAAAGATCGGTTCTTAATATATTATGATATCATGTAATTACTTTGAATAAATTATCCTCACAAATAATTAGTTTCAAAAGATAAGATAATAGAAGCAAGTCGTGAGTTAAGACATTAATTTTGATATAAACTACATTTGAAATAAAATAATGCACTTTAAAAAAAAAAATTCATTTGGTCGTTAAACTCGTCAAATCAAATATCATATGTTGTAAAATTATTAATTATCCATGAGTTACATCTAGCGGCGAAGTCAAAAATATTTTTTAGGGTGGACACACTTTAACTATAAATTTTATTTTGTTCTCTAATAGATAAAAATAATGGGTTATATTTTTTTTAAATCATGTTTGATACTTAAAGGTTAATTAAATATAGATGAGCCATATAATATTTATGCAAGCAAAACAATAACTAAAAAGAGGTTAATTATAACTTTTTACAAAAAATAAGATTAATTATATGAGAAATGTGATTAAAAATTAATGCCAAAGTCACAACTGATAATATTAATACCAAAGTTTGAAGTTTGTTGCTTGCGACATTCACTAATTACTGGTACTTTGTTTGTTTTAGTGCTTTTGGGGAGAAGTTGAGAATGAAGCGGACCATAATTTTTTTTATCGAATTTTTATTTTTTTTATTGTTGATTTGAATAGATTTATAACGCATTCTATTTTTATCTCAGTCTATTAACTATAAGAGATTTATTGTCCCAATTAATCCAATTTTTTTTATTTAAAGCCATCTGGGTGGATACAATCTAAGATATTAAAAAAAAAATTAAAAAATAAACATAGGTAAAAAAAATTAAAAAAAAATTCTACGGTGGGCCGAAGCCCCTCCGGGTCCATGTGTGCCTTTGCCACTGGTTACATCCATCATTTCACTATTAAGTACGAATTCATGAGTGCTTTCAAATGCACTAATATCAATTTAGCCCCAAAACATACGTTTAATGTTTATTTGGTCTCTAATCTTTTAATTGTGTCAATTTGGTTCCTAAGGTTCTTCATTTGTATCTATATGGTCTAATCCCAAACATCTGTCAGGAAATCGTGACGATTCTGATCATGCGTCAATCACGTAGTTCTTAATTTTGTGTCTATTTGCTCCATAAAATTTCTAATTTGTGTTTATTTAATCCCACGTAATTAGCGCATGACTAGAGACGTTGACGATTTTTTGACAGATATTTGGGATTAGACCATATAGATACAAATTAGAAATCTTAGAGACTAAATAATTGGAAGATTAGAGACCAAATAAACATTACACATATACTTTAAGGATTAAAAATATATTTTACCCCAAAAAAACTATCTTTATTTGGCCCTGTCCTCCCCCCCTTCCTCCTCCTATTGCTTGCTTTATATGGCCTCTGCTAAGTTTTTACAAGAGTGAAGAGTACAATGAATTGAATGTGTGGAGTCACACTCACTCTGGTAAATCAGTTTCTGTGACAGAAACTTTATGTTTGTGGGACATTTATTCAAAGTACCTTACAATAACATTTTTTTTTTTTTTGTGTGTGTTCTGGTTTTCTGAAACATCCCAGGCTTGTGGGTACATAGTAATTTATGTTTGATGTTCACTCTCCAGGGTATTAATTGTGAATGTGGGTTGAAGTTCATGCATAGTTAAATTTAGGCTAAGCTGGGAACATTGCCACATGCTCCAGCCCAACATGAAATTAACGAGTTAGAATTGATTAGTGTTCAATATGAACTTAAAAAAGGATACGATGCACAAATATGAATAATAAATATGTCAGTTTAGTCTCCAACAAAAATAACTCAATTCTAACATGATAAACGCATTTAATTGTCATCATACGAAGAAAATATTAACTTTTTTTTTTTCCATTTTTTCTAATTCTCGATATGAATTTGTATAGAATTTGTGGCTTTTTACTTGGTTTTGCTAGTGTCAAGATTGAATAGGTTTTAAGTTTATTCAGAGTCCTGAATTTATGATTCACGAATTATGCATATCAATCTAAACATGACAATTTTAGTGTATGTATTCGGTTGGTGTTAGAATATCTGATAGGATTGATTGAAAGCATAAGATTAGGAATGATATTAGTATCTAATACAAAATTAAAATAATATGACCCAAATATGATGATATAGTTTGGATGCCACATCCAATCCCTGCATCTTTTTCTTTTATCCTTTTAATTTTTTTCCATTATTTACATGCAGATTCAAACCTTACCCTTCTATCTGCAAGGACAAGAAATACTCAAATTAATTGCTCCATGGTGCACTGCAGCTAGAACTGTTAAACAAGTCGAGCTTGAACATTTTTTTAAGCTCGTTTATGTGTAAATAAAAGCTCGATTAAGTTTAAATGCAGCTCGATTAACAACTCTAACCGCAACCTATATAAATGACCTGCTTTCCTAAGCTTGGAGCTCCTTTTGAAAATAATAATAATAATAATATGCTACACTTACAACCTTTGTACATCACCTCAATGTACCATTAGATTCATGAGTTTTATTGACTTTATTAAATTTTCAATGACTAAAATTATGTCACATTAAGTAGTGCAAGTTAGCCTCAATGTACCATTAGATTTGTGAGTCACATTAATTTTATTAAATTTTCCATGACTAAGATTATGTCACATTAGGTAGTGCAAGTTAGGTGATCTACAAAGGTGATGTTCATATCATTATTGAAAAAAAAAAGGTCGAAAATGGAAACTCTTACTTAAGCTTAGCTTTACTTAAATGTTGTCAGCAAATTTTCATTTTTACTAGAGAATTTTGTTCGAATTTTGAAAGTTTTAAATTATATAATTTAAATCATCGAAAGATGTTTATTACTTTTTCTTCCTAATCAAACATAATGTTTTTTCAATTTTATATTTTTTTATTTCTCAATTTTTTTGTCCTTTTTACTTGCTTATCATATCAAATATAGACTTAAAAATTAGATTTGATAATCTCAACCATTGATTTTATTGTGGGTCCCAATATTTATTGAGACTCACTGCCTATTCAATAATTGAAATTATCAAATTTAATTTTTAAGTCTACTTTTTACGTTTATGCAACATTACTTTATCCGAGTTTCTCATTTTACATTACAGTCATCCCCCCCCCCCCCCACACACACAAACATATACATACATCTATGATTTTATACAATTTGAAAGGTGGCATGTCATTAATATATGTGACCTATGCATAAAACTCCCATTCAGCAACTCTCAACTTCCCCTCATTGAAGTGCATGCAAAGCATTCATATGAATTGGCTTCTTGAGAGAGAGAGAGAGGGAGAGAGTCTGAGAGACTTTATTTCTTTGCTAGCTCACATACATCAGAAGAGCATTCAAACGCCATTACCGGATCCATTTCTTGTACCAACCAAACCCATCAAGAACCTTCATTTATAGACGTGTATATATAAATAATGTGTGTTAAGCCTGTCAATCGTGTTGGGTGAGACGAATTCATGTTGAGTCTTAACGGGTTTGTGTTAAAAAATACTCTACTCATATTCAATTTATTTACTAATTTGCACCTAACAAATCGTATCATATACGGTTTGTATTTGATATAAACTGTATATAACTGATATATAGATATAAATCTTCTAATTTCGTATCATGTTGATATCATATTTTGACACCTAGTGTGTGTGTGTGTGTGTGTTAAGAACATTGAAGTGTCCTCTGTAATGGGTCAATATTTGTGTACTGTTTATAATTATCTCTGCGGGCTCTTAAATGGTGATTTAAAAGCAACACCAATCCATGTATTGTTGCATTTTTCCATGAGATCCTTTAATGCCCATTAAAAACTATAATCACCTAAATAATTATCTTAAAGATATGCCAGAT
>CM042200.1:4835527-4853533 GCA_023539305.1 Ilex asprella
TCTTCTGCACCAGCAAATCCCATGTCACTCAGTCTCTCTCTCTCTCTATCGACGAAGAACCAACCCTAAAATTATTAGTCTTCTCTCTCTCCTTTAGCCCATCTCTGTGTGTACGTGTGTGTGTGTGTATATATACATATATACACACACACACACACATACATATACATAGATAGAGAGAGACAGAAAACCCCTGCCTGAAATGGCAGAAAAATCACCAAAAATTGCCAGCAGCTCCCCACCACTGCAACACCCTACAATGGCCACCCTCATCCAAAACGTCAACCCACCTAAGCAAAGAACGTTGGGAGATGGAGAGGGAGAAGGAGAGGGAAAGAGAGAGAAATTGAAAAGATCCAATGCTTAAAAGATTTGAGAAATCAAAAGGACAACAACAGCTTTGGGGGGCTCGATTTTAATAACAATGGTTGTTGGGTTGTGTGTGTGATGTGGTTAAGGGGGTGGTTATGGAGATGGAGGTCGTGGGATTTTGCTGGATTGTTGTGGTGGTGGTGTGTGTTGTGTGATTGTGGAGATGAAAATGAAGATGGGGGTGGAGGGTTACTTCGTCACTGGCAGTGATGGTGCTCGATGTATGTGTGTGGAGAGAGAGAGAGAGGTGGTGGTGGTGGTGGTGGTTTCCGTGGTGTGCAGGCAGCGATGAATGGTGGGTAATGGTGCATTTAGGGGCCTAGATTGATAAATAGAATTTACATAAATATGTTATATAATAAATAGAAAATTCTAGTTTTTAACAGATTAGTTTGATAGATTATGAAATTAAATATTTAATTGGAAAAAATTTAGTTTAAATATGAAATATAAAATAGAGAAATGATAAAAGAGAGATGAGATAAAATTTTGGTCCGACAATTATTATTAAGGAGGAAGACGCCGAGACTCAAATCTTTGACTTTCAAGTCTAATAGTGAAGGCAGTAAGTCATTCGGCCAACTACTAAAACTCAAATAGGTTGCTTCATTTACTCAATTTTCGGGACATCTTTTTGATCCCCTAAGGTCATTGAAAATCTAATGTCTTTTCATCTGTATCGACAATGTCACATTTCAATTCACGGAAAAGCCAAAAGAAAAAATCACATCCCAATTTGACCTGCATGAATCGGGAGGACTAAGAAGAATGGAAATATTAATTGGCCTCGTATTCAAACTCACAACCACATAGTTATTAGCCCAACACAACCCCCAATTCCTAATGAAAACCATGGTACATGTAATACTCGACTACTCTCAATTCCTAATGAAGCTATGGTACAAGAAAACTACACCACGAGATTTATTAGAATCTGGTATTGGTTGTGAAGTGGTTGAGCAATCCACCTTCTCCTTTAACTTTTAATTTAAGGATGATGCCAATAAGCATGGAGTAGAACTTTGTTTGTTTAGCCAAAATGAGTAATTTATTAGACATTTGTTTTTTTTTTTTTGGTTCAATAGTGAGGGATGTCAAATCTAGCTTATACGCACTTCGATTAATCTCTTCTCAATCCAGTTAAAGGTAGACCGTCTACGCTGAAACTAGAGTATTGATGAGAGATAAATTCTTCGTGGCTTGACCTCAAGAAATTACTAAGATTCAAACGTAGGACGTCTGAGTTTACAAGTTATCCATGTTACCAATTGAGTTACTTTTGAAATTAATTAGACAGTTTTTTGAATTGTAAGTACACAAGAATGAAAAGTTAGAGGTGGCATTAATTATCCCAACCAGTGTGACAAAGAGCGATGGCAACCTTGAACTAAATCTTCTAGATTAGATTATTTAGGACAATTTGGATAAAAAAGACAAGCTTAATCTAGATTAGATTAGGGCAATGGGCACACGTCTTGTTTCTCTGGAGACTTGAAAAGACTGTCCACCACATAACTTTCTCACGGCCTCTTGATTAAGATTGCCAACCACTACTCTAATTATTAGTAATAATTATTGTAGGGACCATGGTATCATGAGGAGGTAACAATTTTTGTGGTCCGATGTAGGCAAGACATTGGTTTTGGTTACTGCCTTGTTTGGAAGCAAGTTCAAGAAAGAATCGAGTTTTCTCAGATTTGACCCGACTATTTTTTGGGTTCATTTACCACCAACATAACAAGGTTTGCCCGCTCTGTTCAAATGTACATAGGTGTAGTAATTATTTACGTTGGTATGCATGTACATGTATATAGGGGTGTCAAACATGTCGGGTTGGGTCAGTTTCGTGTCGTGTCACTTTTTGTCTTATTTTTTTCGTGTCGTGTCATTTCGGCACGTGTCGGGTTTGGATCAATATTCGTGTTAATAAAAAATTATTTAATTTCACAACAACTAATATAATATTATTTAAAAATTATAAAATTCTTATTTAGGAATATAATACTCGTTAAATAATTATTTTCTATCTACAGTACCCATTAATCGTGTTATTCGTGTCGAACCTGAATTTGACCCATTTATTATCGTGTCAACTAATCGTATTTTTTTTGAGTTCGTGTCGGGTTCGGTTCGAGTCGGGTTCGTGTTCCAGGTTAAAAATTGACAGCCCTACATGTATAAGAATAGAGATACAAAAATATATATACACCGCTTCAGAAATTCGTTAGGCTGCTTCGATTCTATCTCCGAAGAGGAAATTCCCAACTTCCTGTGCATAGTTTCCCCTGCTAGGATGATGCACTCACTGTTTTAGCAATCACCTAATTCTTTTTCCTACTTGATGTTTTCTTGAAAAACATAATTTGGAAGAAAATAGATTATTCAAAAAACTTGGGTTGGATATATCTTTTATAAGCTAATGTGCCACAATGATCGAATCTATATTTCAAAACTCATTCAATGGTAACCAACATTATCTTCAAAATTATTCGCATTACACTTTATCTTCAGACACAAGTTACTCTTAGTGAGCTTAGAGTTGGGGATGACAACTTCTGACACGACACGTAAACACGAATTTGTAAATAATATGACATTTTTAACGCGAATAATAAATAGGTCGAATTAATGTTGAACACAGATAACACAAATTTGACTCGATTAATACGTTTGACAAATATTATAAGAATAAAATGCCTAATTTTTTATTTTTTCTCAAGCACCAACATAATCCTAGAACCAAAAAAATTATATATATGTTTTTACTTATTTTTATTATTATATTTATTAAGTTAATTTTTACTTTATAAAAAAATATGAGTTTTAGTTCAATTTGGAGATAATGTAATATTAAACTTAAACCTTAATGTTGAAATTTTAATTCACAGATTATATAAATTAACACGAACACAACACTATTAATTAAATGGGTTAAGTTCAAATTGATTAATGCTCGACACGAAACCGTAAATAACACGACGCAATTACCACCTCTACTTACATTTTCCTTCTTTCCATTTTTTCCCCTTCACTTCCTGCAGGATTGTGACTCTGCAATATGTTTTACATGTAACATGACCCCGTGATGTTTATTCTTTGGTAAGTGTTTTAGATTGTAATTTCAGAGTTAAAATGATGGTTCTATAATATTTTCCTGCATTGCATGTACATGAATATCTTGGCAATTTGCATGTATTCCAGATCCTAAAACAGAAGTTCCAAGCACATGGAAGGTCAGTTGATCACAATGAAACTGGGAACAGATATCAAGATCCTCGGATGGATACAGAAGACAGACAAGGCCAAGAAAGGGCAACAATCACTACACAAGATGAATCTTGGTTTGGTAAATTGAAGTTGGTCTTAAGTGTGTCATGGTCTACGACGACAATGACGGCATCCGGTTTATTGCAAGACCTGGGAGGAGCATCCTCAGAATTTAGTTCTCTGAACTTATTTCAACAATCTCTTAGGATACAACAAAACAGCAAAACACCATACAGACCCTGATTCTTCTGATTTCAAGAACTATTCCCATAATGCAAAGAGAAACTACACCTCTATAAATAGAACTTGTGCTAACACATGGCTGGATCCTTGGATTCAAGAGCCAATAGTTCATAAAATATATCTCTATTTGTAAATGCGTCCCGAATATCAGCATCAAAAACGAATATTCAACAGATATGAAAGTGAATAAGCAGTCTGTATGTTTACTCTCAAATCCACATATATTAAAACACCAAAAAAAAAAAAACTACACGGCTTTCAATACAAGTGGGGTTACTTAAGTATTCTATATGTCACATGCCAAAATGATATAAAATGGAATAATTATACCTATGGCGGCTTGGCAATAAAAAACTAATTAAATCTTAGTTCTGGTTCCTTTAATGACCCACATTCCCATTGCTGGTATACCATGATCAAAAACTCTTCCAATATACTAAATTTGAGCTACAACTTTCATTTCAAATGAGACCCAACATATAATTCAACTGTGGCCTCAAAATGGTTTCACTTGAATAGATCAGTTGTCTAATATTAGAAGTATGGTATTCCTGAAAGAAACTAATTACAATTAATTTCATTCTTTTTTTTTTTGCTTGGCTTGCCAAGTATGGAACGCTAGCTTTCACTACTTTAACACTATGTTCCCTGCTGGCCCAGAGTAGCTTGAAAATCTATAAATGTAGGGGTATCATAGATGTCAAAATAATTTGACAAGCAAACAAATTGGCAGCATCACAACTAAAATACAACAATCACCCCCCTTCTTAACTGAAGGTGAATATGGTCAAAGCTTACTTGTAGATATAAATTCGCATCATGATAAGATCAATAGAGTAACAAGACTTTTGCAGTGTGGAGTGGAGAAGTGGTCTTTGAAGTTCTAAAGTTTGCTTTTGGGTCAATATTCGTTATCTTTATCTCTTTGGAATCCGATTGTGAAAGGAGTGGGGAAAATATTAGATTGATGGAAATGAGCTTTCATTACCAAAAGGGCAAACTAACTTTAGTGCAATCAATTTTAGCCAATATTCACACAAACTTCTTATCTTTACTTAAAATGCCAAGGAAGGTAGCCATGAAGATATAAAAGATGATGAGCAATTTTTTGTGGGAAGATTGCGGTGAGGGGAGGAAGCATCACTAGATTAGTTGAGAGGTGGACTCTAGATGAAGGGATAAAAGTGGTCTTCCGATTAGAAATCAAAGGCAAGAAAGATTGCGCTCGTGAACAAGTGGCTTTGAAAATTTTGCTTAGAAAAATATTCTCTATGGCATTTGGTTATCAAGAATAAATAGTGATTACAAGCCAATAGATGGAACACTAATGGGTTCAAAGGGACGTTTCCATAGCCCATGGAAATTTATATCCCAAGGATTGACGAGGTTTTTCCAAAATTTTAAGTTTCTTGTGGGTAATGGAGAGATAATTTGTTTTGAGGAGGATACTTGGACGCAGTAGTTATCTTTTTCATCTACATTTCCATATCTATATCATTTATCATGCTTTTATGGGTAGTCAATTGCTTCTATGGTTTGGTCTTTTATTCAACAATGCTCTTTGATTTTTTTTTTTTTTTTGATTAGAAATGCTCTTTGGATTTTGGATTCTGTAAGAACTTAGACGCTAGAGATACTAGGGATTTGATGTCATTACATTCTATTTTTAATTGTTTTGTGTTGAATCAATAGTCATGCAACAAAAGATTGTGTGTTTTTGAGTCTACGTGTGTCTTGTTTAGTAAATCATTCTTTAATTCTGTGGTAGATGATTCTTCATATCCAGTCCCACTGCTAAGGCTAAAGTGTCTATTAAGGTGCAATTTTGTTTGCATAAAATACTAACTACACATGGTAAGATTAATACTAATGATGTACTTCAGAAAAAAGCCTCAGACTTGTTTGCCATCGCAGTGATGTGTGATGTGTAAAGGTGCTTTTGAGAGCCTTGGTCATCTATTTCACATTGTCCTATTGCCTTGTCGATGTGGAAATTTTTTAGCTTGGAGGGTTTGAGCTAGGTGGTTCTTAAGTCGCCTATTTCTTTGGTTATTCAAGATTGGAAAGACCTTGAGGGGCTTAATAAAGGTGTGAGTCTTTGGAATTGTGCTCTTACTACTATTTTCTGGATTATTTCGAAGAGGAAAAAATCTACAATTTGAGGATCATAGTGAGTAGATGGAAGAATTATGTGATTTTATTATTTTTCAGCCTTATTTGAGGCTTCGGTTACCACTTTTTGTTTTGTTGGTGAGAGATGGAGGGCTACATGCGACTTATAGATTTTTTATGTAATTTATTCTTTTGCTTTTTGTTTCTCAATGCTGGATTCCTTATCCAACTTGTTTATGTACTTTTGAAATTTTAATATATACAATGTTTAGTTTCCTATAAAAAAAACTAATAGTAGGCCATTAAGCAAAATACCAAAAATTTTCGACAAAGAACCGAATGTAAAAAATCCCCAATAACACTCAAACATTGCAAACTAAAACCACCCCAAGCTATAGAACTTTTATTCTCAAACCATTGGAAGTGTACACAAAGTAAACATCAAAATTCTTCTCACATACTCAAGAAGTTAAGATTAAAGCATAAATGGCACTGAATCTCCATTGCTTTCGATTAAACCAAAAAGAATTCATTAACCACACAATCAAAAAAGTCTGAGCAAAAACTAAAAGTAAACAAACCCCATTAACATTTAAATATCCCAAACCATTAGCATCCAAACTAAACTATAAAAACAATTCAACAAAATCAAAACCAAGCTATAAATCCTCAATTCTTAAGTCAACACGGAAAATACCCATAAACATCAACATCAAAGCTGTTCCAAACCATTCGTAATGATAATAATAGTGTGTCCCCATACTTCTCATGCAACCCAACAAGAAACAATTCCCCAATAGCTCCAACGATAACAGAAGCTGATCATAACCCATCACAGATCAAACTATTGACTTTTGACAGCCACAAAAGAGTAACAGCAATTGCATCCATATGATCTTAAAGATTTAATTTACAAGTTTGCTCGATGAATCGACATCCAATTTTTAATGGGTACTTGCATTTGCATCCAAAATCTCAGAACTCTTCCCACATACTTAAATTATAGCACAAAACAAAATCAAACCATGGAAAAAAGAGACCAAAAGCCATTTCCGCAACATTCAACTGACAATACAATGCCAATCCACAAACTATTGATTAAATATAAAAACTTGTTTCTCTAACCAAAACTCATGGTCCCCATAAATGCAGTCAACAAAATTGTTTCAACATGCTCAAAATTAAACGTTAACAGTGACAACCATAACCTCCATATTTTTCCATCAAAAGAAACAATGACACATTAAAAATAACGACAAGATAGTCTCATTAAAACACATGAATATCTAAAACCCTTTTCAGTACCTGTTTCTAGCACCACCACCATACCCACCACGGCCACCAAACGGCGGCACCGACTGCACCATCATCTGCTGCTCTTCTTTCAGCACAATGCCAGGGATATCACTCATACCCAGAGTACCCAAAAGCTCAATGGTCTCCTTGTCGACCTCAATCCTTTCAGTCTTGATGGCAGACTCATCAGGTACAAAGTCCATGCGCCTCTCTCTCTCCTCCTCTTGCAGCTTCAGAGAGATGCCTCGGACTGGGCCCTTCTGGATTCGCTTCATGAGGTGGGTGGAGAACCCAGCGATCTTGTTGCGGAGTCTCTTGGAAGGGATGATTGCCACCTCTTCGAGGATCTTCTTGTTGGTGTGGAAGTCCAAGGTCATCTTGGAGTAGTACCGCTCGATCACTTGGCGTGAAGACTTCTTCACTGTCTTTGTACGGACGCGACCCATAGTTGCCCAGGACGGAAGGGCGGGTGGGTGGATTGATCTGTGTGTGGCGGGTTGCTAGGGTTGGGGAGGGGAAGGTGGAGGTGTGAGGGAAGAGAAGCTAGGGTTTCGGATTGGAAGGAGGTATTTATCTGGTAAAGTGGGCAGTGGAAAATGACTAAAATGGTGTTCGGTTGAAAGTTGGATTTTTTTTTAATTTTTTAATTTTTTTTTATTAGAGCACTCATCAAATTTTTTTTTTTTTGGCCCAATTTCACGACGAAAAAACGATGAAATTTGAACTTGCAGTCTTATATTCCAGCAATAGAGATGATGGCTATTAAATAAACTACTAATTCACTTATTTATCCATCGACAAATCAAAATTATCAAGTAAATACTCGAGAATTACGGGCGCGAGTCAAATTAAAAATTTTAATTTTATATTATAAAAATTTATTTTTTATGATTGTCACTAAAAAATCATATTTGTATGACCCGAACTCTTTTCATTTGAATGTATTATTCGAAACCCTTTAACCTATGCCTCTCTTTTTACCTAATCTCATAAATTACTCATTTTTCACATTACGCTTTAAATTATTGGTTTGAATTTTATATTACCCTAATCGTAAACTTTTATCCAATTTTAGGAGCAAATAGAATTCTGCCCATCTAAGGAGGAAAAGACAACATTTTCTAATATGTGGAATTTTATTTTGTGTTCCGATTTGCTGTAAACAAAAATGGATAGAAGCCAACCATTACGACAATGTAAAACTCAAATTAATAATTTAAGGTACAACGTAAAAAGCAGATAGTTTATTGGGTAGTTTAGAATGAAGGGCATAATACAGGGAGTGTGAGTGTCATTTTGCATATAAAAAATAACATGTAAGAGCAACTCCAACCCTGCTCAATAAAATAACTACTCAAAATATATTTAAATATTATATTCTCTACTCTAGTTAGTCACTTTTTCAAATTCATTCCAACCACGCTCTCTATTTTAGCTAACTATTTTAACTAACTTTAACTAATTTCCAATAATATAATTCAAAAAATAGCAATTCAACTATATATTGTATAAATTTAATCAATTATGGGTTACAAGAATAAATATTATAAAAGATAAGCTACAAGAGTAAATATCATAAAATTTTTGTAGGGGGTTTGCTGAATTTTTTGGAGGATTTTGTTGAATTTTTAGAGGAGTTTTAGTGGAGTTTGAAGAGGGAGGATTGCTGCAAGTTGATTCTGAGGAAACCCCACATGAATTTGAGAGGAAGAGGGGGTGAGAGATTGTGGGTCTGTTGAATTTTCGCCATTCCAAATTCTGAGATATGGTGCTGAGAACAAAGAGCCATTGATGGTGCTTGAAACCCTAGATTTTACAAGTCGCAGATTTTGGGAGATTACAGACAAATTTCGAGTTCGAAATTTACTGAATTG
Source organism: Ilex asprella (assembly GCA_023539305.1). Taxonomy (NCBI): domain Eukaryota; kingdom Viridiplantae; phylum Streptophyta; class Magnoliopsida; order Aquifoliales; family Aquifoliaceae; genus Ilex; species Ilex asprella. The sequence goes on from CM042200.1 coordinate 4,844,692, forward strand.
TACGAGAAGCCTTCAGTCGGTGGAGCAAGTCTTCTGTGATGAACCCTTCACAGTTCCTGGGCTTGTGCTTTGCCTCAATTTGATGTAAATAAAGACAATACCTGAAGGAGGAAATGGAAGGCAGCGGTTGTGCAGAAATGGAAGGAAGGCAGCAAGTGGCGAGCGGATTGCGCTCTCTAGATCTGGCTAGCGTGGAAGACTTCGGCCATTTTAGCGAGCTGAATGGCGAGAGCGTTGTAGCACACGAACATAGTTTTTGCTTGCTAAAATGGCTAAAAGGCAGCGGTTGGCGAGGGCGTTGGAGATGCTCTAATAGTTGTTATTCAAACTATTTGACAGTCTCTAGTAATGTGATAGATTAATTAAGAGTATATAATATGTTAAATTGTTCGTGCCAAAGTTTTTTTTGGTTATACACCATTATAGGGAGAATGACCGTAGATTTAAACCCGTGACTTTAAGGTCTAACGATAATGACAGTGACACTCAAACTAATCATTAACTTCAAACTCATTAAAAGACAATCATCCATTACAAAACAAAGGAACATGAATAAACATTGTGGGGGAAGAAGAAAAACAATACTGGTGCAGGGCAGACCCACTACACATGGCTACCGCCACTACAAAATTTGGAGATGGTCAAATGTATGTAACATAATTTTAAGTCGTATGCGGAGAGATTAAACAACAGTACTGGTTCAAGAGATCATGTTTTTAAGGGCATTTCCAAAAGTTGGATTGGTTGTATGGTAACCCCCATCAACAACAAGATTCAGGCCACTCACATGTTAGACTCATTGCTTCCGAGGTATACTGCCGCCTCTGCCACATCTTTAGCCCCTAACATCACTTCCTTCAGGTTGGCAGACTCGAAAACCACCTTCTGTGCTGCTTTCTCGTCCATCATTCCAAGCAGGTTTCTCATCATTGGGGTGGGCACTGAAAATGGAGAGATACAATTGACTCTAATCCCATACTGCCCCAATTCCACGCATAAGTTCTTGGTGAGTCCTACCGCAGCATGCTTTGAGGCAATATAGACATGAGGAACCTTAGCAGAACACATAGAAGCAATGCTTGAGGTGAATAAAATGCTGACTCTCTTTGTAGGAATCATAACTCTGGCAGCATGTTTGGCACCCAAGAATCCAACAAACACATTAACATCGAACACCTTTCAAAAATCGTCCCGACCCAAGGCCTGTATTCTTGGATCCATGTTACCCGAAATTCCTGCATTGTTGAACATTATGTCAAGCTTACCATGCTTGGCAATAGTAGTGTCCACTGCTCGTTGGACATCCAATTCTCGGTAACGTCGCAATGGACAAAGGAAATCGATTCATCTGAGCCAATTTCTTTGCAGAGGTTATGGCTTAGATCGACCTTCGCACCGTGTCTATTAAAAAGCCTTCCAGTGGTCTCACCAATGCCGCTAGCACCGCCAGTAATCACAGCCACCTTGCCTTGTAGCCTGCAAAGTCTAATGAGGTGGATTCCAATTTCTAGCCTATTTGCACAGTTTAGATCAGAGGAAGCAAAAAGATCTAAAAAGATGGATGAGATATTAGGATCTTACCGTTTCACAATGGGTGTCAAGGAGGAAGAGCCTTTCATCATTCTCAGTCTAATTATTGTAGATGAATGTGAAGCTTTGATAAACTGTGTATTTAATAAGCCAACTTGGTTAAGAATAAAGACTAGATGTACTGTTAAATAAAGGAAAATTTTAGTCCGGCCCACTAATTAGGTTCATGTGCACGGTTATTATTTAGCCAATCTTACGAAAATTATGTCATGCGTGCCTAATCTGAGAATTGATATATGAAAATTTTGAGTCAAAATTAAATCTCAATGTAGAAGGAAGAAATGACTTTGTTATTATTACGAAAGATAAAAACATCCCCTCCTCTTCATCATCCTATACATTCTTCTAACAAAATTGAGATCTGCACCTAGTCAACCACCCCCCCGGCTCACTGTGGTAGAAACATCCCGAACTTCTGCCACCACTTCGACTCAGAAAATCGAGTCAAATCTACATTGGATGTGTTGATTTTGATTTAAACAAATTTTGGGGAAGGTGAAGAGCAAAGGGAAAATTTGGGTGATTTTGTTGCGGCGGCGGTGGTAGTGACTACTGACGAGGCCGAATTTGACTGGGCTAACCTCAACAAAGATAAACCAAGAAAACCCAAATTAAACATGGGTTAACCCATCAGGAGAAAATCCATAAGGAGCTAAGGGGTCATCACCCAAAGCCTCAAGGATGACACCCAAAAAGAGGGAAGACCCCTTGGGCGCCGCCCATGGCAGGCCCCTCGGGCATCTCCTCCTCTTTGCTCCTTAGTACTCCAATCAAAGTCCAAGACAAGTCCAACTCCAAGCCACACTGATTCAAGACAAGTCCGAGCTCAAGACGAGGAGTTCTCCTCTGAAAGAATAGGAGCACGAGGGAGAGAATGACGGAATACGGAGATCACATTCTATCATAACTACACTTACCAGAATGGTAGAAGACCTCTCCCTCACGTCACCACCTCACCCTCTTACCCTAGTTATATAATGTAAGTCATCTCAACATGGAGGGCACGCCTCTGAAACCTACACATGGACCCTTATACACATTACTCTCCCTCTCTTTATCTCACCCAAAGCATTGTAACACTCATCAGAGTTATTCTCCCAGCGACGTCACCCATCAATAAAATACCACAGGCCACCATTGCTACTCCCGAGAGTGGACATAGGTCACCTTGACCGAGCCACTATAAATCTTTGTGTTGATCTATTATTTACTATTTTACTCTTGATTGTCATTGATTGTTTGTTAATTGCTCATTAATCACACCCGTTGACATACTTGATTGTTGATCTTACACAAGATAATTTTGTGCATCATCAATTTGGCACCGTCTGTGGGAACGACTGAGTTTCTATTACCTTTCAACCCTCTTGCAATCCAAGACGATCACGACTAGGTCAATGTCTCAACAGCCGGGAGACGACAACCTAGCACACCGGGAGTAGGTTCCATCTCCCCCCGCACCTTCAGAGCCGTCTACTACAGCGACCCCCTTCGTTGGGCAACAGCTCTTACAAACCATGCAGTCGCTGCTAAAGTATAACAAGCAACTCGTTCAACTGATGCTCACCAAAGGAAGGGTCACCCCTCAACTTGTCGTCCATGCAAGGGGAGTCCCACGCCCTCCAACAGGAGAAGAGTCACAACCTATAATTTCTGGGCATCAGACAGCCTTCACCATGGGGGTTCTAGCCAGAATGCCCTAAGGCCACACCAGGGCACACCTCACCTCGCAGTCCTTCCACAGCGCGCAGAAAGCTCACGTGTTCCCCCTCTACACGTATCTGAGCAAGAAGACGAAGGAGAGGGTCAGTATGACAATCATGGAAGCCAGTACCATCACCCTACAGAAGACGTTTCCAACCAATGCGACAAGAAGATCAAAGAGGTACAAAATCAACTCGGTAATGCCCTCAACGTCATCAAGGCACAAGCGCCCGAGACGGCGGATTACCTTGTAAGACGTACTGATACACCAATTGTTGCGGACATAGTTAATTACCCCTACCCTTAAAGTTTGAGATGCTTACCATCGAGATCTTCGACGGTACCAGATACCCCCTCGCCAGAACACCCTAGGACCACACCAGGGCGCCCTCGTCCATCACTGCCTCCTCAGCGCGGGGAGCTCACGTGTTCCCCTTCCACACGTACCTACGCTAAGAGGACGAATACGAAGGAGAGAGCCATTATGGCAATCATGGAAGCCTGTGATTCTCATCTATCCTTTATTGTTTTAGTTTATTTATGTTGTTATTTATTATTTTACGAAATTCTGTGAATATTATTGTGTCCAAATTGTCTTGCTTTCTTGAAACTTACAAACAACCTATAAAAGCCAGAACATGGCTTAACAACAAGGTGTAGACAAAATGATAACAATCGTCATACTCCTGACGATTAGTCATTGCTCCCTGAGCCACAACCATTATTCTCAAAGCTCTCCCCGTCACCAACTGCCCTTGGTGCCTCATAGGGGACGAAGTTAGAGAAATCAACAGTGATCTTCTCACTACGCGCCTAGACGATGGGTCTCACCCCTCTCACCAGGCGCTCTAGACGATGAGTTTCATCCCCTTTCACTAGGCGCCCAGACGATGGGTCTCACGCTCTCTCAGCAGGAACCCAACAACAAGCGTCTGGCCTTAGGCACCCAACCTCAGGCGCCCAGCACCTCAAAGCTCTCCTTATCTCAATCTCAATGGAATAAGCCTTAGGCGTCCAGCTCCTCAGAGTCCTCCTCATCTCCATCTCAAGGGAATGAGCCTCTGTCAAGGCGGCCTTCTTTTGAGCTATACGTTACTCTACCTACTACTCAGTGGCATTATCTCATGCCTGCCACCCGAGCCCTACTGCTCTGCGGCATTCTCTCGTGTCTGTTTGTCGAGCCCTACTACTCTGTAGCATCCTCTCGTGCCTGCCACTCGAACCCTACTTGCTCTGCAGAATCCTCCCGTGTCTGTCTCCCGAGCCTTAACTGCTCTTCAGCAGCCTCACGTGCCTTCTTCTCCACTGCTTGGCCATCAAGTGCCTCTTTGATTTTTAGCGTACTTGTAAACATGCAGGGCAAAGCACCAGCCATTTGTAGGCACCCAAAAGTAAAGTATTAAAAAAAAAGCTAGGTACAAAGCCAGAGAATGAATGCAGGACATACCAAAGCAAAGGATCTACTATGACACCTATCTGACTATGCTCTCGCGCAAGTCACCTAGTAAGCCTCTACCACAGCAACCATCTCCCGAGACTATACGTAGCTCAGTCTCAACTCAAGCGACCCTCTCTCAAGACATCCACAGCTTTGACGTCGCTCTCATACAAACAACCTGTCTCTCTCTCCAGGTAATTATGATATTTTAATGTTGAGATAACATTATTTTTGTCAGGTACACCCTTGAAACTCAGTGCGTCTGCACTGGAGTCCCAACTCCTACAGCAGTACAACAACTAGCTCTGATACGTACATGAGTCACAGTCAGAGCATGAGTTGGGGCACCACCGGGTCTTCTCTCCCAGGAAACAACCTAGCCATCGGACCTCGGCGGAGAAGTACTAGATGCATCAAACCTCACCCTCTTTAGAAGATAAAGAGAAATCACCCTAAAAGCACAGAGATCTCCACCATCGCCCTATCAAGAGGATGCGTGTAATTAGAGACAAGGTCAGTTAATGACCAAACACCAAAGAGGAGCCGTCCATAGCAAGACTCAAAGCGTCACCCAAACTTAGCAGCACCCAAGGCCTTCTGGCATCGCCCAAGGCGCCTACCCATCCTCTGACGTTACCCAAGGCCCCCTACCAACCTCTTGGTGTCGCCTGCATTGCTTCTGCCTCGTCTGTCAAGCTGGCGCAGCCCACCAAGTCTCCCTTTACATTTGATGCTATACAAGGGTCCACAGCAAAGTAGGCGTCGCCCAGCAAGGCGCTGGCGTCACTCGTAGGGATGGGTTCTCCCATCTCACCTTCACGACCGCCTAGTGTAAGACACAAGTCACCAGCACGTGACAAGGCGTCGCCCACATTGTCCATGACTTCTTGTCAACGCCCAAGTAGACGTCGCTCTGGTATCCTTGTCAGCCTCGCCTAGGTGCCCAGACAGCTAGCCAAGGCCAACACCCACGCCAACCTGGCGCCCTCGCCCCTTGCCAACAGCGCCCAAGGAAGAAAAAAAAGGCAAAGGAAGGCAAAGGGCCAGCGCCTAAGAGAACGGCGCCTAAGCCAAAAAAAAAAAGAGTAGAAGGGGCGGCGCCCAGACCAAAAAAAAAATGAGAGAGAGGAGAAGATGGAGGCGGCACCCAAGCCCAAGGAAAGAAGCAAAAAAAAGAGAAGGAGAGGAGGCAGCGCCCAAGCAGCCAAGAAAGAAAGAAGAAAGAAAGAAGAAAAAAAAGGAGGAGAAGGGTCAGCGCCCAAGCAAGGAGAGAAGAAAAAAAAGGAGAAGGGGCGGCGCCCAGGGAGACCAAGGAAGAAAAAAAAAAAAAGAACAAAAGAGGCAGCATCCAAAGGAAGCCAAGAAGAAGAAAAAAAGAAAAAAGAAAAAAGTGAAGCCTAATGCTAAGAAAGTGTGACCATCAGCCATGTTGTGGACACTTATATTTATATTAGTGAAACAAAAAGTCAAACTTTTGTCATGCACTTTCCTCTTTGCAAGTTATTTATATTAGCTTACTAAGTAGTCTTGCATATGTGGGACAGACGTCGCCTAACATAGCATATGGCGTCGCCCACTATAGCAATTCACAACCATGGCGTCGCCCACTTACACGGCGTTGCCCAACAGCCTCTTCAGGCACCACCCACTGACTCAGCTTTCTGGACACGGAAGCCTTAGTCTTTCTCAACGCCTGCTTGACCCACTTCGGTTCTAGCCCCTGCCTAATATGCACAGAGAGCTGCCCAACCATGAAACTATCAGAAGAAGAGAAAAACTTCTAGAATATAGGAGCAAGATGCTAAGGAAGCTAGCATTGTGGCAAGCAAGAAAATTCCTACTCACTCAGATAAAGGTGAAACACATGCCCTCAACCCCTTCCTCCCGCTAAAAGTCAAAAGCTTGGGGCATGGGGGGCAAATGACGAGGTCGAATTTGACTGGGCTAACCTCAACAAAGATAAACCAAGAAAGCCCAAATCAAACCTAGGTCAACCCATCGGGAGAAAATCCATAAGGAGCTAAGAGGTCATCACCTAAAGCCTCAAGGATGACACCCAAAAATAGGGAAGACCCCTTGGGTGCCGCCTAGGCAAGCCCCTTGGGCGCCGCCCATGGCAGGCCCCTCGGCCTCCTCCTCCTCTCTCCTCCTCTTTGCTTCTTGGTACTCCAATCAAAGTCCAAGACAAGTCTAAGTCCAAGCCACACTGATTCAAGACAAGTCCGAGCTCAAGACGAGGAGTCCTCCTCCGAAGGAATAGGAGCACGAGGGAGAGAATGACGGGATACGGAGATCACATCCTACCATAACTACACTACCCAAATGGTGGAAGACCTCTCTCTTACGTCATCGCCTTACCCTAGTTATATAATATAAGGCATCTCAACGTGGAAGGCACGCCTCTGAAACCTACACACGGACCCTTATACACATTGTTTTCCCTCTCTCTATCTCACCCAAAGCATTGTAACACTCGTCGGAGTTATTCTCCCGGCGACGTCACCCATCAATAAAATACCACAGGCCACCGTTGCCGTTCCCGAGAGTGGACGTAGGTCACCCGGACCGAACTACTATAAATCTCTGTGTTGATCTATTATTTACTATTTTACTCTTGATTACCATTAATTGTTTGTTAATTGCTCATTAATCACACTTGTTGACATACTTGATTGTTGATATTGCACAAGACAATTTTGTACATCATCAGCTATGATGGTGATATTACAAAGATTGGACATTTGAAGACGAAGGAAAGAGAGAACATTACTAGTAGTACACTTCAGTGCACAAATTACACAAGTCATGTGGCTATTTTCAAATTTGAGGTAGGTAAAATATAAAAGGACACGTAAAATGTGGCTATATTCGAATTTGAGTTTTCTATTGAAATTGTTAACTGAAACTGCCTCTGTTTATAAATATCGCTATCTAACCTTATTGTCAACCATGACAACGAAGATTCTTCTTGTCATTGATTCATAAATATAGCAACCTAACTCATTTGTTTTTCTGTTTTTGTTCGTTCTACCAAAACTCCTTGTTTAGAGACACATCTAAAGGCATAGTTTATTGAAGACTAAACAACCTAGAAAATAGAAGATTAATAGGACAAATGTAGAGTGATACCAGCGTGGGTGGAGATGAACACTAAGAATATTCTTTGGGAGCAAAAGAAACAAGACAACATTAACACAGGACAAACATAAACATTATGTTGATAGCATGATGACTTTATTGCAAATTAAGAAAATTTGAAGCATAGGAAAGAGACAGAAATCCTAGTTTCCATTTCCCTATTTATGAGAAACTAGTTATTGCCTTAGCCTGAAGACACAATGTAATAAAAAAATGGTAAACAATAAATATATTTGTATTTATATATAAAATCAAATCACAAATAAAAAAGAGATAAATGAATTTAAGCATCGGTTTATAGTGGGGGTGAGAGGTGATGAGCGGCAGTGGTGGTGGTAGGAGACGGTGATGGTTGTGGTGGACAATAATGACCGCGGTGGCGGCAATGGTGATGGTGGTGGCGGTGGTGACCACGACGGCTGCAATGGTAGCGGTGGTGGTGGTCGCGGTGGCGGTGGTCGCGGCGGTAAAGATAGTGGTAGGACGATTTTAAATACTATTTTTTTTAAAGTATTTATGAGAAATAATTTCTAGAAGTACTTTTAAAAAATCACTTCAAACACACCCTTAGGGTCCTATTTTTCCTATTAAATTCAGGGTGTTAATATTAGCCGTTAGATTAACTTTAAAGTAAAATTTAAAGCAATCTCAACCGCGAATAGAAAAAGTCATTTTATTTATCTTTTTGAGATTTGAATTGTAAGCTACTTTATTATATAGATATTTATTACAAAAATTTAACCCCAAAAGAAAATTCATATCACTATTGGTTATATTTACCATGGTCGCGGAATAGTTAGATGTACATAATCTTGCTATAGTATGCAGAGAAACCCACCCTCTATATTTTTCAGGAATGTCACTAAAGAATCATGTTTGTATGACCAAAATATTTGTTTTATATAAATGCATTGCTCTAAATTATCATACTTGATTATTCCTTGTAATAATGTCTACCAATGTATTTGTCCT
>CM042200.1:4863533-4875178 GCA_023539305.1 Ilex asprella
CAGAAGACACAGAAGCCGTGCTTGAGGTGAATAAAATGCTGCCTTTCATTGCAGGAATCATAACCCTTGCAGCATGTTTGGCACCCAATAATGCACCAAACACATTAACATCAAAAACATTTTGGAAATCGTCACGATTCAATGCCATGATTCTTAAATCCATATTGTCTAAGATGCCAGCATTGTTGAACAGTATATCAAGCTTACCATGCTTGGCAACAGCAGTGTCCACTGCATTCTGGACATCCAATTCTCGTGTAACGTCACAGTGGACGAAGGATATTGATTCATCGGAGCCAATTTCTTTGCAGAGGTTATGGCCAAGTTCATCTTGGATGTCGGCAATAATGACTTTGCACCATGCCTGCAAAAAGCCTTGCAGTGGTCTCACCAATGCCGCTAGCACCACCAGTAATCACAGCCACCTTGCCTAGCAACCTGCAAATCAGTGGACTGGATATCTCAGTTTTTGACCTATGTTTAATGTAAAGATCAAAGAAGGTAAAAGTAGCTTGTAGATGGATTAGAAATCAATAGGAGCTTACCGTTTCATCATGCTTAGCCAAATTGTTGCAAATGAATGAGAAACTTTGATAGACTGATCTGATTTTACAGCCAACTTGGCCAAATGAAATTTCACCTTATGCCTTATGCCTTATGCCAAACAAGGTGTAGGTGTAAGGTGATGACTCAAATGCATAAGGTGAAATTTTCCCATAGTTAACCAAAGCTGGCAGCGTTGACTTCAAACGAACTTCTAGATTTAGTTCAGCGAAGGTTCCTCTTGTTATGGTTTGATGGATTTCTCAACCTTTATCCTATTGTTTTCTTTCTTTTATTTATTCCTCCAAAGCCCTTTGTTTAGAGATAACTACGTTATTAATTTCTACAAGACTGCACATGCACATGGTGTTATAGATCTCTCTATTATGTATTCAGATATGCAACTTGTGAGTCTTGGTTTGTCTGTCTCCATCTAGTGTAGTTACTTACTCGAACAAATGTGTCCTTACTCAATGGGAAGGACCTGAGGGGTGCTCACATAGTCATGTACTCCTACAAAACTCGATTCAGATATCTACCCGTTCATTTTCCTCAAAATCCCTGATCACTTTACCGTGCGTTTATTGGTGGGAAACTTAATTATTTACATATAGGAGGTCCCCCCTTCAAACTGTTGGTGATGTCTCATTCATAAAAAATGGAAAACCAATTTGGATTAAACAGTAAGCATACCACGTATCTCGTTCCTGACTTTTTTTTTTTGGGTTTTCACCAAGGATAGCGAATGATCCTTTCAGTAGTCTCAACGATGCCAGTTTGGCACCACCAGTTATCTCACTCTGTCACCTTGCATTCTGCCCTGCAAAATAAAGAAGTTTCTTTCTTTCTTTGCTGAGATTATGTCAGTGTTACGTCCAGAACAATTGACACTTTGGCAAGACAATCCAGGAAAGGGGTGACAGCAAGGAAGACTGTAAAACATAATTTAAATTATGTGGACTACAACTTTTAATGACCAAATATCCTGGTATCACTTGATCTCCTTAAAAAGAGTTAAAAACAGCCTTTCATTTTGATATTCAGGGGCCTCTGGATCTCATATTCAATGTGACATTTTTTAAGTCCCCCCTATGTGATTGTGGCTCTGCATATTCTTTGGTCATCCTTGTCAAGATACCAACTTCTCTTTTTTGCTCAAGAAGCTGTTCAGTTGTCTTTTTTGTCTAAAAGTTAAGTGCTCTTTTGTTAGTATATTTTTTTACCCCTTTCTTTCTAACTTCTTTTCCTGAATGAACACAGTACTATACAAATCCACATATACAATTTAAAACTTCAAAGCAAACTAGTAATACATTTCTTATGGGCTGCTATAATGCAGAGGGGGAGGGGGTTTGGATCATCTTCCAGCACAACCAAGAGAGATACTCTGATGAGTCTCTAAGTCTAACAAGTTGGCTAGTGCATAAACTACAGGACCAATAAAGGTTAGTGGAAACTGATTCCTATGAAACACTAGGGATAAAGCCACCCATATAGAGGGCTGGTTGCTAATTTATAATACATGGTTAGATCAATTCACATCCCAATCCTACACAATCTACACAAGCGGAGTCAATGTGCTGACAGACTTGCTGATCTTGGTGAACAACAAATGGAGAGTTTTTGTGGAACCTCTTAGACAAATTGGGTCTTTAATCAGAGCTGATTTGGCTTATGTACCTTTGCTAAGAGACTTGGGTTGACTCTAGTTGATATTTTCTCAATTGGCCAGCCGAGTAAATCGATAGCACTTCAAACTATTCCTTTTCTCTATTAACGCTAAGCATGATATTGTTGCACCAGCAATTTGATTTGTTTATAGAATTTTTGCTAGCTTTTGACCATGCACCCTAGAAAAACTACTGCAGGTGTCGTAACAGCAGAGATTTTCCGTCATTTTGGTTAGTAATTGAGAGACAAATATGGTTTTGTTGGAACTTTTCGAAATACTATCTTCTACGAGTAAAGAATGTATGTAATTTCTGTTTCCAAGAGTGAGATAAAGTACTTCCATGAAACCTATCACCTAACTTTGGTTTCTTCTAGTATTTGGCCATCTCAATATATTCCCTACATAAGCTACTGATTCAATCTTTAAGATTTGAACCAGCAGGTGGCTCATCCCATATGGTATGGAGCACTCAGTTCGATAATTTTTCAGAGTGCCAGGGAATTGATGCATACATGTTCAAGGTTTGTAGGTGATTTCAGGCAGAGCCCAAAGCCCAATTGTATTATTCATTGGATTGTTATAGCACGTGACAATATCGATGTGATAATCTAACCATTACACCCAATATTTACTCCTCTTTATCACCAAAACCATTACTGGGCCGTTTATGATTTTAACTTGTTAAAATTATTGAATAAAATTCAATTAAGGAGAACGAGGAACAAGGAACTCAGAACTCATAACATTAAGGGTGTATGGGCCTTAGGCGACAGCTTCGATTGCCTAGCTTAAAGCCGGCCTCAGGGTCGGCCTAACAGTATGAAAAAAAAGCATAAATTTTAGGCCCCAAATTTTTGGAAGGTCCCATAATTTTAGGTACGTCACCAACCTACAAAAAAAATTAAATTCATTAAATTTTAAGCCAAACATCAGAGCCCCAAAAAATAAATCTAATCAAAATTTTTATTACAATAATTTGGGCCTATAATCCAATTCATAACATTAAAAACTTAAAAAATAAAAAAATAAAAAAATACTCAAAAGTCAACTCTTATTTACTCTCTCTCTCTCAGGTAAAAAAAATAAAAACAAAAATAAAAGTTAAAATTAAACACCCTTTCTCCCTCTTTGTGGTAAAAAAAATAAAAAAAAAGTTGAAATCTCTTTCTCGACAACATTAACACATCCGTCTTTTGTCTCCCTCTCACATGAAAAAATAAAAACGAATTATTTTTTTTAAAAAAATAATACTAAAAATAAAAAAAAATTCATTTAATGTTTCCGCTTGATGCTTCAAATTGACTTGAGCCGCCCTAGCCGGCCTTTTCAAGGAAATGAGAAAATCATAACATTTTTATTACTTTATGGTTGATTACAGTTAAAAATATACACTTGGACAAAGTATATTTTTGATCCCAAAATTATGCACTTTGTGTTAGTTTAATTCTCAGTCTTCTAATTTTGTCAATTTCATCCTTCAACTTTGTAATTTGTGTCATTTTGGTCCAATAAAAAATGACCGTTGAAATTGCTAACGGAAATCATCATGTGCATTTCACATGATCACACTTGATGCACATTCTTTAAAAACTTTAAAGACTAAAGTGATACATATTGTAAACTTGGATGACCAAAGTAGTAAAAGTTATAAATTTGAAGGGCCAGAGTGACCCTTCAACTCCAGTAGTCCAACTACACGTGACATACACTACAAACCATATAACGAAGCTCTTACGGTCCGTTTGGTACAAACGAAGAAAGGAAGGAAGGAAGGAAAAGTAAAATGAATAAACTTTTCATCCATGAAAGAAAAAAAAGTTATTTTTCCTCCTTTTTGTTTGATAGAAGGGATATATTTTCTATCGTTTGGTATTGAATGAAAAATGAAAGGAAAGGAAAAACATATATGCCCACTTTACAGTTCTACCCTTAAATATATTAAGTGAATTTTTTATTACAAATCAATCCAATTAATTTGAAAAAGCTTTTAATCCCTTTTTTTTTTACGAATTAATTTTGCTTTGAATGATTTGTAACTATTAATTAAAAAATAAAAAAATGACATTAATTAAAAATAAGAATATAAAAAGAATTTACACATTAATGCATTTTCCTGGATAATAAAATGAAGATACAATAAAAATAATATTTAAATTTTATAATCATTGATCCAATGATTTTAATGAAATTACATCATTAAATTAATAAATTAAATTATTTTTTTAAGTCTTAATAATATTACTCATAATATATTGAACATCCAGTGTTTCTTGCAATGAATAATCTGACTTATTCAAGTAGGTTTTTTTTTTTTGGTTCAAACTCATTCCAGTGGGTTGGTTATTATGAACAAGCAAGCAAAAAAATAAAAGGTTGGTTATTATGTTATGACATCTAAATAGTGGTATAACCATCTATGAGACATTAATCACTTGATAATACACCAGATCAATAGTGATAAGTGGACCAGGGGCAAAAACGTCAAATTAGACAAATTAGTGGTTGATTTGCAGCTTTTCTCCAACTTTCCGCCCACTTTTGGGGGAAAAGAAATTGGTGGGCGGGAAAGATAGCATTTCACTCCAGTTTTCCTCCCCCTCCAACTTTCCTTTCAAACCAAACAGTGGAAAATCGTTCCTTCCATTCATTTTTCCTTCCTCTATTTTCCATCCACCCTATTTTCCATCAAAACGAACAGAGGGTTAGTTTCACAAACAACGAAATTGAATAGAATGAAATTCTTAATTTACTGTTCAAACTTTTTACAGACAGTGAACAAAAAAATATTGAAAAATATATATAAAAACAATAAACTCAAAAGAATATTGAAAATATGAATTGAAAAACATATATCCAAAACAATGAAGTCCCTCTGTTTACTGAAGCTATTCTATTTTCAATGAGATTCAGAGAAAACCAAGAATTCTTGTTATATATTCCATCCGCAAAGGCTGCATTAAAGACCTTTTTACGTGATAGAATTCTCATTTCATATACAAAAAAAAAAAAAAATTGATACCGATAAGTTATGTCGAAGCTAAAAAGAGTTCAAGCAACTACATCACACATAGAGAGAGAAAGAGAAGGGGGGGGGGGGAGAGAATCCATAGAGATTGTTCGTTCAAACATAGAAACACAATTGAAACATAATATTTATTTTTCTTTTATTTCTCCCAATCATGTGGTGGAGGAGTTCATCTTCATCGATCTGCCACTACTTTGCAGCTTAGAAAAATTCACACAGATCTATAAGCTTGAAGGTATGGTAAACAACACTAGACCCATTAATCAATACCTCCAGTTCAAGACCAAAGCCACTACAACAAACAAAAACAACTACAATGAGATCTCCATTGCTTGTCAATCGGTGCACAACCATTAAATCCCAAAATAATCATTCTTGTGCATTTGGGGAGGTGGGGAAACAACATTGATAGTGTATGAGACTGCCATCATAGTGGTTGTTTGGAGAGAGTCAGAGATATGCAGCTTTATTCGAAATATAAAGAGGTGGTTTTCCCGGAGAAAAACAATACTAGTTTAAGAGAAAGGGAACCAACAAGCGTGTCTCTTGTTGGGGAAGAAGAAAACCATCACTGGTTCAAGAAAACATGTTTTTGAGGGCATTTTCAAAAGTTGGATTGGTTGTGGTGTAACCCCCATCAATAACAAGATTCAGACCACTCACATACTTGGACTCATCACTTCCGAGGTACACCGCCGCCTCGGCCACATCTTCAGCCCCCAACATCACTTCCTTCAAATTCGCCGATTCGGAAACCACCTCCTTTGCCTTCTGCTCATCCTTCATTCCAAGCTGTTTTATCATCATAGGGGTAGGCACTGCAAATGGAGAGATACAATTGACTCTGATTCCATATTGCCCCAATTCAACGCATAAGTTCTGGGTGAGTCCTACCACGGCATGCTTCGAAGCTTTGTAGGCATGAGGGGAAAGACCAGAAGACACAGAAGCCGTGCTTGAGGTGAATAAAATGCTGCCTTTCTTTGCAGGAATCATAACCCTTGCAGCATGTTTGGCACCCAATAATGCACCAAACACATTAACATCAAAAACCTTATGGAAATCGTCACGTTCCAATGCCATGATTCTTGGATCCATGTTGCCTGAGATGCCAGCATTGTTGAACATTATATCAAGCTTACCATGCTTGGCAACAGCAGTGTCCACTGCTTTCTGGACATCCAATTCTCGTGTAACGTCGCAATGGACGAAGGATATTGATTCATCGGAGCCAATTTCTTTGCAGAGGTTATGGCCAAGTTCATCTTTGATGTCGGCAATAACGACCTTTGCACCGTGTCTAGCGAAAAGCCTTGCAGTACTCTCCCCAATGCCACTAGCACCGCCAGTAATCACAGCCACCTTGCCTAGTAGCCTGCAAAATCAGTGGACTGGATATCTCAGTTTTTGGCCTATGTTTAAAGTGAAGATCAAAGAAGGCGAAAGGAGCTTGTAGATGGATTAGAAATCAATAGGAGCTTACCGTTTCATCATGCTTAGCCAAGTTGTTGCAAATGAATGAGAAACTTTGATAGAATGATCTGATTTTATAGCCAACTTGGCCAAATGAAATTTCACCTTATGCCTAATGCCTTATGCCAAACAAGGGGTAAGGTGATGTCTCAAATGCATAAGGTGAAATTTGCCCATAGTTAACCAAAGCTGGCAGCGTTGACTTCTAACGAACTTCTAGACTTAGTACAACGAAGATTCCTCTTGTTGTGGTTTGATGGATCTCTCAACCTTATCCTATTGTTTTCTTTCTTTTATTTATTCCTCCAAAGCCCTTCGTTTAGAGACAACTACATTATTAATTTCTACAAAACTGCGTATGCACATGTTATTATATATCTCTCTATTATGTATTCAGATATGCAACTTGTGAGTCTTCGTTTGTCTCTATATTGGATGGGTCGTGCTGCTGTCTCCATGTTCCCCAACTAACAGATTGTGTATTATTAATTATATCAATATTATACAAAAGGATACTGTGTGATAAGACCAATTGTCTTGATTGTGGCTCTGCATATTCTTTGGTCATCCTTGTCAAGATACCAACTTCTCTTTTTTGCTCAAGAAGCTGTTCAGTTGTGTCTTTTTTGTCTAGAAGTCAAGTGCTCTTTTGTTAGTATATTTTTTTACCCCTTTCTTTCTAACTTCTTTTCCTGAATGAGCACAGTACTATACAAATCCACATATACAATTTAAAACTTCAAACCAAACTAGTAATACATTTCTCAGGGGCTGCTATAAGGCAGAGGGGGAGGGGGTTTGGAGCATCTTCCAACACAACCAAGAGAGATACTCTGATGAATCTCTAAGTCTAACAAGTTGGCTAGTGCATAAACAACAGGAGGAAAAGAACATAAGTTGGAAAAATGTATGTGAAAAAACCTATCCCACATGGAAAAATTAAGTAAATCCAAGGTTAGTTTATATACTAGAAGGGTTACTCTATCTATTATCAATTGGTTTTAATTGGATGTTCTGAAATTGTACAAGAGCTGGAGCTTGGGTGGTTAGTGGGTTAGACCTCTCATCCAATTAAGTTTTTGTCCGTTTACCTGTCAGTTTTGGCTCAACTCCACGTGTCGAATGCTGAATAAAACTACAAGCTTCCAAGCAGAATTATGGGCATCCACAAAGGCATGTAACTCATACAAACAAAAAGGACCAATAAAGGGTAGTGGGAAACTGATTCCTATGAAACGCTCAGGAGGAAGTCCATCCATATAGAGGAGTGATTGGTAATATATGATGAGAGTAATTCACATCCCAATCCTACGTAAGCGGAGTCAATGTGCTGACAGACTTGTTGATCTTGGTGAACAACAAATGGAGAGTTTTGTGGAACCTGAGACGACACCAGCTACTGCAGGTTTTATAACAAAGGGGATTTTCCATCATTTAGGTTAGTAATTGAGAGACAAATATGGTTGTGTTTGAACTTTTGGAAATACTGTCTTGTACGAGTAAAGAACATATGTGATTTCTGTTTCCAAGAGTGAGATATAGTACTTCATGAACCCTGTCAACTAGTTTTGGTTTCTTCTAGTATCTGGCTGGCCATCTCAGTATATTCCCTACATAAGCTACTGATTCAATCTTTAAGATTTGAAGCAGCAGGTGGCTCATCCCATATGGAGCACTCAGTTCGATAATTTTTCAGAGTGCCAGGGATTTGATGCATACATGTTCAAGGTTTGCAGGTGATTTCAGTCAGACATAAAACTAAAGAAGGAAAAAAATAAATTCCCTTCGTCATGATGTGGCTTCTTTTGCTCTATTCTTTCCATCAATCATCATTGATAAATCTGTTTGGATGAGGTAATCTACTCAAAGACGAAGTATATATGTATGCACCCATTATTGTCACCACAACCATCACCGTCTCCTACCACCATCATTGTCGCTCACCACCTCTTACCCCTGCTACAAATCGATACTTAAATTTTTTTATCTCTTCTCTATGTTTATAATTTGATTTTGGATATAAATACAAATATATTTATTATTTATAATTTTTTATTACATTATGTCTTCGGACACAAATAATAACTAGTATATACATAAAAGAGACAAAAACAACATGTCGAGCATACCGTGCGTGTTGATTGTGATGTCTACTGCATTTTAGACGTCAGTCATTAGTAATATCACAATGGAAAAAAAGGCAATTGCTTCACTGCCTGCAGCCAATATCTTCACACAAGGAGAGACCAAGAGCATCCTATGGACAATGATGATTTTGGCATCCAGTTGGGCAAACTAGCCATACCTTTCTTTCTCCAAGACCACTTGCGCTGCCAGCAGGGGCGGCTCAAGAGTAGAAATAAAAAAATTCGGGCTTTAGGCCCCATTTTTATGGAAGGCATCAAATTTTTATACACTTTAAATAACTCATTTGAAAAAATTATATTCATAAATATTTTAAGTTTGACAAAAAGACTTCATAAAAACACATACTCAATCAAAAATAATTTAAATTCAATCATTTAGGCCTATAATCCAACCCAAACATTAAAAATCCAAAAAATTAATGGTAAAAAAAAATTATCAAATCAAATCATTACTTACAAATATTTCTCTCTTAAGAAGCTAAGTTGGTCAACTCCCAACAAAAAATGACTAATTATGTTACAAGAGAGATTAGTTAAATTACCGATACTATTAATTGATAAAAAAATATGGTAACAAAACTTGAATATAAAATTTAATTAATATTTTTTTCATTTTAAAGATAACAAAAATAAATTTATACTAAACATAAAAAACTTCATTTATAAATATTGTTTTAGGCCTCAAATTACCTAGGGCCACCCCTGGCTGCCAGATATCAATGCTGCCACGTCCATCCTGGTCATCGCTCAGATTCGGTCTATGAGCGGATGACAATTTTACTCTAGCCTGCAAAACTATTATTAAAGTTATTAAGTTGTACGGTATGGGGATGAAGGAAACCAAAAGGTCTGCTAAACAGGGGTGGCAATTGAGTCGTGTTGTGTCGGGTTCATGTCGTCTCGAAAATTAATCGTGTCGAACATTAGTCAACCCTAACCCAACCCATTTAACTAATCGTGTTGTGCCGAGTTGACCTATTTATTTTCGTGTCGTGTTCGTGTTTTTATTCGTGTTGACCCACATAAACTTTAAATAAAAAATTTAACTCTAAGATTTTATTTTTACTTAATTGAATCTCTCCTCATATTTTTTTTACAAACTAAAAATTAACCTAATAATAATAATGAGTAATAATATCTTTTTTTATACAATAATTACGTTGGTGCTTGATAAACAGTTACAAATAATTAATATTTTATTTCTAGAATACTAATTAAATATGTTAATCGTACATTGCGCAACCAAATTAAACATTAGAAGTAATGGAAAAAAAAGCTATCAAAATATGAAAACTCATACATGCAACGAAAAGGCCAGGATAATCTCTTTCGAGTTAAAAATTTCGTGTTGACGGGTTAAGCGGGTTGAACCCGAACACGACTCATTAACATTTCGTGTTGACGGGTCGTGTTATACGCGGGTTCGTGTTAAAAAATAGTTAACCCAAACCCATTTATTCGTGTCGTGTTTGTATCGAGTTATCGTGTCGTGTCAAAAAATGCCACCCCTACTGCTAAAGGGAAAAGACATTGTTAATGCTAACCTTTTGGCATTTGGAATTACAGGGGGAAGAGCATTCCATCTTGTTTAGTTTATAGTTTCATTTAAATATGAACTCTTGAGGAAACTCTTCTAATTCTTCCAGGTACAAAGAGATTATGCAAATGGTGAAATGTTGAGCCTAACACGTTGAAAATCAAATGCAGATTCATGAATGTCACAACTCTCTCTCTCTCTGCAGCTAAATCTACATTTCAACATGTAGAAGCTTGAATTGGTTCAAACCCAAGTGGGTTATTATAGAAGGCTAAGATAAATCACTTGAAACCTCCTACACAGAAGCTGCTAAAAAATAGTCCTATATGAACAACCCACATCTAATTTCATATTTGGGTGACTCAATTGTGACTGACCCAATTTCAAGAGAAAACCCCAAATACCCCACAGTGAAATCTTCCGAAATTAAAGAAAAACCAGGAAACTAAATAGTTGGAGGTTTAGGTGACGTTTGGTAACTACATTTTTTTTTTCATTTTATGGAAAAATAAATAAATAAATAAAATGTATTTGGTGAATATTTTTGTTTTGTTTTTAAATTGCTCTGTTTTGAAAACAAGACAAAATATACAAACATCCAAAAATATATTTTTGAAAACATCAAAAAAAAAAAATGCGACAGTCCAATCCATTTTAATGAGGTATGGACTTCAAACCCTCTCCATAGCAAAATAATGGGTTATTTTTCTTACCCTATAAATTGCCAAGAACTCCCCCTCCCTCAGCCTAAGGGGTCCGGCTCCTCTGCGGTTGGGAGAAAACCGCATGACATGCGGTTAAATAAAATGGCACCGTTTTACGGTACTATTTGCAATTTTTTTTTAACTCCCAAGGACCAAAAACGACATCGTTTTGGTCCTTCAAATCTCTCCTGCTTCTTCTTTGTCCATAGGCCTCAGCCCGTCTGCGCCTCCAAGCCCTCCACTCCACCCAAATCCCTTACCTGCCTCCAGTCCACAACCCCCATTTCGTCTCTCTGTATTATAGTCCAGCAGCGAGAAAGCTTCGATCTCCCTCAGTTCGAAAGCCTTGGTTCGAAATCCTTGAGCAGGAGCAGTAATAGTAGCATTAGCCGTTGTCCTGGTTCGAAATCTTTCAGTGTAATAGTAGCCTTGGTTCGAAATCTCTAGGTGAGGTTCTTATTTTTTTTTCTCTGTGAGGCTTCGATTTGGAGTTCTTCGATTGAAATTTTTACTTGTCTCCTAATAGCTTTGGCTTCTTACTGTT
>CM042200.1:4875278-4889436 GCA_023539305.1 Ilex asprella
CCTTTCTAGTTTATACTTTGAACAAGTAAACGATTGGATCTAAGCAAAAAAAAAATCCAGAAGATACCTTCCCTTTCCAATTATCATAGAGAGATGAGATAAGACTTGTCTACTAGGACTCCCCATTTTCTGGTATTCGTGTTTGAATTCCCTCCTCACACTCTCAGCTCTCTCTCCCTCTCTCTCTCTTATACACATACACATTAATCACACTCACTTGGACCTCTCTGTGTCTCTATCTCATATTTTATGTTCTATCATTTGTTTAGATACATCTGCTGTTTCTGTTATATGTTTCAGACAAAACCCCACCTCAATTTCCAGGTAGATTCAGACACCCTTTTTCCTTCCCTACAAAAGGTTGGACTAGCTGTTTTATTAAGTACATGTTGGGAACATATAATAGAGGTTGTTGGACACTGTTATTTAAGTACCTGTCTAATAAAACAACATTTTTTTGTGTCATCTTAGTCAGTACAATCAACACATTTATATCTCACATGCATCACTCTAGTTCTTTCCAATTATCAATTTGATTCAAGAAGATGTCTCTTATCTCATCCCATCGGGATGATTTTCTTTTCTCTTTGATGCATAACAAATCGGAGATGAGGATTCGAACCTGGTTCGTCCTGAGCCTTCTTGGGAGTAAAACGTCTCTTCTCCTACATATCTTATCTCGAGCTAATCAGGATCACAGAAAATTAAAAAAAAAATCCTTGTGGTAATGAATTACTAGAACCTAGAATATCAGCAAAATTAACATAATTATGAAAAATTGAGGGGCTTTTTTTCATATTTTCCTCAAAGGCTCGTTTGATTATGGACTGAATGTGTTTGGTGAGCATAAGGAGACAGGTCTGATAAAAAAAAGTTCTGAAAGGTCAAGACAACCTCATGATATATTTAAGGAACATGATGACTGTTGAAGGGCAATATCAAATAAAAAAATAAATTAAATATTTCAATATCTTGAGTTCCTCAATTCCCAAGTGAAACCCACCTGGATTGTAAGTCCAATCTGTGTCTCTCTCACCAAGGTCCACATATATATATATATATATATATATATATATATATATATAATCATGTCGTATATATGTAATAAAATGCAGGTTGGTACACGTGAAATTATAATGACCAAGTTTTCCTATAGAAATTTAGAAGTATAATTGTATTATGAGGAATATTTTATAATTTGCTATGTGTCAGATTGTATCAGTGCAATGTAGCAATGTTGCTGTCGAAAAATGTACCTTAGACCAAGAACAATGAACCACAATCCAAAGGTTGATACGGATCTCTGCATTATATTTTAGTTCAAAGCTGCCTAATTATAATAGATAAGGACACAGTTTGCCATTGATTTCCTGTATGGTTCATTGTTGAATGGCTGGCGATTATGATTATTTTTCTTAAGAAAATATATGTTATCCAATTAATCAATTGATTACCTGGGGATTAGAATCTAGTAACATTTAAATTTTTCTGTACCTGGAAAGATACTAAATTACTTGGGCATTCAGAGAACCTTTCACCCAACTTCTCAATCCGGAGGCTTTGAACCCTATTCGGTACACTTTTCTTAACTTTGTGTTGTCGAAAATGTAATTGTAGATGTTTAATTATAGCGCATATATCGTATTTAAATTCGTGGTGGTTGAAATATCATAAAAAAAAAATTGTATTGAAAGAGATTTGAATCAATTGAATCGTGGATTTATAATTGAGATATATGTTCATGCTGGTTACCATAATAGTTTTTCCATGGAACTAGGTTTAACTCTCCAAGGTAACTAGCTAGAAACGATGAAAAAAATCTAGGGCATGTTTGGTTTGCGTCTCTAAAAACAGTATTCAAAAATAGTTTTTGAGAAATTTTTTAGAATAGTGTTTTTGAGACGAAGAACTTGTTCAGTTAAATGATTTCAAAAATAATTTTACAAAGTAGAAAACAGTAAAACTTGTTTGGATATACAGTTTCATATAAAATTATTTTAATATATTACACTTGATAAAAAAAATAAAAAAATTAGTCATTGATTTAACTGGGTTGTCGAAACTTTGCTGGAGTAATCCCAAATTTGAAAACCCGCTTGTTAGAGAAGACAAACCAATATCCATCAATCTATTAAGCTAAACCTAGTTGCGGGAAAAGACAAATTAAGATCTGAAAACCCAAATTTGAAACAATAATGCTACACTGATCTAATTTGGCGCCCAAATAACATGACAGTTGACTTGGGCTTCTTTATTTGGTGCCATGTCATTTGAGCCCCAATAAAAACTCTAAATAATATGTTGTCATATCATTTGAACTTCAAATTTTATTCCAAAATTTGGTCAATGTTGCATTATTCAATTTGAAAACCAAGATCTGAAACTCAAATTTGAAAAGATGAAGAAGAAGACGATCTTGTCGTCAGAAAAGACACAGAAGACCATCTCGCTGGAGCGTCGCCTGGTTTCCTGAAGTGGAGAACGTCGCTTTGTTTTGTCGAAGTGGAGAGTGTCGTGTTTCGCTGAAGAAGAGAGAAAGAAAGTGAGAGAGAGAGAAGGAGAAAGTATGGGAGGGAGAGACCAGCAAAAAAAACTTTTTATACCATACCATATTTTTTTGCTAAGGAGGTTTGAAGGGAAGACCTCATTAAAGAGCTTAGGGTTGTTTCCCTTATTTTTTATTTTGGCTTGAAAATTCAGAGAATATCTAAATGATATTCTCTAGTTTTTGTTCTCAATTCTCACTTTTTTTTTAAAATTTGTTTTTTGGAAATTGCTATCCAAATAGCATCCCAGGAGTTTTACAGTTTTTGAGAAAGAAAACTGTTTGGAGACACAAACCAAACAACCCCTAATTCTTGTATCTTTTTAAATTTTTTCCTCTTTTATTCAGGTGAATTATCAGAGTGGGGGACCTGAAATATAAAGAGATTACATTTGTCTTGGAATGGACCATACAGTCTGTTCACACACAATCATAAAGCCGTCATCTTAGACTCTTTGAATTAGGTGGGGCTAAAATGTACAAAACCTTCTTTATGTTCTTTGGACTTTATTAACCACTACTACACCATGATTATCTCCAGGAGATTTGGACTTAACAGATAGGGGTGGGTAAGGAGTGATTGTATGTGTGTGTGTGAGATTGGACTTGTTAGTTTCAATAGAAGGTATTATTGCAGGATTAGCGTAGTTTGTTTACAAAGGTATGGGGGAGGAATTGATTCTTTTCATAATCAAACTTGTAGTTTTACGATTATTAATCCGACGCTTTTATCTTTATAACATACATTGAATACGGGCATCTTAAACCAAATTGTTACTATATCAACGCTTAACCATATATACTACTTTTTTTTCTTCTACACTTGATCTTAGTAAAAAGGCCGAAAAAAGGTATAATTTTTTCTTCTCACTCCTCTCTCTCCAGGTTGTATGTACATATGATACCAAACTCAACATTCAAAGAAGGACCACCACAGCACAATGACTCACACTATACAACAAGTGGGACTAACTGGCTTCCTGGCAATTAGAAACCAAAATGCCAAAAGCATCAATTTCCTAAGGCATGTCTATGACAAGCAAATTCGATTAAAGAAATATAGCTCTAAAACCATGTGGAAGAAGCCACGTCTCCTCTTTTTCTGCCTGTCGGCCTGGCTCAAAATGGTCCTTGAAATCAATTCACTCTATCAGAAGGCGTGCATGGACTTCTTCACCTGGGGCCCACCAGATCAATAACCCTACCTCCACCCCCCCCCCCCCCCTTCCCCCCAAAAAAAAATAGGTCCACCATCCTTTCTCTTTCTGATATCTTCTTTTTCTTTCTGATATCTTCTTTCTGTCCTAAGTCCTAAAGACCATACCCAAAACTTACCATGTCTCTCTCCCTCTTTTTTTTTTCTCTTCATGTAATAAGAAAAGAACACGTGTAAAATTATTTATTTTGTCGTTTTTCTTTGATAAAGAAATTAAACCAAGAATCATAAATGTTGACCATTTATAATATAATATTAAAATATTTATTTTTCGGTGTCATACTCTTATCTATCTTCTTTCTGTCCATCATTTCAATCTCCTTCACTGTTTTTTTCCTGCAACGCCCATATCTATATCTTTGTGAAACAAGAAGCAAAAAAGCATCTGCTTGATGGAGTTGGGTTGTTGAAAGGTGGCATGGGGTGGTCTTGGACTTTGGGCATATAGGGTATAGTAGTGGTGTTAGGTGTAGGACCATTTTGGAGTCCTACAAAATGTGTAATTACAGTGGTCCCTGTGGCCATGACCTCCACTGTGAGGAAGAAGACCAGGTTGCCACTGGTAAGAAACTAGTTGCCCTCCTTGTTAGCCTAGTTGGAGAGAGAGAGAGAGAGGTCTGTGTGAGTGAATTTCAAAATCTTACCATGAATAGGTCATAGTCATTTTAAAAAAAAAATCTCAGATGTTAACAATTCTGAACTTTCAATGCAAAAGACCAAGAGAAGAAAAGAGATCAACTCAAAAACAGAAGCAAGACAGACTAGTGAAATGGTTATCAATTCCATGCTTGCCAATCTAGGCCTTTCTTTTAATCATTGTATCGTGATATCGCGATGAGATTTTAATCCGAATGACCAATCTGAATTATTTTTTCTTGGTCAAGGCTAAGGCACCAAGTCACTTAGCATTTCCTAACTAAGTTTAGATTTGGTAGGTTTCACAAGGGCAAAGGGCACCCCAGATCAAATTTGGTGATGTACATACGTTAAGTTTATGACTATAATAGACCTAGACCAAGCATGAGGGACCTTTTCTTATGGTATTGTTGAAAAAGTAAATTGTTTATCTACTCAAAAAAGAAATTTAATTTGTAACATTAACAGCACTTTTCTTAAAGTATGCTCGTTTTGTAGTTTAGTTCTTATTGTATTAATTTTGTCAATTTTGTCTCTAAAACTTCAATTCGTTGGACATGATTATTCTGTTTAAAACTTAACAGTTTGCCTATGTATAGATTATTTAAATACAAATTGAATATTTTAGAGATTAAATTGACAAAATTAATACGATAGGGACTAAACTAACAAAATATACATATTTTAAAAACCAAAAGTGTTGTTAACCCTAAATTGTATTATATCTATCTTGCTCATAAATATATTGCTCCTCCATACATTACTAGGATGAATATTGGAGTGTTTTACAACTACAAATATTTTGTCGCCTGAGATCTAAAATTTTCAAATTTGTATCCGTTCCAATATACTTTTACTTGATTTTTTTTAATGGTAGATCACCCGTCATAAATTATGGCAAAACCTATCATATATAAGGAGATTTGGATCCAAAACCTTTAATACTTACTTTCAGCTTTCAAAGTTATTTGAACTTTTTAATATTATGGAGTGATATAGGATTTAAATATGATTAGAGTTGTGGAATCCACATGTAAAATTTTATTTTGGTCTATTGCAATGAGCTTTGAACCTCTAGTCCTTGCTTTTTCCCTTTCTTTAAAATGATTGTC
The DNA here is from genome assembly GCA_023539305.1 of Ilex asprella. Lineage (NCBI taxonomy): Eukaryota > Viridiplantae > Streptophyta > Magnoliopsida > Aquifoliales > Aquifoliaceae > Ilex > Ilex asprella. Next base: position 4,880,788 of record CM042200.1, read on the forward strand.
ACTAAAATAAATAACAACTTAGATCGTTTAAACGAGACAGTTTATCTTACAATTTATATTTTAATCTTTTCACTACAATAAATATGTCTAAATATTTAACTTTTTTCATTCATTTATCTTTAAAAAAAAACTTTTTAAACCACAGTATATATCTTAATGATACTTATTGCTCAACCATAGTTTTTTTTTTTTTATCAAAGCTCAACCATAGTTAAAAAAAAAATGTGTTTTATACAGAATACCTAGTTCAATGCACTCCATATTCTTACGATTTTTCTCATTTTTCGCAATTTTTTCTTAGCCAAAAAGTATGGTCGGCGATGAAAATGACATACTCAACACTAAGGTGGAATCTTAATATCAATTGCAACTGTCTACAACTTCAGACTTTGAATATGGACCTAATGTTATTATCTTCTCATGAGTTTGATTATTTTGACCAATCTGTCCCAATCTTGGCCTAACTTTGAAAGGAAAAGAGAGGTGAAGATGATAATGACTTCTTTTTTTTAACGATCACAAGTGTTTGAGTTAGTTTACGCGCATTTCGATTAATTTTCTTCTCGGTCCGGTCAAAGATAGACTATCCACGCTGGAATTAAAGTATTTATGAAGGATAAATCTCTTATGACCTGACCCCTATAGATTATTAAAATTCGAACTTAAAATATTTTGATTTACAGTTCATCTCTTTTACCACTTGAATGGAGTTGAAGATGATGAATTCACCTCATTATTGGTCTCAATATCTTTGCCATAAGTTGTTCTGATATTACTGAACATACCTCCAAAAGAAGCAGCAGTTTAGTTTGTTCAAAGTTCTCCACTTGACTAGGAGGTTTGGAATATGACCAATTCATATAAAGTGGCTGTTGGAAACTTCAAAAAATGGAATCAGGTGATACTTGAGTGGAGAAAACCATTTTTGTAACTCAACCTAGTACCACAAGTGAGAAGACTTTTGGGGCTACGACAATGAGATACGAACTTGCGAATTTTTTTAAAGGATCGTGATTGATATGTTGTGTATGACTTATTGGGTGATTATGAGTAATCTGAGCCTTTGTTACAGCCAGTAGTCCAAAGAAACGAACAGTTTATAACATTATCTGTTATAAACACCATTTTATAACTCTTTATTTTTCTTTGGAATTCACACTTGGTGTCATTGCTTTATAATTAATTATTTGCTGATAGGAGCAAGTCATAGACTGCACGGATATCATCAATAAAGATATTGCTACAAAAAATTTGAAACGATATTTGATGACGTAATTTCACGTGAATGAGCCAAATGTGAGATTGTGAATGTGAGATTGGATTTGAGCCATTATGCCCGTGGACTGAAAGATGGATGTGATGATTATATGAGGTATGGGGGTGTAATACAAAAGAAATATAGTGGTTTACCGACTTAAGAAATTCGGTTAGTCCACACTTCAATGGAGGCTCTTGTTCCTTTGATTTGTATATCTCACAAAAAGTTTTACAAGATGTGTTTTCACACAAGTAGGGTTCTCTGTCCTTTTACGAGAGCGATATATCATATTTATAACATTTTTTCTATCTCTAAGAGATCTCCGGCGAGATCCTTGCCATTCTTCTTTGGGATCTTCCTTGATTTTAAGAGATCTTAGTTGATTGAGATTTGGTGTCTTGATTACTGCTTCCTACTGTTTTGGGGGTGTTGACTATTAGCCAGCTATCCTCCACATCTCTTCTTTATTGTCCTGCTCTAAAAAAGGTTCTCGGTCTTGACCCGTGGCCCTTAGACATCTTATCTGATCTCTTGCCCCGACCTACTAACTTGACCTGCCGGACTCATACTTGGGATTTACTTTGGGTATCATCAATATCAGAATTGATTTGTTGTCGTAGATTTTAGATTGTTTGATTTGTAATCATTAATTGAAAAATGATGAAGTAATTTAAAATAATTAAACGAAAAACTATACGCACGTCAGGTTTACTAGGCAAAAAGTAAAAATATGACACCAGTCCGGTACTATAGGTAGACCCCAAACAATTTTAAGAGACATTCTATCTAATTGGTAATGGGCACTCAATAATATCCGGAATGAGCTTTGGGTGCCCAATTTTGAAAACTTCAAAGTTGATCTAGGAATGGATGCTGCAGACAACCCAACTATTGTCAGTCACTTATAAATCAACGTCACTAGTCTTGGAATGTAGTCTCAGTTACAGAGCTTGTTAAGCCCACAAATAGGGCAAATAATTGAACTCAAGTACTTGGACTTAGATGGGATTCAATATTTATATGATTTGATTTAAGCTCGGTTTATGTTGAACAATTTTTTAGGTTCAGCTCGAATTTAAAAAGTTTGACTTGTTTATATGTAAATTAGTCAAATCTACTCGGGCTCGATTCATTTTGGGTTCACTTCGAAGTCGGCTCATTTTTTAAAAGAGTCGAGATTAAATAATTTTTTAAACTTGTTTTAAAAAATATAAATTCGACAAAATCAACTCGATTATTAGTTCTAGTGCCCATTTTGCTTTATTCTAGTTTTCAAACTCATTTAGCTTCTATCAAGTACATGCCCAAATATCACCTTCAAAAGGCCTAATCTTTGAAAGAGTGAATGAGAATTTATCAATTAACTTAGAATTTTTATCGTTTTTCGACTGAATTTTACAAAACCGTGCATTAAAAATAGTACAATCCTCGGTCATTTTGCTATGAGAAAAATAACTTGGAAATTTCTTGGTGTCCATAAGAGCATTGCAATTTATTAAGGTTTCAGTTAACAAAAATAAATCTTCACCATTTTATGCTAGAACGTATAATGGTCAATGTTCACCTTTTTATTTCAATTGAACTAGCCAAGCTTTTAGCAAATTTGATTTCATATGGACGTAGTCGGTGCAAGAACTCCAGTCATTATGAGGTCTGAGGATGATTAGATATACGCATTCTTAACTCTATAAGTCAAGAAGTTATTTTTCCGACTCCAACCCATGACCTTTAGGTCACAATTGGGCAACGTTACCATTGGGCTAAGCAATTCATATCCATGCCAAAAACAAAAAAAAAGGAAAAAGCAAAGAAAGAGATTAAACACTTCATACTAGATGGGGGGACAAGATTGAGATGATCAAGACTAATCACACCAGTTCGATTCTAGCATTGACAAAGTTAACAATTCTGAAATTTATATTGATTTTTGAAATACATCAATTTCTATGCCCCCCATAATCTTTCATTTCCAGCTATGTATGTACACAAGCTCTTACTGGATCTCAACATTACCATCCAAGTAAGAAATGGCAACCGCAGCATGGAGAGCTGCTCCGAGAGGAAGAACCTCCTCATCAATAGTAAAGTAAGGAGAGTGAACCCCTTCATAAGATTTCATTGTTTCATTCTTCACACCGATCATGAAAAACGCAGCCGCCATTTTCTGCGAATAGAAACTGAAGTCCTCTGCTCCCATAGTCGTTGAGAGGAGTTGCACATTAGATCTACCAAACAGGGCTTCGCCGACACTTTTTGCATGTTCATACATTGCTGCATCATTGATCATTGGTGGATAAGGCCTTAGTTTCTCCTCCAAGAAGTCAATCATGGCAGTGCACCGGTGCACAGCTGCTTGAGTCTCTATAACCTGTAAACCGAAACATATATGTACTTCAATTAAAATAACATGCAAAGGGTGCTTAGGCTCTGTTTCAAAAAAAAATTCAAGAAGTTTCAAAATGTTTTTGTTAACTTGTTTTTGTGGAAGAGGGTGATGGGGTAGATATAATTTTGCTTTCTGACGTTCCCTGCACATATATTAATTCGATTTCTGGCTAAGACATCATGATTTTGTACTGGTGATCATATCTGCAACATGATACTAAAATCACATGGTGACAAATGTTTATATGGCTATTCCATTTTTTTTTTATTGTAACCTTTATCTGTATAAAAGATGTATTTCAGCACACCAATATACCTCTTTGATCCTCTGCCGCAGGAATGAGAAACCTTCGGAAGTCATGCTCCGAAATGTGCCTCCGAGTTTCACAGTCTCAGGGATTACATTTCCTGCTTGACCACCCTCTATGAATCCAACTGAGACCACCTGTACACAATTGGAAATCAACAAACATGATAGCTCTTAGATACTTGACATTTCACCAAGCACAATGATGTGTGAGAACGCTCCAATGAAAATTACCCTGGCATCTAGAGGATCAGTCTCTCGAGAAACAATCTGTTGTAGCGCTATGATTGCCAAAGATGCGGCAAGAATTGGGTCTCTTGTTTTATGTGGGCTTGCTGCGTGTCCACCTACCCCTTGAATTACAGCTAGAAACCTGCCAGAGCCTGCCATCATTGGACCAGGTCTAGAACCTATGACACCAGTAGGCAACTCTGGGGATACATGCAATCCAAATATAGCCTGAAACCCATCCAGAGCGCCTTCTTTTAACATATGGTAAGCTCCTGCATGACCCTCTTCTCCAGGTTGAAAAACAAGCTTGACAGAGCCCTTGATAATGGATTCCAAACAACTGCTAAATCAGAATTCACGGTAATGGGAACTCATCATATTTGCTAGAAAAAAGTTGTGCACTTTTAAACATACCTGTAACTGATCCCTTTTGCTTTGAAGCAACTTGGCTGCTCCAAGAAGCATTGTTACATGGGCATCATGACCGCAAGCATGCATTTTACCATTGATCTTGCTCTGATACTCCCATTCTACTAATTCCTTTAAAGTGAAAATATTAGTTTCTAAATTTAGGTTGTCAACTGAAATACTTACTCTTTTCTAGCACAACAATTTCGAAAGCAACATTTTGGACTGGAAATGGATGTCAAGATGAGAAGAAATCAATGGTATAAAAAACACTTAGCTAGCAGCACTAACAATAGAGCATTTAAATCGATGACAGTAAAGAGGACCCATATGCAACACAGCTGCTGCAATTATACTCCATATTTTGCAAAACGGAAATGCTTTTCTTACTGACCTCCAATGCATTCTGATGGATACAGGGGACTGCTCCTGCTTTTAAATTTTTTAATTTCGTGATCATTCCTCATGTGAAAAATATTAAGTTTATTGGGTTGCAAATTTTTTGCAGCTGTTGAACATCAATCTAACCTTTCTAACATTCTTCGAGTCTTGTCTGATTTTCTCGAACAGACACAGAGTTTCCTAACAAACCCATCCAAAGAAGTCTGATTTCTTGCTTAACAACCCTATCTGAAGCAATCTGAGCCCTTATTGAACTCAGGAATCATGTTAAAATCCAAATGAATAACTCTTTTAGACATCAAGAAATGCTTCCATATCTGTACAGTATTGTCTATTAACTAATAGAATTTCATCCCATTAATATAAGAAAAACAGAGACCTACCATTGGACATCTTAAATTGACTACAAAACAAAATTTTCTTCAGTGAGCTTGAACATCAGCCTTCAAAAAAAAAAGAGAGAAAGAAGGAGCTTCAACATTCATTTCCACAATCTTTTTGCTGAACATTTGCTCAAGCAAATTTATGTCCACAAAATTGAAAAAGATTTGGCCAGAAATAAATGGCTCTAATTTTCAAGTCAGTAAAGATCGTTTTTGCTACATTGATTCCAAATGATGAGATTCACTATATGTCGGTTTACTGGTTTTATCTGATGGTTTGATACCATGATTTCACTTCTTATATATTTTGGGTAGCTACCAAATAACTACATAGTCCCATCCCACTTTTACAGCAAAGTCATTACCGAGTGGTGTCTAATTTATTATCTTGTTATATGCATGAGGAATGGCAATCAGAAAAGGCACAGAGAACCATAAACTTGTAATATCTTGGTAATGTCATTGTAATAACTCTGAATTTTAACAGCCAGCAGTATCTGTTTCAACCACTCTCAAGCCATACATGACATATACTACAAACCATGTACTCTTGTAAGTAAACATCCAGCAATGTCTGTTTCGGAGCTACTCTATCCCTACATGACATACACTACAAAACAGATACTCTTATAAGCAAGTCTTTCTACATCTGCCAGCCCAAGTTTTTTTGCCTTTGGGATGAGAGTGTGACCTTATGTGTGCCTACCATATGCAAGGAAGTCGATGTCAATGACTCAAATACATTCCATTCTTAGAAAACAATCAATAGGTTCAGTTCCTGAATTTGTTGCACTAAATTATCTTGTACTGTGGTTTGTCCACAGCCATTTCTCTTTAGCAATCGTTTGTCCATGAATCTTGACACCTCTTTCAATTTGAGTCCAAATAAGCATTACGTTCCCGGGTAAAATATAACCTCTGAAGTTCACATTGATTTGAATTTAAACCTCTTACCTCTGTTAGGCTGATTTGGTTTCAAAACTTACATATTTGAGTTTAAATAATCCAAATCAAATACCACATTGATGATTAAAGAGTAAACTACACAAATGACCATTGTTAAATTTTAGAGTACTTAAACTAGAATTTTAGTAATTAAGTCCCGAATTAATTTTTCTTTTAATTAAGTCCCTAAACTCTAAAATTTAAGCAACTAAGCCTTCTGTTAGCAACTGTTAGGTTTTTGAATGTCTCACGTGCTTATTATATGGACAACAGATTAGTCGTATTTTAGATTATTCATTCAAAACTTATCAGACAAAGAACCTCATTCTTAACCCTAAACCTAAACCTAAACCTCTTTCATACCCATTGAAGCAAATCAACATGCTCTTCAAAGAGCCTTCATTTATGTAATTTGTTTTCTACACCAGATCGAAAACCTTGTTGATGTACTTTATTTGACGAGTATGAAAGAGGTTTAGGTTTATGGTTTTGGTTGATGGGTATAAGGAATGAGATTCTTCGTCGAATAGGTTTCGAATGAACAATTTAAAATACTCCTAACGGCTATTAACATAAGGGCTTAATTGCTAAAATTTTAGAATTTAGACACTCAATTAACACAAAAATTAGTTTAGAGACTTAATTGATTTAAGTGTAATAGTTTAAGGGTTGTTTGTGTAGTTTACTCAAGATTAAAATATTTTGCTGCCTATGTTCTCTGAGTTGACCCACAAGAGAGAGAGAGAGAGACCTGAATTGGGAGGGCATCCATGTCAGCTCTAAGAGAGAACCAAGGTTGTTTTCCAGATCCAATTGTAGCCACCACCCCAGTTCCGGCAAAAGGCCACGAGTACTCGATTCCTAACGAGTCAAGCTCATTTCTAATCAACTGACTCGTCTGGTGCTCTTCAAAGGCCAGTTCAGGGTACTCATGAATTCTTCTCCGAACCCTTTTCAACCAGTTGAAAAAGTCAGCCTCCCTCGCCGATTCCAACAACACCCGACTCAGCAACTCGGTCTCCGATTCCAACCCAATCTCCAGAGCCCATGTCTTGTGGTGTAAAATTGTTGATGGGATTATGAAAGAGAGCCAAAAGCACAAGTAGAGCCCTTCCATACTTTAAAGAATGAAAGAGCACAGATCTATGTTCGGACAAACTGTCTGTTGGGTTGACTTCAATGGTGAACAGAATACTTCCATAGGTTGTGTTTGGCTCTATGCTTGAATATATAGAATTTGTTGTTTCGTTTTCAGGTTTTTTGTTTGATCTTGTTGTTTCGTTTTTAGGTTAATCACACTTTTCACCTACAAAACACGCAAAAACTATTTCCCTCAAATAGGTGCAGCTCTCTGTCAGCGAGCCGGCGAAATTTTTTTCGGGTCGGATTTGGGTAGAATATACCTAAATTGTTGGAAAATTTGGAGGCCGGCAATGACGTGTTTGGACTTTAAGTCTATAAAAAAATTTATTTGTTATGAAGTCTGTTTTTTATCAATTTTATTATATTATTTATTCTTAAAATTAAACTAAAAATTAAAAATCCATAAATTTTAAGAATTTAACTAACATTAAAATTTTTTCTCTCTCATATCTATCTATATCTATATATATAGGTTAATAGTTTGATTAACATTAAAACAAAATCTCTTTCTTATCTATATATATCCATATATAAGTTATGTGTGTGAATATATATATATACCTAACCTATATATATTAAATTGAGTAACATGAATAATAACATACTCAACAAAAGCAGTAACATGAATAGTAACATAATAATAAAAAATAATAACATTAATTTGAATATATAGGTTATGTGTGTATATATATATGTATATATTAAGACTAAATTTAAATTTATTGAAATTAAATTGAGTAACATGAACAGTAACATACTCAACAAAAGTAGTTACATGAACAGTAACATAACAAAAAAATAGTACATCAATTTGAATATATATATTCGGCTATCACTTTTCTCACCATAGCACTGCCACCATTGCACCTCCCGAACAAGGTTAACCATCACGTTGTCACCACTATCACCATCACACAAAAACACATTCAAGTTCCACTTCGATAGCTCATTTTTATTCCACACCACATTCATTACTATACTTGTATCATCTCCATAACAACCAAGGGTGTATATATATATATATACTAGTAATTACCCGTGCCTGAAGGCACGGTTTTACGAAAAATTAGATTAAAACTCAAAAAATACTACATTATCTAAAGACTCTTTGCAACCTAAAATAAAACACATACCACAACAATAATTAAATACATACTCAATCATCAACACATATCCAATCACCAAAA
>CM042200.1:4889536-4941234 GCA_023539305.1 Ilex asprella
GGGGGGGAGGGGGAAGGGGTGGGGTGGGGGTAGACTTTTACAGTTCTTCATCTCCCATAAGCTGATGTTAATTTCCTGTTTTCCTTTTTCTAATTCTTATGATAGGTACATTATGTTGTTGCTAGTCAGATGGCAAAGCTATCTTTTATTGAGACATACTGTGGTGATGATGATTATTGTGCTGACTAGTTGTTTGTCATATTAATGGCTATCAACATCCAAATTTGTGCAAATATCAGGGATAAGATAGAACCAATTATTTAAAGATTATGTTGGGGGCATTGCCAACCCACACCCCCCCCCCCCAAACAAAAAAAAACAAAAATTTTATTTAAGCATGTGTCAATTAATGAATGACAATCAATAATAACATATTTGCAGTCCAGGAGAATCAAGACTTGAATATATTAGATTAACAAAAAAACTGTACAACTTAATAAGAAAAAAGTAAGACTCTGTGAGTGTGAGTGTGTGTGTGTGTGAGAGAGAGAGAGAGAGAGAGGAGAACTATACAAGGGTAAATGTAGAGTATTAAGTTTCTCCTAATCTCAATCATGCAATAACAAGATTTTAACAGTACATATATGCCATTTGCCAGCAAGAAAGTCACTAACAAGGACATCTCAAGAAGAAGCCACCACCATTATCAGATGAAAAACTTGGAGTGCTTCTGAATCGGCCTTATATGGTTAAAAACAGAGTCGAGTTGGATATGCTCTTCAGCCCAACTTGATATATGACACCTGAATATCTCATCCTTGACAACATTCTGAAGTGGGTAAATTACACAAGTACATCATTGTTTGAACCACTTAATTTTTGAGTAGTCTATTACCCCATTTTTCGGTTTCCATGGCATTGCACAAGAAGTGATTTTTAAAGGCCAGACAATCTCACTTTGAGGTAGGGGTTGGCAACACGGTTGACGGGGTTTCCGGCCAGAAATAGATAGGATGTATGCACACAAAACACATTAACAGACATACTTTAATGATATGCTAGTGAGGTAACATAGAAAGTCTTTACAATCAAGGGTACTTTACTAGAGCTATGGTCATGCTTACTACTAGTTCAGGAAGCAAAGCAATCCAATAAACAAGGCTGGCAGCTTTACAAACAAAAAAAAAAAGAGGAAAGAAAAGTGCTTACAACCTACCGTCTATGTGTTAACATTCTGACAACTTATTTTTGCCAAAATTTCTAAAGATATTTTCTGAAAAATATGATTTGTAAAATAGTATTATCTGACAAAGGTTTTGATCAAATCAAAAGAAAAACTCCAAGATTTACTTGTATATATATCCTCTGTAATTTAATATTCATGACCATTCTGCATAAACTCATCTCCCACCCATCCAACTATTTACTGATAACAAAAGGCTCCACTAAATCAATCATTAAAAGAATTCCTGGACTACATCAATACTACGTAGATGGTAATGGCAAACATCCTCTGAATTTGCAATCACATGTAAAACAAAAGCTTTCAGTGGACTCAAAGATTCTAATACAATGAGCAGTTGAATAACACAACAAAAGATGCAAAGAAAGGGATTGATTACCTTTGTGAACAAGCGAATTAGTGTCATGTGATTACGTGGACCCATAGAGATTAAGACAATATAGATTGCCATTGACTTTTGCTGGCAGTAGTGACCAATGTTTAGTGGTTCTGCAACTGGGAGGGGTCCCCAGGCATTTGTTGCCATCGGCCTTAAGTTAGTGGCCAATCGCAGGATTGAAGAGACACCTCTTGTATAATGGGTTTGTGCTGCAACAATAGCTCAATCATTCATGTCTAAGTACATTATAAACATAGACCATGTGAGCATTGTTCTACCTCTAATTTTGCGCTTTTTCTTGTTAGGCATTTTTCCTTTTGAGCTTCACAGTCAACGTCAACTTCCTTCTTGCACCTGAAAAAAGGAAGGGAAACCAAGTAAAGATGCTGATAACATCATTGACAAGAAGTCCATAGATAGCACAAAATCATCCAAAATAAACTTAAATTCCATTGAGATAACTTACTTCAATCATGTGCAAAGTCCTCAAAATCAGCATAGTATATGTCAACTCTACTCAACAAAGCTTTGTCCCAACATTTTGGGTCGGCTACATGAAGCCCAAGCAGTGTATCAGCATAGATTAGGAAAACAACTGAGATGCCTCCATTTTATGCATCTCCTATCGGGCACAATGATGAGTTGTTGAAAACAATGGAGGAACCAGCACAGATGCTAAAGATACAGGGTAGATGGAAGACGAGTATCAGTGTCATGTGCTTGCATCAAGCAGCCAATCCATGCCTACTACAATTACCTTAAGGAAGCCCACAAGCAGGCCACATTTGGGTCCACCACCACAAAAACCATCCCAAATATAAGGAAACTGATTGCTATGTCTTACAACTATCTATAGTCCACACCCAACGCCCACCCCCTTTATCATTTCTAACTGGCATTACGATGTATTCCAACTCCAACTTGGTCCCTGTTCAATTTCAACTTCAAAGTACTCCCCTGTGAGATGGCAAACTGAATTTGTTACTGATCTCTCGGTACATTGATGTACATTCAAACTCCCCATTCAATTGCAATTTCAATCGAACTCCCCACCAAATATCAATTCTCTCATCCCCCTGCAGCCAAAGAACTATCTTGAACATGTTTCGCTGCAATATAATAAAACCACATATCCAATGGTCCTGTAGGACGGCCATTAAACATGACATTAATAAAATTGCTTCCTGATCTTATTTTTGAGCTTCAAGCATCAACCTGATCTGAAAAACTAAAACATGACTCATGAGACTACTAAGCAGATGACAAGAAGTCATTTCAATTTATCACACAATTTATCCATTTTCTCACACAATTGTTAATTCTTGTAAAACTGTGAGTAGAGACATCGCTCATTTTCTATGAAATCATACAAAAGTAAAACCGCCATGAATGTATTTTAAATAATCTAAGGAATTAACAGGAAAAAGAACATTAACAAAATTTCACAAAAGCAATCGTGCATATGGTTTCTTCAATTGCTTGAGTATAGTACAGGCCCCATCCAGATTGAAAAAAAGGGGGGGAAGGGGTTAGGGGGGTTACAAGCCTCCCTATAGAGATTGAAGAACACAAACCCAGGCACCACTGGAGTACAAATAGAAGAAGATTCAAGCATTGTAGAAATCACACTTATTTTCAGATCGTAGATAATTCAAAAATTTACCTTGGAAGCCACCACAGATTTAAGAACAAGGTGTGCCTCTAGTGATTGTTCAATTATTATTTTGCAGGTGACTTCTATTTGCAAATACTTTTCAACCAAAAAGAAGAAAATAAAAGCACAGTACAAGTATAAAAAAAAGAAGAAGATGCTAAACACCAGTAACATGGTACTGCATATCAATACAGGAGAAGGATGATGATTACTCTAAGGAAATGAATAATATAAACTGTATACAGAAGATTTCTCTTGCAACACAGAAATCACCAACTTGGTAAATTTTCAGAAACAGCACTAAACATAAGCTGTATATCTTACGCCACTTGTGGAATTGCCTTTTGGAGGATTCAATCAAGCCTAGCTTTTTGGAGTATCCTCTCTCTTATGAGACTTTAAATCTTCCTTCTTCTCCATGATTTGTTGTATACCTTCTTGATACCCCTCTATGAAACTTTTAAATGCATCTTTATATGCTGAAGCTCTCGCAATGTAAACGCGCTGCAAAGCAGGCCTTAGCATCTCCATTCCGCCCCTCACAGCCACCACAATGAATTTATTGCTTGTAAAAGACGTTAACAATGTCAGAATCCCATGCAATCAATAAAATAACAAAAGCAATTAGACACAGAAAGTTTTTTATTTTGGTTTTTTTTTTGGGGGGGGGGGGCGGGGGGGTTCTGTTCTTTCTAATACACTAGTTAGCTACAACAGAAGAATCTTAATGTACAATCGTCAAAACAGTCCAATGGTTACCGAGTATTGAAACATGTACTTCATGATGAAAAAAACACAATTGCTCCATCCCACGCAATTCAAAAACTATTTTCTTTCCTCATCATGGCCTTCTACAGAATATGTTCAATTGCGACATTCTTGAGCCTACCCACATTTATTTAAGTTGGTGCAAACTCATTTTCACCTAGACCACAGGATCAAACTAGAAAGACCCAGTCATTACCCACAATATAAAAGATCATTCTAGGAGATCTACCAATTACCTTAGCACCAAAAAGACTTAAAATGCACCTAATCCAGCAAAATTTTCTTTCGAAAATCATAAACATTTACTTACTGTGATCATTCAAATGCAGAATTCAAGTATCACGACAACTACCCAAGCAAAAATATCTGATGGCCAACACCTTACAAAATAATATGCAACAGAAATGCGGACAAATAAAAACTAACTGTCATTAATTTGTTGAACTTTCATTCTGCAGCTGTCAACTTCAGCCACTTGGGTAGGGACAGACAAGGATTCTTTCAAACTTTTTTACTTCTATTTATTAACTTGTTTATTGGTCGTTGGTGTTGTTGGGGCGATCAAGGGTTATACAGATGAAATGAACATAATCATAATAATAGGTGTTGAAAGATGGTACAACAAAATCCATAAAATGCTCAACGAAGTGTTGATTCATAGGAGATGAAATTTAAAATTTAGCTCAATTTCTTCAAAAGCTAACTGATTCTTGTATAATCGGGGTATTGAGTCGAACATTGGTCTATGCTTATTTATAGGTACCTGTGGGATCTATCAGGCTTATACAAGTTTCCTTACAATTAGAAGGCATGGCTACTTTGATAACAATTTCACTGGGACTTAGGTTTGTAGTAATGACTTGTGGGTTTTGCAATATCTATTCTGTACCACCTCAAACTACAATCCACCACAGTACTCACATTGTCCTTCAGTCAAACAACAGATTCTTCAGACATTTAAAGGTCAGCCTCATACATTTATAAAGCATATAAAGCAAGCAAGATACTCATATGGCATAATATAATCCAATCATTAAGCTGTCTGCCAGCATTTTACGGATTTCTCACCAAGATCCTCCAACATGGAGGATTCTCTCTCTTCAGCTGCACCATTTACTCTATCGGGCTCGCCTTCACTTTCGTACTTCTTCTTATAATGGTTTGGCCAAAGATCAGTCTCAATATCTCTTAGCCAACTCACAGCATAAAGCCTAGATGCTTCTTTCAACACCTGAAGAATAATTATATATTACAAAAATCACTTATCATTAAATGCGTACTTTGTTAATTGAAGTCATACATGAGACGAAGTATTGGTTCCTTGTGAACTTAATTTAATACAAAACATAATTCACATAACAAGATAAATGACAAATGAGGATATTACAGCAATTAGTGGACAAACTAAAGAGAACGCGAAATTCCCCCCTTCTAATGTTTCATTTGCTCAAAAAATCATTTGCGGTTCAACTAAACAACAGAGCTAATTCAAACCTTGGAACATTCACAAAACAAAAAGAATCAATACCATATGATACCTTGACAAAAAGCATATACTACTAATAATCAGAAATCGAATTCAAATGCTCCCATCTCCCTTTTAGTTCCGGTCAACTACAGCACAATTGTGTGGAATATAGGCTGCGTGGGCCATACCAAGCATGAATAGAACCCCTGACTTCGGGTGAGGCGTAAGGTTGGCGATTCACAACCATTCGTATGTCGTATGTTGTAGCTTCTTCTTTGCATAAAGTAGGCCGTTGCCATTCGTTCCGAGTGCTGCAAAAGAAGCCAAGCCACCGCCTTGTGACACTTCTTGATATGATGTGGATCAGAAGGGAATGCAATTTCATTCAGATCATAGTGTACGTAATCATACACCTTCCTCCAAACCACCACCTATTTCATTCCACCATAATCTGTCAAAAAGCATACGTGAATAAACAAGAAAAGAACTGGGTACATTGAAAATGCATCTTCTTTAGCATTTCAGTAGACTTGCCAGTAAAAAAGCTCGCATTCTTTAGCTATTGCTGTCTATACGCTACACCACACAGAACCATCATTCTTATTTCCTACTAACCACAAACATGAGATTTTCCCAAACGGATAGAGACTAGAGAGAGGGAGAGATGCTCGTTATCATAATGAGGCAAGTTTTAATTAAACCACGCCTGTTTCACCCGTTTCTATATTCCGTTATAAGTATCTGCAAACATACCTTTGGGGCAATATATCGAACGTCTGGAGGCCAATAAAAAAGGCACACACATTCTCACATGAGCAATGCTACATATCCCAAATTTGTATCTCAAAAGTGCATCTCAAATCAATGGGAACCGTTGGATGAGTGGGTCCTATCAACTTTTTTCATTGGGACCCACTCATCCAACGGTTCCCATTGATTTGGGATGCACTTTTGGGATACAAATTTGGAATATGTAGCATTACTCTTCTCACGTATTCCCTATATCAATGCGAAGTAGATTCATAGCCACTAATGACAGCCAATGTCGATCAACCGAGAGAGAGAGAGACTTCAGAGTGTGTTTTGACGAAAGCAACATTGCTCTACCAACAGAACAGTGACGAAATCGCACGGACTGGGGTGGGCTCGGGTTGGTGTAAGTAGAAAACAAAGCAGCGAGGTCTAGGAATCGTGGGCTCCTGGCCATTAATCATTGAAAATTTGGGTCCAATTTGTAAGCCCATCCTAAATGGGTTGGGTTTCAGCTAGGCCTCTCCAACTTGTTTTAAAAATAAATCAGGTCGATCTGGGCCAAGTCCAAAATAGAATGAAGCTGAACATATGTCTCTGAACTTGGGCACATTGGATTAGAATCTCCATCCAAACTCTTTTAAACTCTGACTCTTTTTTACAAAAAAATGAGATTCAATATTGAATTCAGTTCATGTCCATATTTGATATGCAACACATATATATCTAAGACCTACAGATCTATCACAATTATTTACAATCATTTATTTTGTAAATAATTATTTTGCCTTTTTATCAATCAAATTTATACTCATGTTCAAGGGTACAATTGTCTTTTGCATCCTTAATCCCTTAATCTATCTTTCTAAAATCTCCTAGGTTTGACGAAACTCATAATCATGGGTTTAGTGTCCGGACGAGCTGTGGGCTGGGTTTGATAACTCAAGAATGAATTTTTAGCCCAAACATGTGGTTTAGGGTCAGTTAGACTATTTTTCCTAGAACATTGGACACCAATCCCCCCCAAGCCCACAAAACAAATAGGCTCTTAGTGTGGGTCAATGGTTGAGTCTGATCTTTAATAATTCATAAGTTTCAAGTTTAATTTATTCTCCCGCCTCTTAAGAGTCAACCATTCTGGTTTCTCAAAACTATATTCTAACTCAATCTAAATTACGGTGAGAACCATTGAACTCAAGGAATAGTCGTTGCATACATCACTCATCACTTATGTTTGACCCTTAAATGAACTACATGGAGGGAAGGATGTCCACCGATAAATTCTTAACAACACTCAATCGGTCAATCCTATTTACAATCAAAGTGAGAAACACTATGGCACCACTTTTTTACTTTTCGAGCTTAAAAAATAATAAACTCCACCTAGAAAGTTGGAAAATGAATCGAAAAAATGGTAAGCGGATTCAAAAGATGAAAGCACCCTAAAAATTGATAAGTTTCATCTAAAAAATTGTATAAATACCTAAAAAATTATAAATAATATAATACCAAAATTTATTTTTGAGTACCATAATCTAACCCCAATCAATACAAAGTAATCAAATTTGTATTTACTGGTAAGGGATTAGGTCTTAGTTGACTTTTTTCACTTGACCCGCCAATTCCTGCTTAACTTGATTATACAAGATTATTCATAGATCACGTATAAGTAAATTGATTTCAACACAATAATACTTGGTAATGACACGAACTCATCATGACAAGATTGATTGTTAATTCTAATACAGGGTACATGTAAAATTTATTGTCTTATAATTAACCTAATATCAACATGTTGCTCTCTCTCTCTCTCTCTCTATTGTTATCTCATTGTGGGTGTGGGCTCCAAATAAGGCACAAATAGACCACACGAAAATTCTAAAATAGGGATTTCCCACAACACTATTAGAAAGTTCGGGTGTGTTTAGTTTGTATCTAAAAATATATACTTTTTTTGAATATGAAAAATAGAAGAGAAGTTAATTGGACAAAAGAGTCCCTAGTCCACCATGATATTTTTTTAACAAAGATTGTATGTGTCAATTCTAAATTATTAATCAATTACAATTTGTTGTGACCACTCTATTATTTTCTTGCAACAACCTTTGCTTTTATTAGAATATGAAAATATCGCCTGTAATTACATGTTATATATATATATATATATATATATGTTAAGATTTTCTTCCAATGGAAAATTTGCATTGTGAATATCTTTTATTTCGTTTATGTGTTCTTATTTTGAAAATGATACTATTTGTAATTGGCCCCAATTAACCTCTATTTTTTTACGATTTGCTACTAGGGCTGTAATCAAATCGAGCTACTCGAACTCGACTTAAATTTGGCTTATTTTTGGCTTATTTAAGTTTGACTCGTTATTTAAACAAGTCGAGTTTGAACAATTTTAAGGTTTGTTTAGAAAATGAGTTTGATATGTTCGACTCAAGTTCGACTCATTTTGTACTCGTTCAACTTATTCCAGCTTGTTTTGACTATGAGCCCTATCTGCCACCACAAATAAAGAGTCATCCAACATATGAAACCTAAAAATCAAACCCATTAATAGTTGAAATCGATTGCTAATTAATATTGTTAAGTTGCTCAAAGCAGTTGCTACCCTTTTTCGTGAGATCTAAGTGCATAATAAGGAGGGAATCTGCACCTATCTATAGTAATTGAATAAGAAACGAGATCAAAATCCGCATATTATACCGTAAACTCATTAATACCGTATGCTAATTATAATTTTTTGATTGAGCTTAAATTTTTTGGGGCATTTTTATAAGGCCTAAAATTTTCATAAATTTAAATTTTTTATGTGGACTAGTTATGTATCTATAATTTGAGGCCTAAAACTCATGCTTTTTTTTTTAATACTGTAAAGCCGGCCCTGATTATACGTGCGTAACTTTGAATTTAACCGATATCTATAGATAACATATGCATTTAAATTTTGTAATGTATTGTATATACAATAACTAAACCTCCCAAATATCACATGAACATAAAAATTTCCGTGGGATGATACGCCATAGAGAATTGACGATTTTATAGTAATGTTATATTTACTAAGTTTTTTAATAAATTTTCATCTCTCCTAGGGTGTTTAAATTTTTTATAACCCGTAAATTTTGACCCTACCTGACTCTATTAATCAACAACTTGGAAGAATTGGGTAAACCAACAGAAGAATTTTTGGTATTTCGCAAAAAATCATGTAGGAATGCAGAATACTTATAAATTTATGTATTCATATCCTACCCTACTCGCGTGCGCGCGCACACACACACAGATATATATATATATATATATATATATATATATATAGGTTAATCTCTAAAAATTAAAATTTAGAAACCTTAATATTTTATTGATGTTTATGACTTTTTTATTGTGTTTTATTGTAATTATTTATGTATTATTGAATTTATTGTGTTTTTTTAGTGTTATTGGTTTTTGTGTCAGTTAATTAGTGCATGTTACTTAATTAAATTGTTAAAATTATCTAAAAATTAATAACTAAAAAATATGTGTTCACCCGATTTCCTATCTGATTGTTTTGGACGGAATTTGGGTAAAAATAGTAGACTTGATTAGGTAAGGTAATCCACAAAGTATCGGGTAGGAAAATGGAATACCATAATTCTTACTTGTAGTGTAAGGTGAACACCCCTATTCTCTTGGATGTGGCATAATCTCTATCATTGAATATTAATGAGACTCACGTATTTAATGATGAAAACTGTATTACATCACTCGGGATGAAAATTTTGGTAAGAAATATTGATCAGCATAACATTGTTGCGATTTTTATCTCCTCTTGAAAAAATATTGGGTATAGCAGTTACACCATATCATCAAACTTACAAGATGTAACCATCTAATGATGAGATAACAAGTAGACAAGTAAATCCCACATAATTAAATAACTACCCACTTCACGTGAAATTCAGTTGCCTACTTGTTATTTTATTATTAAACTTGTCATTATCCGTGCCTGAAGACATTATATAATAAACAAAAAATTCTTACACAATTGCCCAAATTCAAAAGAATGACTTAAAAATATTCATATCAATTCTTTTTTTAAAATGACTCAAAATATATTGCCGACCATATCTTTCATATTAATAGAACTATCGTAAAAATTTATAAAAACTCTTCAAAACAACACCATATATACAAATGTCTTTAGAAAAAAAAAATACTAACATAACCCATTGAAATTTACAATCTTTAAGTATTAAATAAAATTTAAGATTCATGAATCTATCACCTCTACCACCACTGAACCCAATAGCATAATATAATTATAAACTCAATCCTCATATTTTCAATCCACCCTATCCCCATGTAATAAATATCTCAAACAAAAAAAATACTAACCGAACACAATTAAATTCATAATCTTTAAGCGATAAATAAAATTAACCAAATCTTACTCATTTATAAAGCTCACGAATTTATCACCACTATTACCATTCAACCACAAATGACTCAATAAAATTATAAATTTAACTACCAAATGTTCAATCATTCACATATAAATATATACAGAAACACACTCTCACACATTTATTTTTTGGCTACCAATAAACCTTCATAACCAACAAATGCTTTTATTGGGGTTATCCCACATTGGATAACCTTAGGGTGTGTGGGGGGGTTTAAAAGATTCTACCACACTTCTGCTTTTTAAGTAGAAGTGTTGTAGTTCCTCCAATCAAAAAAAAAAATGCTACTAGCATGTGTGCGTTCCAGGGTGGTCTCATGTGGGCTCTGTTGCATCCCACTCAAACTCGTTTCAAAGTACGGGGAGGCCTTTGGGCCTAGATGGAAGATAGGTAGAGGTTATCCCACATCGGATAACCTTACGGTGTGTGTGTGGGTTTAAAATATTCTACCTTATTTCTGTTTTGTAAGTAGAAGTGTTGTAATTCCTGCAGTAAAAAAAATACTTTTATTAGAAATAATAATTCAAGTTTTTAAGATAAAATAATAATAAATTAAGATTTAATTAAAAAATAGGGTAAAAAATATAGACTACCCTAGAGTTTTGACAACATTATACACACACTCCTTAATATTTTATAAATAACACGGAGATCCCTGAAGTTTAAAATTTATTGCACAAAAATCCCCTATGGCTCTTTTCCGTTAATGTTCCTAATATAAAGTGATGATTTCATCCTAAAAAAAAAATATTAGTTTTATAATTGCCTTTCTCCAACTTTAGTACCCAAAAAAATTAAAAATTTAATAAAATAAACTAAGATTTAATTTAGTACCTAAAAAATTGAAATAATTTAGAACCCCAAATAATTGATTGAATGAATTTTAATATTAATTTGATATTAATTTAACAAAGTTGAATATAAATT
Source organism: Ilex asprella (assembly GCA_023539305.1). Lineage (NCBI taxonomy): Eukaryota > Viridiplantae > Streptophyta > Magnoliopsida > Aquifoliales > Aquifoliaceae > Ilex > Ilex asprella. The sequence continues at coordinate 4,901,123 of CM042200.1, forward strand.
GGACAAAATTAAATGTCAATTTTTTATAAAATTATATATTAATTTATAATTTAGGGTTCATTTTCTGTTGAATATTATTTCGTATTGATTAAACTAATGTGAAAATGACTTTAAATTATAAATTTTTTTGTTGTATATAAAAATTTGTATTTTAACTCATAAAATTTAAAATATAGATTTTTTCATAACACAGCGTCTTCCCTCTTATTATATCATTTAATAATTTTTTTATCAAGATTTGACCACACATAAATTAAATCAATTGTTCACCCTCACATTTTTTTCAAGAGAATCACTCACCTCCACTTGTTAAACTCAAAAATATTTGGTTCACATGAAAATATGTGAAAGTAAAATTAAAAAGATGATAAAAAAATTTGAAAAATTTATAGTTCGAAAAAATTTAAAAAATTTAGTACTAAAATTATAACAAATAGAGAAAACATTAGAAAAACTACAAAAATAATCTATATAAAACCATTGTCTATGAGAATTTACAGGAATTTAGGTCCTGAATCAGTTAAGATCTAATTTCACACAACGATGTGAAATTCAAATAAAAAAATCGTCAAATCATGAAAAATATGTCTTATTTTTTATTTACATTTAATGTTATTTACAAAATAAGAAGTAAGTTACAAAATACATGCCATTAAATATATAAAAATTTTGAATTAATTTCATAGAATAAATAATTGTATAACATTTAGTTTCATATATTTTATGAAGAAAATAAGATAATAATATGAGAGAGAGAAAGAAAGAGAGTATAAAGATAGCTATAGAGAGAGTTAAATAAGAAATAGGAGTCTTAGAAAAATTTGGTATGAGAACCGTCAGATCAATAATTATCAAGCGATCTGAATCGTGAAAAGTGAAAGACAAAAAAAATTAATTACTTTATTATATAGATAATTACACCATATTAACATCATAAAATAATGTAACCGTTTCCCCAATATTTTCTCCTCCTGTTGGTGTCCGATGGGGTTGTAAATGTAGGCCCCAGAAAAGGATTTGTAACGTACGCTGAAAGTAAGCTAAAGGACATATTCGACTTCCATGTATGCCGGTATGACTTTATAGAAAGCTAATCGAATATTTTTATCTTTAGATGAACCCAATGGAAGTTAGCAAGAGACAAATTCTCTGTTTCTCTCTGTGTGTGATTTTTACCTTGGTTGAAGAATTCATTGATAATTTAGGTTTTATAGATACTCACACAGCATCTCTTATTTATAAATCCACGCTCGTCTTTATACACTTAGATTTTAAAGTATCGATTTTTAAAATAAAAAAAATCTCTCTTCTCCGTGTATCATTTTTTGAACAATGGTGAGTGTGACAGAGACTGTCTGTGTGTGTTTGTGAGGGAGAGAGAGTGTTTGTGTGTGTGTGATATATATATAGAGAGAGAGAGAGGGGGAGGGGTGCTGTGGATGTTAATTGTAATTAAAAAAGGTAGGCATTTTTATAGCCATTTTTATAGACTTTTTTCGGAGTAGGAATAAGATTTGGACATGCTTATACCTACTTCTATTAGGCATTGACACACTCTCCTCGCAACGTGCTCGGCATCTCTATCTCTCTCTCCCTTGCAAACGCTTAAGAACACTTCAAACGAAAAACCCATCTCCTCCCTCTTCTCATGGATCTTCTTCCACCACCCATAACACAAAAGCTCCACCTTCTCTCTTCTCCATTCTTCACTAAGAGACAACTTAGTTATACCCTATCCTTTCTCTCTTTTCTCATCACCTCCATTATTTTCTATAAGATCATAACCCTATATCAACCACAGTCTCTAATTGGTATTAATTTCTTCTCCCAAATCCTACCCAACAATCAAAGTCCACCATTAAAGACTTGTGACTACTCAAATGGCAGATGGGTTTGGGATGAAACTTACCCACTTCAAAAGTACACCGAGAACTGTCCGTTTCTCGATCCAGGTTTCCGGTGCCGTGAAAGCGGTCGGCAGGACGGAGATTATCTCAAATGGCGATGGCAACCAGAAGGGTGTGATCTTCCAAGGTATGAGTTAGAATAATTCAGTACTCTAGCCTGGTTTGCAGCATATTATACCTCCACTCCATTACTTGCATGCATCAATTTTTTATTTCTTTAATAGTTTTTAGGAAAGCACCTCCATCAATGACTATGAACTTGGCCATGATTTAGTTTAACGAAAACCCTTTGCCCAAGAGTAGTTCAAAAATATTTTTTTTTTGTTTGATGGGGGTGATAATACAAGTTGCCAGAATTTGAGACAAACTTTCTAATTGTAATAAAAGGGAGTTTGTTGGGTAACTGCTGTGAAATTCCTGAATTGAATTGGAAAGAAGTTGAAAAATTAATAATATTCCTTGAATAGATTTATTAGTGATCAAATCAACAAGGAAACAAATTAACAGAGTTTTAATATATCATTTAGTTTTAATATAACATGAATAGGTAAATTAGGCATGTAATAGGAAATATACATATTAAAAACCTACATTATGTATTATTCATAGGAAAGTGGTCATCTGAAAATTCATGACATCATGTTCAACTCTATTTATGGGGATAAAATCTTGTTATCTATATCTATTCAGAGTCAACTTGATTCCTATGTTTCCTTTCACATGTCTAATATACATATTCATGGTGTATTAAAACTTTTTCAATTTATTTTCTATTTGATTTGATAAAAAATAAACATATTCAAGAAATATTAAGATTTTTTTCAACTTTTTTTGTATTCAATTCAAAATTCTCGTATTGATTACTTCATAAACTCTCCTTCATTATAATTATAGAATTTGGGTCAGATTCAAACACAAGTTCTACGGAGTTTGACTTATTCATATGATGTTGTAAGTGACCACGATAGATACAATTATTTCGGGTGCTAGATTTATTAAAAACTAGCCTTGAAAATAGGGATCAAACAATGCTATGCTAAAGTGATAGTAAAGTTTGAACTTTAAGGTTATGTTTGGATGACAACAATCTTAATCAAGAATGAGTATCTCATTTCTAGTAAAGTGATACATAAGTTTCAAAAATCATAGTAATCTTTTATTTTGTGATTGGTGTCGTTAGTAATCTAGTATAGGAATTTATATCTATTCCATTATTGTTTTTAGTAATGAACTTTATTTTAGGAAGGAAAATGATTTTAGGAAGATAGCTTAGCTTTGAATTTGAATGTTTTTTCCTTTTTTAGAATACCCAATTTTTTTTTTTTTTTTGAGAAAAAAGGATGGAAGGGGGCGACCATCGATAGCTATTCCCCTGGATGTGACCAAAGGAGCTTCCACCCGCCACGGAATGTTCGGCTTGAATAACCAATTGAGTTGGGTATGAGATTACCATCATTGATGGTGGGTTTAAGATTTCCATTGTTATTGAGAATTTGATTCCAATAATGATTTTATTCCTGATATAAATTATCTACTCATTAACCACCCAAACATGATAATTTATAGATTTAGGAATAAAATTATCATTCTTAATTAAGATTACTATCATCCAAAAAGAACCTAAATGGTAAGAATGGAACCAAAAGTTTGACTTTTAAATGCTACATAATTTGGTTCCTTTTTCGTTTCATTTTTCGGTCAATAATAGTATCTTTATTCTTTATATCGTTTTTAAGGAACATATACCCAGAATTTACATAATGCAATTTATAGATTAACTGGTAATAACCCCGTGCCTGAAGACACTAAGTAACTCAAAAAACCTTGAACACCGGTCATACAATATAAATATTTTCAAATAGTAATTTATTTTTTATTATTCTCTTTAGTTACACAATTCAAAATCAATTTGAAAACATTATTCTTTAAAAAATTTTGACAAAACTTCCTCTAAAAACACGAGCTCTAAAAAATATAAACATGTACATAATTTATATATTTAATCATTATACCTAAAAAATATCTTCTTTTTTTTTTGGTAGGAGTCGATGTGTGTGTGTATTGGCGGGTATATAGAGAGAGAGTGAGTATGAAATAGATAGAGAGAGTGTGTGAATAGAGCTAGATAGAGAGATAGAGTTATATGAGAGAGAATAGTGTATTTTAAAATGTGTGAGAGATAGGATAGAGAGATGTAAAATGAATGAAAATTCAATTAGGATCATATATATATATATAAATAGATATATATATAGGATGATATATGTTAATGAACTTATAATTTGTTTGAGATAATCTTTATTATTAGAGTTTTAATAGGTATTAGATGTATTTTGTTATTATTAGATATATATATCGTCCAAGAGAGATTTGTATAAGAGATGAGAAAGTGTGTGTTTCAAACGTATGAGAGATAAGAGAAAAAGTTATATGAGAGATGAGAGTCTTAGAGTTGTAAAAAGAATAAAAGTCCCATTATGGAGAGAGAGAGAGAGAGTTAGATGAGAGATAGGAGTCTTAGAAAAATTTTGTATGAAGACCGTCGGATCAATAATCGTCAAGCAATCTGAACCGCGAAAAATTCAAGACAATCTTTTTTAACTACTTTATTATATAGATAGATCCAAATAAAAAGTTTTTAGATTCAAAATGGCAATACTAACTACAAAGACACAACTATTTTATATGACAAATGGTTGTCTTTAGAAAACATGATCATCCAAAACAATTGTATTTGTGTCGATATGATTTCTTATTTGAAAGGTTTGTTCACATCACTTTTATCCTTAAATACAGTAGTTGTCCAGCAAAATTTTGGCCAAAAAAAAAAGGAGGCTTTGTTGAATTAAAAATTTTCAGGACTGAAAAAATTGTATCATTTAGAAAACTGGTTTTGAGGACATTAGTTGTACTTTTTATTGGGGATTTTAATTCTTCAATCTAATTGTCATGAATTTTTTTTTTTAAAAAAATCTAATTGTCATGTAATTTCACAAAAAAAAAAAAGAAGATTAATCAGAATTGGAAGGTTTCAAGCTTAATAACACGCATCTTTTATTAGTTGACGTGGATAAATCTTCACCATGCAAAAAGAATTGGTGAATTCTTTACTTATCTTACAATAGGAGAAGAGTCAAATAAACGTAAGAGGCATATACTTCCTCTTTGTTCCCTTTTTTTTTTTCCCTTTCTTTACTCACTTATAATTCTCATATTTCATTTCCACCAAAACCAGCTTTTAATGTTACATTTGCATCTTTCCCCATGTAATTAAGTGAGGTAAACGATCCGAGCTATTTTGACCTTACTCGGATTCGATTTGTTTTGAACTCGACTCGAGTTCGTTTGTTTATAAAATAAATTGATGTTGAATAATTTTTGAGCTTGTTTAGGAAATGAGCTCAATAAGCTTGGCTCGTTTTGAGCTTAGCTTGAACTTGATTCATTTTGAGCTCAGCTTATTTTGAAATTTCAACTTTTAAGACTTAAAAAAATAAAAAGAGCCAAAATTGAACATTTTTTAAGACTTATTTAAAAAACGAACTCATCAAGCTCAGGATCAAACTGTTCGTTCGGCTCGTTTACCACACCTACTTGCAATAGTTTTTACCCTCAAGTCCATGTGATCCACTTGTTTGGCTTCCAAGAAAATAGAGGGTAAAAATTTCAAGGTAGAATGTTTATATCCTCAAAGTTTGGATTTGGAACTGGTAGGTAATCAAATAATACGACCCAACTCTTTCTCCTCATTGTTGCTCTCTATTTTTGGTTGCCCCCAGATTCAATGCAACTGATTTTCTAGAACGGAGCCGGAACGGCAGGATAGTTTTCGCCGGTGACTCCATCGGGAGAAACCAGTGGGAGTCTCTAATATGCATGCTTGCACAAGGAGTTTCAAACCAGTCCACTATATATGAAGACAACGGGAACCCCATAAGTAAACACAAAGGCTATCTATCTATCCGATTCGCAGAGTACAACCTCACAGTTGAATACTACAGGGTGCCTTTCCTGGTGGTTACCGGTCGGCCGCCACCAAATGCGTCCAAGGAAGTTCGGACCACCCTCAGGGTTGACACACTGCACTGGTATTCAAACAAATGGGTTGAAGCAGATGTGCTCATGTTCAGTGCTGGACATTGGTGGAACCAGGATAAGACTGTAAAGATGTATGAGCTTATCTCCTCTGTACATATTTTTATGTCCTATATGCAATGAGGTCAAATTACAACTCAATGGGGTCGAATTAGAATCGATCCAAAAAAAACTTGAAATCAAACCCAATTTCTGAAGATCGATCTCAAATTGTTGGCCCTCATTAAACCGTAACCTGACATCTTTTGGTCATTATTCGCCCTCGTTGTAGCAAAAGTCATGAAATTTGATCCAAATCTTCACTGTTATGTTGTCTTTCAGGGGGTGCTTTTTCCAGGTGGGAGAAACTGTGAACATGACAATGGATGTGATGGAAGCTTTTCGGAGGTCATTACAGACTTGGAAGTCATGGGTAATTCAGAGTTTAGATCCACAGAGAAGTCATATCTTCTTCCGCAGCTACTCACCGGTGCATTACAGGCAAGTCATTTCTACCAAAAAAAAAAAGTTGAATTAATGGCTGCCGTTGTAGCTTCTCTTTCCCTAGAACTCTCCATGGCGAGCAGAGAAAAAACATTAGTCGTGCTCCGAGAATTGCAGAAGATTATAATGAAGTTTTTCGAAAGTTCTGATAGGTTTATTATCTTATTTGAAATGCATAAAAGGCATGTGATCCTGAGAAGGGCTGTAGGGGTATCAATCAAGTAGTGTTGCATCGTATTCGAAATTTTGTGTCATTTGATAATCTTTGTGAATGCAGTGTACTAACTCATAGTATTCCATCTCGAATGGCAGGGACGGAACATGGAATGAAGGTGGTCACTGTGATACTAATGTGGTGCCAGAAACGAACTACACAAAACTGGAACCTGATCCAGTCAACAATCTGTTTATTTCTGATGTAATCAAACAGATGGAAAGTGCAAAAAGAAAGGTTCAGTTCTTAAACATCACATATCTTGCAGAATTTAGGAAAGATGGTCATCCTTCAAGCCACCGAGAGGCCGGCACTCCAATCCCGGCCCCACAAGACTGCAGCCATTGGTGCCTACCTGGAGTCCCAGACACATGGAATGAACTTCTTTATGCCCAACTACTGTCAAATGGATTCAGAACAAAAATTGAGGGTACCTTGCAATAAAAACTCTTCACCGAAACTAAGGGCTGGAATTTTCAGTAATGCTTTTACACAGGCTATTCCTCAGCATTTTGGTTGGAGTTCACCCTACTGGTTTCCAATTTCCTCAACCTTCTCAAGTTACCTCAGGAGATATAACCTTTCTGGTCCAGAGGGTATCTGCAACAAACACCACCTTATTACTGCTGGTTGAGCTTTAGAAAGAACTAACACAAGAAAACTCCAGGTCAGGAAATGCACATCAGAGCTGGTACATATCTCTCCATTACAACCACATTGCTACATGCCCACAGCAGTTACCTGTACATGGGGTATCAATTTTTTCTTTTTCATTTTTTGATCCAATATTGTATAAATTCTACAATAGTTGAAGGGTTCTTACTTTTTACTAGCACTAACCCAAAATGACACCCGACAATGACACGTCACGACTCCATTGACACTCTTACCTTACAAGGTGTATGGTAGCACTAAGAGAAACAGAACATCAAGGGTTTCTCTAGTTGTGTAAATACTTCATGCTTAAAAGAAATATTTACATGAAAGCAAAGATTCTTTTTTTATTTTTGGGTTAATCAATAAATAACCATCCATTGTGAAAGCTATTCATATAAATTACTTTTTTAACCCGAACCAGCCAAACAAAGACACTAGATCACGAAGTCAATATAACTCAGCTGTGGTTCAGACATGGCAGGGCATTGCCATTCCTATACCATGCATATGTGGCCACACCCCCCATCCTCTCTGTTCTATTTAATTGCTATCCCTCATAAGAACCTTAAATGCTAACCAATTTATGTTTGAACTTTGAATCAAACAGACTAGTAAACAAAGATAACCAATTGGTCTTTACCTTATTTCTTCTACTATAATGAAAACAAGGACGATAAATATATAAAACTCCGGTTCATCCAATTCATAACAATTCTAAAGTGTTTCCATAATTTACACATCAAGCAGAATCAGATTTTTTTTTTTCTCAAACTCATTTACCAAACTACAGTTCTTCAATGAAAAAGGTTCCGGATAGATTAGGATCTGTAAAAATGCCCCAATCCATAATGGTTGAATAATCCATCACAAACACCACAGGTACAAAAATAAACTGATAAATTTAGTAATACACATCACAAGTAAGATTGAAGTAATAAAAATAAGTTCAACGTTCAACAGCAAAACTGAATTCTAGCAATAATGTGCCTCCACTCACTTCACCAAACAACATCATCAACTGCAGGCGTATCAAAATATGATACAACCCGTTGACACAACACAAATACGAAACAAAATTAGAGGATTTAAGTCTTCCTTAAATCACCCGTTCATAAATTGGGGGGAAATTGGAAAATTTGAACAATACTGCGAATAGACTGATTGACCCATAACCTGAAAGCTTTCAACCTGAATCTACCAGTTCAATATTCAATCATAAATTTGAAAAAATAAAAACTAAATAGTTTTATGCCATCAACAACGATAGACCGAATAGAATTTGAAAAAATAAAACGCAAAAGAACCAAATTTTCAGTATGTAATTCTGTTACCATTGACAGAAAAACCCTAGCTTCCACGGAAACGCGGAATGCAACGAGCCCTGGAAACGAAAATCCATCAGAAAAGGACAAAAATAAGAAGAAGAAGAAGAAGAAGAAGATTACGAAGCTCTCTGCTGGTGAAACTCCACTGGCATGAATGAGAGAGAAAATCAGCGGAAAATTTTCCTTCTTGGGCCCCCATGTGCAAGTGGGCTCTGCGATTAGTATGGTAGTTACGGACTATTGGAGATGGGCTCTTGCTTTCTTTGTCAATTGAGTTTTCAAACTCATGGTCCGCGATGGAAAAGAAAGAGGGAGGGAAAAGTGGGAACGATAACTTTTTTATCCTTGAAGAAAAGGAAAGTATTTTCTTTCTTTCATGTTTAGTAAGAAAGATAGAAAGTGAAATCCATATTTTTTTTTATTTTCTTATTTGGTTTGAGCTGAAAAAATAAAAAAATATTATTTGCCTTTTAAATACCATAAATACCCTTGTATAGAGTATTCTATAATATGAGTTGTGAGTTGTGTTGTAATTAATGTATATCTATCAACATTTATTATTTATACGTGTGTGCCTCATCTATGGATTTTCATAATTGAAAAACATATCTAACTAATAAATTTGAAGGGTATATATGTAAATACTTGAACTCCACCCATCATGCGCAGCTTTGTTCCCCATTTTCTACTCATTTTCGGAGGGATTAAATTTGATGGGCTAGGTGAAATTAGTTTCCGTCCACTTTTCCCTTCCACCCCTATTTCCCTCCAAACCAAACTAGGGAAATTGTATTTTTCCTTCCTATTTTTTACCCTTTAGTTTTCATTCACCCATATTTCCTTCCTACCAAACAACTAGTCAACCTCGGAGCTTGATGCCCAACTTTCTAGTGCAATTACTTGTCGACGATTGACATTAAATGTATATTTGTGACTTTCTTGTTCCGTATTTTCAATTTGAATGTGATTTTTTTTTCATTTGGTAAGTAGTTGGCCTCAATTTTTTGCGATCAATTTAAGTTGGGATCCACTCTAAATTAAATTCTTAGATTCGCCCCCCTTATCCCTACCCCACACCCCTTTGGTTCATATTTTGATTTTGTGGGGATATGAGGAAATTGTTTAAAGTTTTTGTATACACAATTCATACCCTAGAAGAAGGGGATTAAAAGATTCGAACCCACAAACCAAACATGGATGCGATATTCCTGGTCGTCGAAATGTCATTGGAGGGCTGTAGATCTTTTGATTGTTTTTCTTTTTATTTTTTGCCAATTGTAAATGAAATAATTGATGAAGGTTAGTCATGCCTCCATTAGAACCTATAGATGAATTCAATCCAAGAACAGAGGGCCAATCCTTTGATCAAGGTGGAAAGCTTAATCATTTTAAAAATACCCAGTTTTTGCCACTGAAAGGCATAGAGAGCTTTCATCTTGGTGACCCAATCGACCCAACGTTGGTCAGGGTTGATCCATGATTGGAGTGGGTTGGTTCTGTGGTTCCATGGCTTCCACGAAAGTTGAGATTGGTTTAGTATTAGGGTTTTGCCTTCATGAACAGGGTAGTAGTTAAAAAACCCCTCGTAGATATACGATTTAAATGAAGGACTTGGAGCGAAAACCCCACTTGAGTTAGGGGTAAGAATCAAAACCCTTGGGTCTATAAATTTGTTAACATTTTTTTTTTTTAATTTTAGGGGAGAACCTCTGCAAGAAATGAATCTCAAATGCAGTTGAAGAAGAAGAATTTTGCTTCTTGGGAGCCATTAAGCATCAACAAGAGGAAAAGAGAAAAATCGCTAGAGGATTTCGAAGACAAGAAGGAAAGTAGACAAGGAAAGTTCAGTGATCAGTTCAGCTGCAAAAAGCTTTTAAACATATGTTTAAAGAAGGCAACGGTAATGACTATTCATTTATTTGAGTTAATTAAGATTAAAATTCAATTAAATGAGAGACATTGTTTGGACATAAAATACAAAATTATGAAAGCATTCGATGCATGTATTATTGACAAGCTTAAAATCATTAAATGATTGCCACGTGTCAAAATCTAAAGAAAATGCGAGAAACGACCAGCCACAGCTCTTGTATGAAAGAGGAAATAACTGTCTGGGAGTTACAAAACCAACTAATCGTCGATAAGGGAGAAAGTGTCAAAAGAAGTGGCTATAAAAAGAAGAAAATAAGGAGTTAGAGAAACAACTCAAAACCCCCACAAGACCTACAATCATGACATTTAGGAGTAATGCTATAATTAGTTTTTAGGAAATAGTTAGTATTGTAATCAAAGGCTGCTAAATCAATTACTTTGTAACTGAAACCCATTTTATTGAATTAATAAAAGAGTCGGCTTTTATTGATTCATTATTCTGTGTATTTATCGCTTTAAGAATTCATCCAAGGAAGTCATAAAATAAGGCATTAGAACCTATCCACTATGAGTGTCAAACGTGTCGGGTTGAACGGTTACGTGTTGGGTTAAAAGGGTGACAGGTGAAAAATATGTAAACCTGTATACGACACGTTTAATAAAGGGGTGAAAAATCTCAACACGAACACGGCACGTTTAATAAATGGGTAACACTACTCGTTTAACCTGTTTAATGTTAAAAAAATTATATCAATAAATTTTGATGTTCTACTTTTTTTTTACTACCAATTGTACTTACCTAAAAAAAGAAAAATTTTTAGTCAAATCTTATAAAAATAAAACTTGAAGGCTTAAACTAAAAAGACAAGAGGTCATTACTTTTTGTAGGAAACCCAACCCTCTCATCTCCCCTCATTTATCAATGTGAGACAAAAACAAAAGACATTGGTTTGCCTTTGTCTTTGAAGTGCTCACCATCTCCCCCTTTTTGTCTTTGAACTACTACTTTATTTTTATTTTTTTGTATTAATTTATTTACTTCTTTTTTTCTTGTTAATTTTTTAAAATAATTATTAATTTATTATTATATTAATTTTATTTAAAAAGGTAAACGTGTAATAAACGGTTTGATAGGTCTCACCCGAACACGAGTCGTTTATTAAACGTATTTAGCGTGTCAACTCGTTTATCACCCAAACCCGCTTAATTCATGTCGATTCGTGTTGGTTAATCGTGTCGTGTCGGATTTTGACAATCCTACAATTCACATGCAAGTGCCTAATAGAGAAATACTATATAACCCAAATTTCCATCTCAAATGAATGGGTATCATTGTATGAGTAGGTCTTATCAACTTTTTTAAATGAGACTCACTGATCTAATTGTCTCCTTTCATTTATGATACAAATTTGAGTTACAAATTTGAATTATATAATATTATTCCGCGTAATAACTGTTTATCAATTGAGATATTTCTGTCGATTACAATAGATTTTAGAGCAATACACGCATAATAATCTCCAATTTAGAATGACCAAGTTGAGTTTCAAAGTTATTATGTAACTCAACTCAGAAAAAAAAATTATAATTTTTTAGTGTCCGTCCATTGTGCTCTATTAATGGCCATACGTATTGACCATCTCGTTCGAAGTTAATAGATATATTATTCCTTCCATCGTTTTCTTACACTAATCCAATGATGCCTACATTGCATATATGCTGAAATCAATTCTATCAAATTCTTGCAGACACCAATATTTTATCGTTTTCATTAGAAACTATTTCTCTTTGAACTTTTTTATTTAATTTTTTTTTGTTCAATTATCAAGAATGTTCGACTCAATTTATACTCATTTCGTCTAATCTTTTTTTTTATTCGATCAAAAATAAATTATTTACGTCAATATTAAAATATTCATGAAGAATAAAACTTACACTCCCGCAGATACTAGAGCTTACACTCAAATAGAGGTCGTTTTCCAAAATGCAATATCAAAATAAATGGGTGACTAAGACAGGTGAACGGGTCCAATTAAAGTTGTCCATCTCTCTACATTCATGATAGAGGTTGCATTTTCACGTGGGATACATGAGGATTTGCAATAAAATATCTATATTTTTTTCACCTAGAAATGTCATCAATTTGACTAAATATTTGATATCATGTCATTACTTTTAAGACCAAAACTAGTCTAATATGGTGGTAATTGGATTAGAATTCTCTAAATTCATGGGTTGGTTTTGAATTACTGTGTAATGCCGTGTAATAATGATAACGTTGTGTTACCGTTTAATATTATTTTCAGATTTTTTTTTTGGTGTGGTTGGTAAAAACTTGCATCCAATAGAGGTCATTGTCCAAATTGCAATCTTAAAATCAATAAAAAAAAAAAAAGTGAATAAGATAGGTGAATGGGTCCAAAAAACATTTCCCATCTCTCATCCACAACCTTTCGTAGCTTTGTGGTTGCAATTTTCATGTGCCGTGCTATAGCAATGACTGGGACATCTATGACTTACCACAAACACCTACTTTTTTCACCTAACAAGAACTTCGTATAAGTAAATAATCGGACGGTATTGACTTATCATCATTATTACGTAACATCACGAATTATTTAGAAATCAAAGTCTATATCTAATGAACTGAGTCGCTTGGTCAAATGGGGTTTGTATTAGATATTATTGGATATGGTGATTATTGAACTAAGTAGAGTTCACTACGTTTATGTGTTGTATTCTACTTAATTGATAATACCATATTGTATTACTGTTACTAACCACTGGACCTGTGCTAGTGTTGAATTTTTCACAATTCCCCCTCAACTAATTAAATTAATTTCGCATTGCATCAAAGCCAAACGTCTAGTATCTTCTAGATGAAAGTTGTCAACGTGTCGAGGGCAAAGTGAAACAAACCACATAAATCAGGGGCAAAATAAAAATTTATTAAAATCGTAGTAGGCATTAATCATTGGAGCCATGTAGAATTGATATAACATAGTTGAATGTGTAATGTGAGAAATATGATAGTTGTGTTATAATTGAGGAAGTCAAAGCTAAATCACATAAAACAGGAGTGGGGACAAAAGCGAGATTGAGAGCAGGAATACTTTGAAAACGTCATATTATATGTATTTAGGAAAGTATTCATCCATAAAAATTAATAAAAATTAAATTTTTTGTATAACTATTTGACAAATTATTTAATTTTTAAATATATATTTATTATAAAGTATTAAAATAGTAATTATAGGTTATAAAGTGAGAGCACGAATTCACAAAGAATTCGCTTTAAAGACAAACAAACTTACTGGTCGGGTATTTTTGAAGAAAATCCCACATTCTATTACTCAATAGGGCAATTACCCGTGACTCAAATACATGACATTTAAGTGACTATAACACAATCTAAAAACATAATCAAAGTTAACCACAATACTAAATAAAATTAAACTTTGAAAATCAATCAAAGATAGTCTTCTAGAATATGTAATGGCATTTCAAAGTTGGGTAAAAAATATAAAAAAAATCCTCCAGAACTAAGTCTCAATCTTATTTCATCTCTTATATTTTCACAGGTTGCACTTAGCCCCCTTCAACTTGTGAACAAACTGTAAATATTAAAAAAGATAACAATTTATACAGAAAGACTAAACTACCTGTTGATTGTAATTCAATTTTCTTTGTGATTACTGCCATTGTGGAGCCCTTATCTTTAAAAAAACAAAACTTGCAACTATCACACTTCTATCACCACAGTCGCACCCCATCACCACAACTCACCTCCAACTTCGTTACCACTATACATCACAAATTCTTTTGCAAGTTATGTTCGAATTTGTGTTTGAAGCTTAAACTAGTTATAGATTTTCAAATGAATTATATAGCAAACGACATTTTCTTCCTCAATTAAGGTTAGGGTTGTGTTACGGGGTTGTAATATAGTGTATGGAGTGTTTGGAAGTCATGACCGATGGGTGTGTGTGTGTGTGTGGTGAAGAAACCACTAAGGTTTGAAAACTTGAAATTCAAAACTTGTAAAACTTGTTAAAGCTTCAAAAGTGAGGTTGAGTGTAGCTAATTTGGGTCCAAAAGAGTTCAAAAAACTAACCTTAAATTTGAGAGAGTAAATCATTTCTTGGGTGAAAAATGAATTTGCATGTTTGATCAACTCTTTTAAAATGTTTTTTGGGCTTACTTTGATAATAGATTTGAAGAGTTTGAAATTGATTCGAAGGATGAGGTTTATGGAGTTCAAAATTAAGATGTACTAGTAGTTCATGTATTGTAGAGGAGAAAGGAGGAAGAAGAAAAAGGGTGGTAGTTGCAGTAGGGGTGAGTTAGGTGGGAGACAGGAAGATGAAGGGTAAAATTGATAATTTATTTTTTTAATTTAAAATAAATATTTATTTTATAACATGAACTTAATTAGAACATGTAATTATCACGTCATTACAATAAATGAATTATGTTAGATTTACAATTTAATCACAAATCAAAAGAAATTAAGTATAATCCATAAAAAATATAAGGAATGAAGTGAGACCGATGCATAGTTCAAATAGATTTTTAGTCTTTTTCACTTCAAAGTTTGCAATGCTGACCTTCGGATGAGGATCAAGAGATCTATGGTTCAAAGGAGGTGACAGCTACCAGCTTGAAAACTATCTCTTTTTACAATATCATTAATTATGAATATATTTAAATTATTTAAGTTTGTTGCCCCAAACTTATTCAAAATTTTAAAAAACACCCCTTCGGCTGAATTCTTTACACCCATTCTTTGGTTGAATACCTACCAAACAGTCATACAAATATCACCATCAAAAGAAAAAAAACTTTTGGACTGAATCAACAGTCAACCATCTAGAATTAGTACTAAATTGAATATTCCACTCAATAAAGTCAATTTAAAATCCCCGGCACGCACACCATTTAATACTAATTATACAAGTTGAAAACGAGACGAGTATAAATATAAATAATATAGTACCCCCGAGACAAGAAAATTGAACTGTAAAATAATAATTTTTTCTCGAGAATTAATTATTCAGCTACAAACAAAAATAAGTTCAAAAAACACCATGATATTCAATCATGGAGTATTATTATATTTTTATATTAAGAGCGTAAATATAACGATTGAGTTAAAAAAAAAAAAGACGGTAATTAAAGAGGTGGGCCCGGTTTTGGTGATGAAGTACGTAACAGCACTTCCATTAAGCTTGGACCGTGTTGAATGCTTGATGTTGCTGGTGAGCTACTACCAATATTTTTTATTTTACTAAAATGCCCCTGACGTTGCAAATGAGAAGTGTGACTTACACGAGTGAACTCAGCAAGTTCAAACCGAGTTGGAAGTTGGGCGACCATGTCACATAATCTTTTTTTTAGTCAAAAATCTCATTATTGATCGAATTTCGTCAGATTCGGTTCATTGACAAATAAAAAATCTATTGTTTCAAGACTCTAAAAAATAAATAACCCGATGAAATAACCAAAGATTTATGATGATTTTTTCGACACTTCATCAATCGTAATTGATTGTAAAAGAAAGAAAACCCTAAATCTCAAATTCTTCATTTTCGAAAAATCTTACAAAAAGAAGTCATTTAGGTCTTTTTTGATCTAGAGATTTGTCCAAATTTAATCCCAAAAATCTATTTTGACTCATGGAAAGTGACCCAGTATAAAGTGATGGAGATGTTGCTAGGACGGGTTAAAAAGATTAACTCATACTCAACATAAGTTATAAAAAGACTCAATTTGAGAAAATTTGGAACCGAGATTAAATTCGAGTATTTTAATCCGAATCTGGCCTATGTTTAATTTTTGAAACTGAGTTCGATTCTTAAGTTAGATAATTCAGGTGAAGAGTGAAATGAAGGTTTTTTACTCCAAAACCATTTAGGAATAAAAAATATATTTTAAGTACTAAATATTTCGGGTTGACCCGGTTCATCTTTCCAGAATAGCCCCCCCTTATCAAGTGAAGACATTATTGCTTTCATGGCAGTTATCCTCTGTGCTGCTCAACTTCTGAGTCTTGAATGGCTATATTGCAGACTAACCCTGACAAGTAATTAACCACAAAATCGAAGGGCATTTAAGTAACCAATCATTAACACCTCCAAGTCCATACACCTATAAAAACTTCAACTAGCTACTTTTCAAACTTGCCTCTCAAACTCTCTCAACGGTCTCTCAACGCACCAAGTCTCTCTCAACCTACTGGGGAAACCTGAAAACAGAAACACTACCAAAATGTCCTCCTCCCCGAAAGCACAACCACCCACCACCACCAACGCCACCGACACAACCACCCTTGTCCGAGGCGCAACCACCGAGTTATCCACCGTGCACCCAGATATCATCGAGGCCCACATCCTCACCCGCCTCAACGGCCCCGCTCTCGCCTCCCTTAGCTGCGTCTCCTCCACACTCCACTCTCTTTCCACCCAAGACAGCCTTTGGTTCCACATCTGCCACTGCAATTGGCCCTCCACCGTGACACCACGTGTTCGCCACGTCATCTCCACGTACCCAGAAGGGGGCCCACGCTCTTTTTTCGCCCATTCATACCCTCTCCCAATCATGCATCCCATCTCCACGTCATCAAATTCGAATTCGGCCCCACCTTCAGAATTAATCTCAGCCGTCGACATTCACTACCAAAACGAACTCATTTTCACCAAGGCCCACGAGACTGAAACCGTGACAGGGTGGTTCCGATGCTCACCTTTTAGAATTGACATGTTGGAACCCAAGGATGTAATTTCGACACCAATAGAACACCCAAATGGTGATGACACGTGTACGGCTCTAATGGACGACATGACGCTGAGCTGGATTTTAATCGACCCAACCGGACGGCGAGCAGCGAACTTATCTTCAAACAAGCCCGTTTCGGTACAACGACATTGGTTGAGTGGTGAAGTCCAGGTGCGGTTCGCTTCAATTTTAGCCTCTAACAATCAAAAAGGGTCCGCCTCGGGATTCGTGCAATGCGAGATTGTGGTCACGTGCAGTGGGTCCGAGAGAGGGGAGATGCAAGTGAGCGAGGTGAGCTTAGAGGTGGAGGACATGGACGGGAAACATTTGAATGGGAAGGACAGTTTGGTCATTTTGCAACGCGCGTTGGAGGGCAAAAAAGGAAATGGATGGAATCGAGAGGAAGAAGCGAGGAAGAGGCATAGGAAGTTTTTGGAAATGAAGAGAGAGAGAAAAGAAAAGAAGTTGAGGAGAGAGGGCACATTGGACATCTTGTGCATGGTTTTGGGGGTAACCGCTTTCGCGACGTTTTGCTTCTTTATATTCGGCAATTAAAGAGGTGATTGTGTGTGGATGGTACCGTAAACTTAGACAACTTTAGATGTGTGATAATTAGTTGAATACTCAAAAAAACTTTAGTTTTATATTTTAATGATTTACAAAGTAAGACATGATTAGAGAAAAAAAAATATTATAATTAGTCAATTATTGTACATGTAAGAAGGCAGATTGTATACTCAATGGTACAAGTGTAAAAAATATACTTCTTGGTGTTATTTCTTTAATTTACGCTCCTTTTTTTTTGGCTATAAAGTGTTCAGATTTACGTCGTCGAGTACTCTTTCGAGTTCAACATATTTTATTATTAACGATAAAAAATTTCAATGAAATATTGAGGTATTACTTTTCGATATTTTTGTTAGTGTTTTTGACGTAAGACATCAAAAAAAAAAATTTCATGGGAGGTCCCAGAACCAAAAAAGGGTGGCATTGATGAAGGAGAGGCAATGCGACAATCTCTCTCTTGTCCTCTGAAGTCATTTTCTGTCTGGAGATTTGTACTTTTTCTTTGACACCTTATTTAGCACTAATTTCAGATGCACCCAAAACCTTTAACAAAAAAAAAAAAAAAAATTCAATCAGATATTTCAAAGGATAAAAGTCAGATGGGGGTGATTGCGGCATTTTTAACTGTAATTGGTTTTTTTTTTTTTAGAATGATTTTGAGAGAGATATTGGTGCCTGTTGGATGAGTTTATTTGAGACTATCAGATAGATTTATTAAAGTATGTCATGTTTTATATCATAAATCAAGGGTAGCCTGTGTCTGAAAATACGATAAGAAATGTTTGTTGTCGTTGGATGAGTCTATTCGAGACCGTCAAATAAACTTATTAAAGTCTATCATTGTTTATATTATAGATTTTTTATGAAGAAGTAGCTAGATGATCCGACCTACTCTTACATGGGGTCAGGGTATGATCACTCATTAATTACCGATAGCTGATACAAACTTACAATCATTAAATTTTGAACAATGTTATTAATACTTACTTTACTAACCTAATTCACTGTGATCTTTGAATTGATGATTAGCTCTATTAAACATTAAAACTTGGTATTGATGGTGAAGTTACAATTGCTTTAGAGCAATGCTACATATCCCAAATTTACATCTCAAATCATTGGGAACCATTGGATGAGTGGGTCCTACCAACTTTTTTCATTGGGATCCACTCATCCAATGGTTCCTATTAATTTTGGGATACAAATTTGAGATACAAAGCATTACTCATTGCTTTATTATCCATTTTATATCAATTTTTACATCAAGTATTTAATGCATGCAGCTTTATTAATTAATTATTGATTGATCGACAGAGTTCAGATTCTCACAAAACTCCTTTTTTCAAAGATTTTGGATTAATCGTGGGAAAAATTAACGTATCACCGTCAATGTCGTATCGAAAATTATTCTTTTAAGCTAAATTATAATTTTTTTAATGTGTAATTTATAATTTATAAAAGACAATCAATTATAAAATGTTATGATCGATTATTTATTAAAATTATAACTTTTAAAGATTAAATTATAACTCATAAAATAAAAAATAACTTTTGAGGGATTTCATGACCATTTTCTCAAGCAATTATAACTTTACCTTTAAAAAGTATATTTTGACAATTAAAAATAATAAATTTTTGTGCAATACCAAAAAAAATATTCAATACCATTGAATAACCTCTCATGATCAAGTCACTTTCGGCATAATCTTTTACATGGGCGGATAAGTGTGTTGATCGAGCCAAGCTTTTCGAGTTTGGCTATGTTCAAATTCGGCTCGTGTTATTTAAGGATTGTTCAAGCTCGGCTTGGGTTCGCCAATAGAGCTCAAAATATTGTTCAAGTTTGAATAAAATCGAATTTGAGCCAAGCTCAAGTAAAAAACGAGTCATTAAAAAAAATCAAATTCACAAATTTTAAATACCCAATCAAAAAGTTTCATAAAAATACACACAAATCTAAAATTTAACACAAACTTGAGCAAAAAATATCTCTAAATCACACCAAAAACATACAAACTTAATATATACAAGTTTGTCTATACACTGATAGCTGGTAGCAAAGATCAATATATCCTAGATGAGGTTTTTTCTAGGGTTTCGATGAGGGAAAGTCGTGGTGGTGCGCAAGGGGAGATGATGATAAGTCTAGCATAACAAACTTGTGGTGAATAGACAAAAACATGACGTGCTACTTTTTTCCCCTTATTTTACTTATATCCTATATGAGGATTTTTCTAGGATTTTGATGAGGGAAAGTTGTGGTGATGGGCTGGGGAGATGATGATAAGTCTAGCATAACAAACTTGTGATGGATAGACAAAAACATGACGTGCTACTTTTTTTCCTTATTTTACTTAAATCTTATATGAGGATTTTTCTAGGGTTTCAATTTGGAAAAATCGCGGATTTTTCTAGGGTTTCAATTAGGAAAAATCGCAGTGGTGGGCTGGGGAGATGATGACAAGTCTAACATAACAAACTTGTGATGGATAGACAAAAACATGACATGCTACTTTTTTTCCTTATGTTACTTATATCCTATATGAGGATTTTTCTAGGGTTTCAATTTGGAAAAATCGCGGATTTTTTTAGGGTTTCAATTAGGAAAAATCGCGGTGGTGGGCTGAGGAGATGATGACAAGTCTAACATAACAAACTTGTGATGGATAGACAAAAACATGACGTGCTACTTTTTTTTCCTTATTTTACTTATGTCCTATATGAGGATTTTTCTAGGATTTTGATGAGGAAAATCGTGGTGGTGGGCAAGCGGAAATGATGACAAATCTAGCATAACAAACTTGTGACGGATAGACAAAAACATGACGTGCTACTTTTTTTCCTTATTTTACTTATATCCTATATGAGGAATTTTCTAGGGTTTCGATGAGGAAAAATCGTGGTGGTGGGCAAGCAGAACCGATGACAAGTCTAGCATAACAAACTTGTGATGGATACACAAAAACATGACCTGCTACTTTTTTCCTTATTTTTCTTATATCCTATATGAGGATTTTTCTAAGGTTTCAATGAGGGAAACTCGTGGTGGGCAAGGGGAGATAATGACAAGTCTAGCATAACAAACTTGCGATGAATAGACAAAAACATGACGTGTTACTTCTTTTATTTATTTTACTTATATAACCTTTATATTTATAATAATCTATATGTATATTATGTACAAATAAGAAAGACGAGTCAGCTCAAAATTGGTTGGGCTTGGCTTAGTTCAACTCGCCTCAAATACTAAGTGAGCCTAAAAATTTGTTAAGATTCGGCCCACGTTATAATATGAGCAAACCTAAGCCAAGCTATAACCAAGCCGAGCCCAAACTGCTTGCAAGTCGCACGGATCGTTTAACAACCTTATCAAGCTGATCCTTTGACATTATTGTTGCAATCTAATAAGGAAAAAATGAAGGAAAAAAAAAAAACAAATGTAGCATTAGACGGAACTAGATCAACTTAACTCAAAACAAAACAAAAACAATTATATATGCAAGGGAATAACATAGAAAGCACATATATATTTCTTACACGATACTTGATAGAACACATGAAAAAATATAATTCAAGTAGCCGACCCCAAATAGTGGGAATAAATGCTTTTTTGAGTTGAGTACATATGTTTCTCATGCTTGCAGACCCGAAAAATATGACACGTTCTATTTGTTCTTCTCAGTCTTCCTCCTATTCTGCAGCTCTCAACCAGTTTCAGAGGCCCAGTGATAAAAATTAGTGATGTAGTACATACAGAAATTAGCAAACTCAAACTCAAGTCATTCCGATGATAAAAAGAATCAAATTCCAAGCATCATACCAAGCAAAAATTCCAAACATCATATAACCTTGACAAAGATGGAGGCGGTAGCGTGGTAAGTGAAAGCCTAGCCAACTATGGCTGCAATCTCCATCCACGCTCAGCAAGTGCTTCAATCACTTGGCGAGCCGCCTCTGCAGTGTCATTCAGTGGAGGATAAGTCCAGCTTTCAGATAGCTGGGCAATCATGCAACAGATTAATTAGTGGAGAGATAACATTAGTTCACCAAACATGAGATTATGTACTGCCATAGTCTGTACCCTGCATATATCTTTGTTCTTCCAACAGAAATACTAGAACATCCACCAGAAGCCAATTATAGTAATATTTTTTATCAGCAAAACTCAGTTTGAATGCACCTTTGTCTCTAGATATATTACATACTAGGGTAAATTTCATCCACACCACGTATAGTTAGGTTTAAATTCAATGACACCACTTTCTGATTCTAAAATTTCACTACACACCTTCTGATTTGTACTGTAGAATCTTTGGCACCCTCTACCAGTAACTTCCGTCTCTGACAATAGAAAAAGTGAGCGATTTGACTAAATATTCTTTTAAAATACCAAACTTACCCTATTATGTTAATAGACAAAAATGGCTTGGGTGGGCACTTTATAAACTTTAGTTTTTTTTTTTTTTGCTGAGTAGGATGATATATTTATATCCATTGAAATTATTTTTCATACAAAATAAAATCATTCAACATAATAAGATCAAAAATGCATACAAACAAAATAAAATTTTAAAAAAAAATTAATTTTAACATTTTACCAAAAAAATAGGTTTAATTATAGTCATTTTCAATTGATCCCAATGAATTTTTATCATTTTAAAATGTTGCATGATAACTTCATATAAATATCATCAAGAATATATATATAAAGTATAATACTAGTCATCATATTATCACTTAGTTGATTACATAATCAAGTTTTTATAATTTCTATAGTTAAAAATATTTTCTCTACAATAAAAATTACAATAGATAAAATCAATGTCAAAGTCCCAATAGGTAACCTAATGAATATGCCATGTGTCTTTTAGTGTAATTTTTTTTTCCGAGTAAGAACACCAATCCGAATGTATCCAATGCTTGTCTAAAAGTTAATAGTTATTTAATTATTATTCTATTTTAATGGACATCATAAGGAAAAAAAATAGGGTGGCCTAGTTAAATGTTTCATAAATATTTAAAGATACATAGGTAATGTCAAGAATTTTTTTTTTTGAGGGTGGGCATGTGCCAACCCCTAAGCCAATGGTGGCTCCACCACTGCATGAAAATGATGATGGCAGTTGTAACTTGTAATTATTATTTAGTCTTGCAAATTTTGGTCAAAATGAAGTAATAGCAGACTACTTCAATGAAAATATGATGTTTTGTTCTATGAATGGTATTTAAATGTGTTAATATACTTTATTTGTGAAAAGAAAGAATGCCTGAATGACGGTGGGAAGTCTGGTGGTTCACATAGACGTGTTTGGTAAGGTTTAGATTTATTAAATAGGTGAGGTTAACTAAACCAAATTATAGTTAATAGTCTAGGTTAATTAGGTATACATAGAGAGTACAGAAGTTTAATACACATAGTTGTCAAATCACATATCGGAAAGCGTATCATTTTTCAAAAATAGTATATCGTATTGTATCGTGTACGATACGCGTAATTTTAATTTTTAAATAATTATTAATAAAAAAAATATACATATATATTTATATACCTTTGTAAAAATATCATAAACTCATAATAATATAGCATTTCATTAATATTCCACCAATTATTCAAATTTTCAACATAGTTCAGTAATATCAAAATGTAAAGACCTCTAATTCAAACTTCTAACATCAATTACTTAAACAACTTTAATATTAATCAGGAATTTTAAACTCAATTGAATAACATTAACATCAAATTTTATTTTATTTTTTTAAACCACAACCACTGAAACAACATTGTTTCATCGGCTATGGATTTAAAAATAAGTCTTAGGATAAAATAATGTCATTTCAGCCTCAAAAAATAAAAAAAAAAACAAAATCGTCCCTTATCGTATCATACATATCGTGTATCGTACAATACGGTATAAAAACGATACAGAGACACGATACATATCGTTTTTTAAGTGTATCGTGACGTTTCGTACGATACTAATAATTATGTTAATACGTATAAAATATTGAGGAATATGTCTGTAAAACAATGTTCGCCGTTAACATTGTATCCAGACAACAACTGACCGTAAATAAACTTTTGGAATCGGGAGGTATCATTGAATTTAAACCTAACTAAAAAAGGTGTGGATTACCCTACATGCTATTTCATTTATGAAAGTTAGAATTCAAAAAGAGTGCAAGATTTCTAGAAACTAAATGGCATATAATATTTTAATGAGATCATAAGTTCATACAGAGATTTGAGCTGGAAACACGAGTGCACTGTGCACCACAAGAAAACAAGTAAAGTAAGCTAAGATTGATAAGGAGGAAGTAGCTTTGGGAGGAAAGGAATGGCGCCAAAAGGTAGGATGGAAAGTATGGGGTTGGGGTGGGATGAAGGAAGGATGAAATAAGGATTAAGACATCTGAACAATATCCCATACCATCCACAGCTGTCAGATGTACCCGACTCTTACGACCAAAGTCAAAGCAAAATAAACACAGGTTTTGCAACAGAGTTCAGAGGGGCCTTTTTCCTCTCTCGAGTTTAGAACATGGTATCACATATTTGCAAAAACATTCTTTGGAAATTTTTCATCAATAACTAGCGACAATGACAACAATGAGGAGCGCCGATAACTCACATTTTCGTTACCAGTGAAAGGTCGAACCACTCTGCGTTCCTGCAGAGATTTATGGAAGTCTGAAAACTTCCATGTACACCGCTCAGCTCCAATTACATACACAGGCTTCCTGCACCATGAATAGTGAAAGACTTTGATGTCAACACAAAGAAAGAAAACCAAAAAGGAACATCAAACTGACTACTTTTAAGAGCTTGACAATCATCAACACACGGCAAACATACCCAGTGCTGCAAGCCTCACTCAACATACTAACTGAATCAGCTGTGATGACAAAAACATCAGCCCAAGCCAGATGTCCCATGTGCGGATTTGGATCTAAACAGTCAAATTTGTAGATATAAATGTCCGGAATTCCTAAAGATAAAGTAGAATATAATTAAACTAATGACAGAAACAGAGGGTACCTTTGCCATCCCAGATGTAAACCTTAGGATGTTTGCTAAATTTTGTCATTAATATGTCAGATACCTGTTAATTACAGAATGGCTAAAGATGACTATGACTATCCATCATAATAAAGCAAAATTGCCTTTCTTTAATGAAATTTCTTGCTTCTTATTCAAAAAAAGCATAATAAAGCATAAAAATGTATTGCTAGAATCATGCACACCTTCCTCGGAGTTCTCCGAGAGAAAGATATTCTGATGCTCCCACAACTTGAAAGAACATCCTGCAGGGAGGTTGTTAACTGCCTTGCAAGATCTGCACCATATCTACAATGGCCTACAATAAACAATATACATATGCAAATAATGGATATTTTCTTATGACCAAGAATTCATGGTCAAAGAGCAGCATAGGAAAAACAGGCATTCAGTTTGTTACATTTTTCAAACAATGAGTCAATTCTTCTGCATATACCATCACATTTAAATAAGAAAAAAATTAGATGCGACACAGGAAATTCACAAATTACTTGTAGGCCCTCCTATGTTGACCACAAGCAACGGTTTTGGAAGTGGTGCCAACTCATCATGCCAGGTAGAAGCTGCATTATCTAGTGCAATAGAATCAACCATGTGAAGAGCTCCCACAGTGAGGACCTGTGATTTAAATTTCAACCTAGTAAGCTTTGTACTATATTACAAATTGCAACATATATTCAGTAATCAGTATAATAGCAGCTAAAACCTTAGCCGCAAGAAGTTTTTCTCATGAAGAAAACCATTTCAGCAAGAATTTTCAAGGGAAAAAACTTAACACTTGTCTATCAGAAGACTATCAAGTTTTTCATGGAATAAACCAAGAAATTTCAAGGGAGAAACTTACAACGTGTCTGTCAGGAGGCTCACGAGGAGTTATCCATCTACGGAGGAACCAAGGAATCTGCTCCTGTGCTTGAGGAGTCAATGGGTAATAATCATGACGTGGAGTTATAACCAGGTCAAACCTATTCAAATGTGATCGGGGATGTTGTATCTGAAAACAATTGTGAAAGAAATCTTCAATTTAACAGATTTAGTAGTGTGCTAAACAAAGTAGTCAATAAATCATGACTACAGGAAAATTGTTAATGGACAAAAATAAAATATAAAAAACTTTAGACACAAAATTAAGTTTGTTCTCAGAAGCAAACACTAACCAAAGAATACGAGTCATGATAATTGATATGAACACGTGAATTGCTTTAATAAGCTTAAGCCAGCAACTCCATGAGAATGATGTTGCTTCAAGTACTTGAGAGAAAATCAAAAAGAAGAAATCTACGGAGTGGAAATTTTGGTCTTGTTCAATCATATCCTCAAGAATCACCATTTTACAAGTAAAACAAAAAAGGGTAACATGAATCATGCCAACTATACGGATTTTTACATAGACTTACGTATATACCAGTCAAGGATCATATATCAGTAGATGGAAGACAGTCCCTCTCAAACCTGAACAAGAAAAACATTTTCTGGAGCTAACCGTTTAATTGAACTTGCAACTGAAATAGTGTCTCGGCCAGATGCAACCACCAATAATGGGCCATCCCTTAAATTTCAAAAAGGAAAAAAAATAGCTGAGAGATGATAGTTTTCAAAGGAATCACAAAGAGAGCATAATACTTCATAAAAGAGGTATATATCACGCCAATAACCAATAAGCTCTAAACTTTTAGTATACTAACCAAAAGGCACTAATCAACAGAAAAGAACCTTTGGTATAAGAGGACAAGCATTTAAGTTTATATAGCTATACACTATAAGAATCCTAAAGACATCAGGGAATAGAATGCGTGAAATGCAATTATTACATTGGAGGTAACTCACCAGTATATTCAATTAGCATACAACTATCCTCCACAAAAATCTTCTTTATAGGCTATATACGCTACCCATAGGCAGGATCATGTTCATATTGACATATTCAAAATAAATTTCAAAAGAAAATTAAAATGAAGAAGATTAAACTGTACCTTTCAAACGTTTGACAAGCCATTGTTGCAATTTTCTTTGCATCAGCTTTTATTATATCTGGTAGAACTACTGTAACACCATTCAGACCAGGAAGGGCATCAGTTTCTCCTCCTAGGCTTTTTCTTTGTATTTTAAAAAATAAAATAAGAAACCAAATGGAAGTCAATTTTAAGAGCAAATGCACCATCTTCAGGAGTTAAGATTAATAACAACTGCAATACGACGTTATCAATGACATGTGGTATGACTATCTAATAATAAACTTCCACAGGTTACAAATCCACCCACATAATCTATTTATTACAATATCTAACATAATCCAATAACTATCACATGTTGTGGTTTATTAGTGGATGATGATATCACATATCGATAATGATAAAGTATCACAATTGAAGTGAATATTACTCCATCTCAAAAGGATGGACTGTATTATCAATTTGTAGCAATATTGTTGGTAAATAATCTCAGATAGAATTGGAAAAGCATGTACCACCTTTAATTTCAGCAGGAAGAGGCATCAAGTTTTTTCTGTTGATAGTAATTTGGAGTTGTGAATCTCCACAAATTCGCTTTATGACAAGGCCTAAGTTTTGGTGGAGAGAAACTGGCAGCCAACTAAAACACTCGTTGATTCCTCCTCTTGGTCTAGTAACACGCTGTATAAGTAACAATGAATAACTGAATACTGAATAAGTATCACATGCAAAATGTCAAAACATGTGGTAACAATGGCAAAAGAAATTCAGATAATTCATGGATATATGTAATTATAAGGATTTATGTACACTTTCTTTAAACTTTTGAAAAAGGAACTGGTAGGCCCCAGGTGCGTTTCACCTATTCTAGGCGAAGGGGCAATTCCGGAAAACCATAGCTAAAGGCAATGAGGTTTGAGTGCTGGCATTCGGTTTGGGTTGCTGGCATCAAGTCTGTTATGAAATCTGTTATGAGATTGTGGGGTCTCTCTATTTGCGGCGTGAGGTGAGGGGAATAAAAAGGGCATGAGGTAGTTAGTACAGGGGTGTGATTTCTCTGGTTTGTAATGAGCTTGCTTATCTTGGAGAGTACCTGGCCTCTCGAATGCTAGGCTATTCAGTGTTGGAATAAATCCCTCTTTTACATTGCTTGTCTCTTTTACTCAGTGTTCAGTCTAGTACAGCAAATCTGTGAGTGTATATCAAATTGGTATCAGAGCAATCGTACCTAGAAGATGGCAGCCAAGAATGTTGCTCAGCGGATAGACTCCATGGAGGAAATGGTTGGTGCTGTACAAGAAGAATTCCGACGGGAAGTGGGGACTCTGAAAGAGGAGGTACAAAATATGAACAAGTTGCTCGAACAATTCCTCAGATTGCAGGAAGATGCAACTCGAGGCGGTTCGGCGTCGTACAGAAACGAGTCTCATGGTCCAGATGGCGGCTCAAACTCGAACGGATTTCGCCATGAAGTCCGATTCCGTAGACTGGAGATGCCATTGTTCGATGGCTCGAACCCGGATGGGTGGATCTTGAAGGCAGAGCGATACTTCACCTTACACCGGCTGTCCAACGAAGAGAAGCTCGAGGCGTCGATTGTGGCGTTCGAGGGAGACGCCCTATTGTGGTACCAGTGGGTGAACAGGAAACGTCCGGTTATCCTTTGGGAAGAGATGAAGATGCTTCTCTTGAAGCAATTCAGGACTATCCACTCTGGCTCCCTCCATGAACAGTGGCTGGCTCTGGTTTAGGAAGGTAGTGTGCAAGATTATCGCCGGAGGTTCATTGAGTTATCGGCGCCCCTAGAGAATGTTTCCGACGATTTGGCCCTAGGGCATTTTATCAACGGGTTGAAACCCGAAATCAAAATGGAGGTTCGTATTTTAGAACCCGGTAATTTGGGCCGAGCCATGGAATTGGCCCAAAAGATAGAAGAAAAGTTATGGGTGACCCAAGCCCACAAACCCTCCCATGGGTATTATCATGCAGGGGGTCCAAATCACAACACACAACAGACCAACCAAATCAATTACCACCGAATCCACTCGGAGGCATCTCGATCAGGATTTGGGGAAAGTCGATCCTCAGGCAAACACACCGGAGGAGTGCGAAGGCTCTCGGATTCGGAGCTTCAGCGAAAAAGAGATCAAGGGTTGTGCTATCGGTGCGATGAGAAATGGGCACCTGGGCACAACTGCAAGAAGAAGGAGCTGAATGTCCTTCTGACCCGTGATGGAGAAGACGAAGACCAGGAGGAAGACGGAGAGTCAGATGGGGTGGAACCCGCACCAGCGGCGACCGAGTTTAACCAAATAGCAGAAGTATCGCTAAACTCGGTGGTCGGTTTAACGAATCCGAAGACGATGAAATTGAAGGGGACGATTGGCGAGCAGGAGGTCGTGGTATTGATTGACCCGGGTGCAACCCATAATTTTATCTCCTTGGATCTGGTTTGCAAGATTCAACTACCCGTAGACAAAATCGAAGGGTATGGAGTGGTCATGGGAACTGGGAATACAGTATGGGGATAGGGCTTATGCCGAGGAGTAACCCTACGCCTACAGGGGATTAATATTGTGGAGGAGTTTCTGATACTTGGGTTAGGGAGTTCGGACGTGATCCTTGGAATACAGTGGCTCGAGACCTTAGGGATGACTCATACGAACTGGAAGACTCAAGTGATGAAGTTTAGGCTCGGTAATGAGTCTGTCACCCTGCGAGGGGATCCCTCCCTCGGAAAAACTTTGGTTTCTCTGAAAGCTATGATGAGAACCATTAAACATGAGGAAGCTGGAATTTTAGTAGAGCTCAATCAATTGGAGGGTCTGAAGGCAACGAGTTCTGAGGTACCACCATTTCTCCACCACATTGTGGCAGATTATGCAACAGTCTTTGATATGCCAGTGGGATTACCTCCTATTCGAGGGCGTGAACATTCGATTGTGCTTGTGGAAGGTAGTCAACCAGTTAGTGTCCGGCCGTATCGATACCCTCACGTCCAGAAAGATGAGATCGAGAGATTGATCGGGGAAATGTTGGCTGCGGGAATCATTCAAGTTAGCAGTAGCCCATTCTCTAGCCCGGTGTTGCTGGTTAAGAAGAAGGATGGCTCATGGCGTTTTTGTGTGGATTATAGAGCTCTAAACAAGGCTACGGTACCTGATAAGTATCCTATTCCCGTCATCGATGAGCTCCTTGACGAGCTACATGGTGCAAAAATTTTCTCCAAGTTGGACTTGAAGTCGGGCTATCATCAAATCAGGGTCAGAAGTCAGGACATCTATAAAACGACTTTTCGAACTCACGATGGGCACTACGAGTTCCTCGTCATGCCTTTCGGGCTCACAAATGCTCCACCCACTTTCCAATCGTTGATAAATGACATCTTTCGGCCCTTTCTTATGAAGTTTGTGCTTGTGTTTTTCGATGATATTTTGATCTACAGTCCATCAGAAGAGAGTCATCAACAACACCTAACACAAGTGATGGAAGTTTTGCAGATCAATAGACCGTATGTCAATCAAAAGAAATGCGAGTTTGGGAAAACTGAAGTGGCCTATTTAGGTCATATCATTTCCGGGCAGGGAGTAGCAGCCGATCCCAGCAAGATTCAGGCCATGCTCTCGTGGCCAACGCCTCAAAATTTGAAAGCCTTAAGAGGATTCTTGGGCTTGACAGGGTACTACCGCAAGTTTGTGGCTGGGTATGCTCAAATAGCGTTTCCATTGACTGATCAGCTCAAGAAAGATAAGTTTGGGTGGAGTCAGGAAGCGGCATCAGCCTTTGAGAACCTTAAGCATGCGATGTCTTCAGTCCCTGTCTTGGCAATGCCTGATTTTGCGAAGCCTTTCATTGTCGAAACAGATGCTTCGGGGTTTGGGTTAGGGGCTGTCCTTAGCCAAGAACAACAACCCGTGGCTTACTACAGTCAAGTTCTAGGTCCCCGAGCTCACCTTAAATCCATATATGAGAAGGAATTAATGGCGATTGTGTTTGCGGTGCTGAAATGGCGTCCTTACCTGATGGGCAGGCACTTCATTGTACGGACAGACCAGCAAAGCTTGAAATTTCTCTTAGAACAGCGGATTGTGGGAACAGAATACCAGAAGTGGATTACTAAAATCATGGGGTATGATTTCGAAATACAGTACCGAAGTGGAGCAAGTAATAGAGTAGCGGATGCCCTCTCGCGTGTAACAGATGAAGTAGAATGTTCTACTGTGGCTCTTCCGCAGTGGCAATATTGAGACTCTCTAAAACTAGAATTAGAGGATGATTGCTTTTTGAAGAGGCTACGGGAGGACATTACTTCAGGGACGCAATCTCACATGGGATTACAGTCGAGCAGGGAATCTTATTTTATAAGAATCGTCTCGTCATTCCCAGAACCTCTAAACTCCTACAGACTCTACTTGGAGAATTTCACACCACTCCGATTGGGGGGCATTCAGGGGAAACAAAGACCTACCAACGTTTGGCATCGGAGTTAGACTGGGTCGGCATGCGCAAGGATGTAACCAAGTTTGTAAGAGAATGTGCAGTCTGCCAGCAGAATAAGTACATGGCCACGACTCCAGCTGGGTTACTGCAGCCTATTCCCCTTCCAGCGCAAGTGTGGGACGAAGTTACACTGGATTTCATTGAGGGACTGCCAAGATCTGAAGGCTGGGATACTATACTGGTAGTGGTGGACCGTCTGAGTAAATATGCTCATTTTATTGGGTTGAAGCACCCCTTAACTGCTGTTACGGTTGCTGGAATTTTTATGCACGAGATTGTGAGGCTTCATGGTATACCTCACTCAATCATTTCGGATCGAGACAGAGTGTTCTTGAGTCACTTTTGGAGTGAGCTGTTTAAGCTGCAGGGGACTACTTTGAAGCGAAACACTGCCTATCACCCTCGGTCGGATGGACAGACAGAGGTCGTAAATCGCTGCTTGGAGACTTATCTACGCTGTTTTGCTTCTGGAAAGCCTAAGAGTTGGGCTCGTTGGTTGGCTTGGGCAGAGTATTGGTATAATACCTCTTTTCATTCTTCCACTCGCTGTACCCCTTTTCGTGCACTCTACGGTAGGGACCCATCCCCTCTCATTAGATACGATCAAGGGGCAGCTGCGGTGTCCTTGGTAGACCAGCTGTTAGAAGATCGGGATGCTATTTTGGATGATTTGAGGATGCATTTGCTGCAAGCTCAGCAGCGGATGAAGCTGCAAGCTGACCTCAAGCGTCATGCTGCGGAGTTCTCAGAAGGAGACTTGGTATTTCTGAAATTGAGACTATACAGGCAGCGTTCACTTGCTCAACGTAAATTTGAGAAGTTAGCGGCCCGTTACTACGGCCCATTCAAGATCCTTCAGCGCATTGGAAAGGTGGCCTACAAGCTGGAGCTTCCTCAATCAGCCGCCATTCATCCAGTTTTCCATGTTTCCCAGTTACGGCCAGCCCGCGGGATCTCCTCCTCGTCTCCAGTATTACCACCCCAGCTGACCCCTGAGCCGGAACTTGTGGTCGAACCAGAGGAGGTGTTGGGGGTGCGTCCTAAAGCCCAGGGATCGTCAGGCGCAATGGAGGTGTTACTGAAGTGGAAATCACTGCCTGAGTATGAGGCAACTTGGGAGGACTTTCAAGTGATCCAACAACAATTTCCTGACTTTCACCTTGCGGACAAGGTGAATGTTTGGAGGGGGGGTAATGGTAGGCCCCAGGTGCGTTTCACCTATTCTAGGCGAAGGGGCAATTCTGGAAAACCATAGCTAAAGGCAATGAGGTTTGAGTGTTGGCATTCGGTTTGGGTTATTGGCATCAAGTCTGTTATGAAATCTGTTATGAGATTGTGGGGTCTCTCTATTTGCGGCGTGAGGTGAGGGGAATAAAAAGGGCATGAGGTAGTTAGTACAGGGGTGTGATTTCTCTGGTTTGTAATGAGCTTGCTCATCTTGGAGAGTACTTGGCCTCTCGAATGCTAGGCTATTCAGTGTTGGAATAAATCCCTCTTTTACATTGCTTGTCTCTTTTACTCAGTGTTCAGTCTAGTACAGCAAATCTGTCAGTGTGTATCAGGCACTTTCAATTTCCAAACCCTGAAGAAGCCATCAATTTCAAGTATCAGACAGCTACCTCTTAATAATATGTTTGGTAATCATCCTCAAAACAATTGCCAAAACAAGCAACAATGCATTGATATTGCCAAAATCTCAAGCTGATAGTGATCTCTAATGTATCAGATGCCTCTAAGATGGCAAAGCTATGATGTGGATGACTCTGGTAATGAGATTACCTAGCAAGTAAAATGGGCAGCAGATATGATTTCACCTATTAAAATAATGATATCGTCTATTAATGAGTAACATTCCACTCGCTCCTACATTTCAACTCTGGCTTAAATATAGACTAGCACAAGACAGGTCCGGCAAGAATCAATATTGACAACAACCATATATCGTAATCAGAAAATATCATGGATTTGCTCCATTGCTACTTGCACTGGACTTTCAGGTCCAGTTAAACAACAAATTGGTGGTCACCCACGTTCCAACTGTGTTTCACAACCTTATGGTCCAGATATAAATTCGTAGCAACAATGTAAAAGATTTGTATTACCCGAGGGTGAATTTATGCTAATTTTCCCACTTGAGGAACCTCCATAATTACTACTTCTGGCCTTTTAGAAAGACAGACAATGTCTCTAAAGTGATAAACAAAGTTTCCTCTGATCAGGTAAGACCAACAGAAAGAGAAAAGACTACACACAGTTTAGTTCAACCAAAAACAGCGTTAGTTAATTCAGCAATGCATGAAATACTCAGCATACAATTAATGGATCAGAAATATGCGTCTGCTTGCCCATATTCACAAATTAAATTTCACTTCTTCGGATACAAAACCAACATAAAGTACAGAATTCAGATTTCATTTTCCTTTACTTTGCCTCGTTTTTTTCTAGGAAACCAAACAGCCCATGAATACAAGCATTAGAGAAGAAGCTTACATATAGAGTTTGTCGATGAGAGAGACCCAGAGCACGAACCAAACCGATGCACTGATTCTCTGCACCTGCGATACCGTTTCCTATTACAATCGCTCGCCTGATTGGTCGCATTAGATGATCCCCACCACACTATCAATGGTTAGGGTTTGTGGTAGTGAAGTTCTGAGTTGAGTCGAGAGAGAGAGGTTTTGGGGGGGGGGGTTTGCACAGAGGTGAAATAATGATATTCATTTGGGTCATCACGATGGGCAGAGCTTGGGCCTTAATGGGCACCCGTTAACCCGATTACCCATGAACCTGTTTCGAATACAGAAGGTTTGAAACATAATAGCAAAATATCGGCTTGCATGCTGACCCGACCCATTTTCGGGTTTGTCTCCGCTCCCTAAATTCATAACGTTTTGGAGCGGCAGAGGTTTCGATGTAATCTCTCCCAGTCTCTCTTACACACACACACGGTGGACCTGCGGCCAAGTGCAGAAGGAGGGCCACCGGAGGCAACTCTGTAGACCTATAAGGACTTGTGTTGGATGAATTTTGAGAAGGTTAGATTGACTTCTCTAAACTCTTTAAAACTCAAATTTTTTTTTTTAAAGATGATATTCAACATTCAATTTTGTTTCATACTCATATTTGATATGCAACACATACACACGTAGAAACTACGAATATATTATAATTATTGACAACTATTTATCTTGCAAATAATTATTTTATCCTTGATCGATCTAATTCATATTCATATTAAGGGGTACAAATATCTTTTAGATCCTTAAACCGTTACCCATCTTCTCAAATCCACCTTCACCTTAAGTTTGACGAAAGTTATGATCATAGGTTTAATCTTCGGATCAGCTACGGGCCAGATTTAAAAACTCAAGATTTAATTTTTCATACAAATATGATATTTGGAGGAGATTTGAACTATTTTTTTCAAACTCATTATATCAATGTTATAACAACACAATTACGGTAATAAAATATATTAATTAATTATAATTACTTTATAATACACAAAACAACTACTTATGTGTTTTAATAAACTAAGTAGTTACACTAAACAATTATGATAAGGGCTAAGTGTGAGGTTGTGCATGGTGTAAGGTGGTTTTTGGATGTCTTTAGAAGGCCTGCTGTACATTTCGAATTAAAGACATGTTTTTGGCTTGTTTGTTAAAAAAAAAAAAAAAAGTTATACTAAACAATTATATGAAATTATAACACTAACTCAAATTATCATTTAGTTATTTACATAAATAAAAAAGTTACATTATTTAGTACCACGACATGGTTACAATAATTATATACACCAAATTAAGTTTATCATTATACTAAATTTAGTATATATAATTGATGTAACGATATCGCAATGCTAAATGATGTAACTATTTAGTTTATGTAAACAATTGAATGACAATTTGAATTGGTGTCATAATTTTGTGTAATTATTTGATATAATTGTTTGGTGTAACTGTTTGATTTATTAAAACACATGAGTAATTATTTGATGTATTATAGAACAATTGTAACTAATTGGTATAACTGATTAGTGTAATTGTGTTGTTGTAATGTTGATATAAATAGAGAGATAGAGAATAAGGAGAAAGATAAACAATTGGAGAAAATAGGGGAAGAGAAATGAAAAAATAAATCAAATCTTTACATATTTGAAAAAAAATTATCTATAATAGATAGAGAGAGAAAATGGAAGAGATATGGAGAAAGTAATGGAGAGAGAGAGATGAAGAGAAAATATGAGAGAGATAGTGAGAGAGTCTAATGAAATATTTACATATTTGATCAGATATATAACTGTCAATTAAGAATGCATAATTTAAGGGAGGATATTTAGGTAAAAAAGTTTTGATTTCATTTGAATTTTGTACCTAAATACTATGTTTTATTAAAATTGAACTTAATAGAGTAAACAACTTATATATACACTTTTCCTTAAATAAGTCTAAAAAATTATACCCACAACAAAAAAAATCCTTAATTGTTGCTAGTTATAAAATATTACATTCTCAATTAATTATTGTCATTTTGACCCCAAAAAAAATAATTATTGTCATAATTATTTTTAAAAAAATTAATATATGTGTCTGACAAACTAGTGTTGTGATAATTTTTTTATTAGTGTAAACATCATATGACACTGCTAACATTAAATCTTTTTTCATGGAGGTTATTACAACGACATCATATTTTACAAAGCCATCTATTGTCTCCCCCATTTCTCTCTCTCTCTCTCCCCCAAATATTTTATAAAATATTCGTAACACTATGAATATTTTGAAATTTATTTATTCAAATACCGTAATTATAAAATTACTAGAGATAACTCGTGTCTAACAACACGATACAACGTAAGTAAAAATTATGAATTTGAGAAGAGGAAAAATTCAATGTGAGATTTTGAGAGGGACGTGAGTAGGGCTGTCAATTTTCGACACGACATGAACTGAACACGAAATAAATGAGTCGAACACAAAATTAAATGGGTCAATGGATAAAAAGGGGTCAACATGTATAAACACGAAAAAAAACAGGTTGAATTCATGTCAAAATTAGGTCAACCCGATTTTGACCTAATTAACCCGTATATTTTAAACAGGTTAATATAATTCAACCCGAATCCGACTTACCCATTTCTTACCTGTTTAACACATTTATCCAAATATATAAAAACAACAAAATAAAACATAACCCTAACCCCCACTTCTACCAATTCCTAATATCCATTTAAAAAAAAAACAAAATATAAGAAAGTGACTGTTTTTAGTGTCCATAGCATAAATTCCTGGTTTTTTTTTTCATGTTTTTGATGGATTAAAACCATTTAATTGGAAATGGATGTTAGGAGTTGGTTTCCTTTTACTTCTTGTAATTCTTTAAATTTTATTCAATAAAATTTTTTGATTTTTTTAAAGTTGTTAAATAAATAGAATTTGATATATGGGTTAAACAGATCGGGTTAAACAAGTTAAGTAGGTTAACATGTTGTGTTATGTGTTAACTCAAAAACGACCTATTTATTAAACATGTCAGGTTCGGGTAATACGTTTAATAGCTAACTCAGGTTAGTGTTTACATATCTCGACACGATTATTAAACATGTCAGGTTTGTGTTTAGGAATTTTTGACACAAACCCGAAACAAACCCGACATAAAATGACCCAACCTGACACGTTTGACACCCCTAGATGTGGGTGACTGTTGAATGATTCTATTTAAAACTGTTCAATGAACTTATTAAAATATGTCCTATTTTATATTATAAATTTGTCAAACTATAATTGTTTTTGAAAAAAAAAATGTTTTAAAAACACGCTACTAATAAACCACTTTAAAGTGTGCTTTCAAAAATAATAAATAAGTTTAAAATTATGTTATTTGAATAATCAATTTCATGCATGTATATACATGAATATTGTGTACATAATGTTGCTCATTGTGTTTAATGGCTACATAGGTACTTTATCATGTGTACATCACTGGGACTGGAAAGGGGTGGTGAATCCATACATTTGTCTGCTCATTTTCATTCATCTATATATCTCTATTAATATAATTCAGCATGCGGTATACCCATTTACATAGATGAATGAGAAGACAAATGTGTGGATTCTCCACCCCTTTCCAGTCCCAGTGATGTACACATTAACCCCTGAACTATAGCATTTATATCAATTAAACCCTTGAATAGTGTTTTGTATTAATTTAACCCCTAAACTATATAATCCGACTCAATGTGACTTTTCTATTCATATTTGTCGTCAACTTTGACAAAACCCTCAAATGCACATCACATGACTCTTGAACTATAAATTAGTCTATGATTCACGTGTACTCATTGGACAACAATCCTGTTGGGGGTACAATCCTTTCAGAGGTTCCTCAACGACTGATTCACTTTGCATAGATTCACAGAACACAAAACAGCTACCATTAGCACGCAATCATGTTTTTAAGGTAATTTCTTATTGCTCATGTCAACATTC
Source organism: Ilex asprella (assembly GCA_023539305.1). Taxonomy (NCBI): domain Eukaryota; kingdom Viridiplantae; phylum Streptophyta; class Magnoliopsida; order Aquifoliales; family Aquifoliaceae; genus Ilex; species Ilex asprella. The sequence goes on from CM042200.1 coordinate 4,939,017, forward strand.
TCACTTCTGATATCTCCGAGAGACGTCACCAAAAACCTTCCCCAATGTGACCGCAAGTTATTAGTTTATCACTCTGAAAACTTCAGCATGGGTACATTTTTCTTTGTGATTGCCAAGAGCCTAGGGTATGCTTGATCTGTAGGAGGACATGAACAGAGTACAGATGCATATCAACCAGAACCTCACCCCAAAGATCATAAATCCAAACTGCTTAGAAGGGTTGCCCTACCATAAGTTGATCCTCACATGGGTCGATTGTGAAACAGATATAAGCAAACTCATACGTATATATTTTCTGTTATATTAGAGCAAATCTGACCAAATACAAGCAAACTCAAACATGGTAAATGTCTAGTACAGCGAATCCCAACCTTGGCCTACAACTGAAAAGTAGGAAAACAAAACGACCAGCCATAAATAGCAGAAGTGTTCGTTTCCAAAGATGTTCACACGTGTGTGTTGCACGCGTGCAAGTGAGTCTTGTCAACACCCCTAACTTCTATACATCATCAGATTTGACGCAAGTGAGCTTGGAAGACTTGATGAGGCTTCATACATACAAGTTACAATATATAGCACATTGCTCCCTCCCAATTGACCAATATATTTCAAAACCAAAAGCAATCCAATTGAACAGACAAAAGGATCACCTTATATTTTACAAAACTATCTCTACGTTTTAAAGGGCAGAATGCAATGAAATACCTAATGCAAAAAGCCCATATCATTACCTCCATGTTGCAATGCTCTATATTCTCTATCGTGCACACATAAAAATCAGAGTCCATGAAACTCCAGCTATCACTCTTTCCCTGAAAAATTTTGAATCTATGCAACACAACATTGCCACAACAGTTGACCACAACCTCAAATTTTAGTGCAGATCAGATATATGAGACAGGAGGCTTGATTCAGTACGGCAAAAACATGTTTCAGAAGCTGCCCCACTGAAACCCAGTCTGTAACAACTTCTTCTCCAGGAATGATTAATTGACGTATCACATATAGCTTCAGCTCAACTTTATTGCGGTAGTAGTCTGACTCAACTCAACCCCATTTTCTTCTCCAGTGAAAGGATTGAAAGGCGGCCCCAAATTAAATCCATTTTCCTTAATCAATTCGAAGGGACTTCCTAGAGAAATCGTGTTCCTTGGTGATTCTGACAATTTGACAGCAAACTCTTTGGAAACAACCTGCTGCTGTAACGTTTCCATACGCGTTAGAGATGGCACATCACCATTACAGTACCTGCGCCACATATTCCGATATGTTGACTCCAAACCAAGGATGTATTTTGATCCATTACAAAGAGGGGACTTGGACATGAGATCACGTAGACCCATTTTCAATTTCGAGAGTGCAGTAACATCCGACGCTAACTGCAGGGCCAGTTGGACATATTCATCTTCAGATTTTGCAACCAGGTGTCCTAATCCTACGATGCAATAACCATGTATCCATGTTAATTACATTATGAACAAAAGATTCACAAATCCTATAAATTCCAGAGCTGCATCAGCACAAACAGGCTACCAGATAAAAAGCATACTTAGGCACACAACTTGTCAGCGAAGAACAAGTGCTTTAAAAAGGAATTGAGAGGTCCCATAATTTTCCATGCTTTTGCTACACATTTTCTCCGCTAGAAAAAGCCCACACACCATGGACATTTTCCTTACCTCTTCAAAATGCATCCAATTCTTTAAACTATATTTTCTTATGGACCTTACCTATAAGAACTATTCTGACATTGCCACATCACAGCAGTTCGTAGAAGCAAACCAAACCACATCAGATACCAAAACGATCTGCACTCACTACCTTAGTATAAATAACCAAATTGACATGGATGAAATATTTTGTGCCTTTTCCTCTCTTCATCTCTGTTATTAAAAAGGATCTGCACTCACTACCTTAGTATAAATAACCAAATTGATATGGATGAAACATTTTGTGCCTTTTCCTCTCTTCATCTCTGTTATTATTATTCTTTGGAGACTGGAGTATCAATTACATGCATTAATTCCCTATAGAAGGAAAGGCGTTGCAGGTAGAGAGGAAGGCTATCAATGCTTCCTATTGAAGGAAAGGCATTGCAGGTCAAGAGGAAGGCTATCAAGTATCAATGCTTGAAATCACAATGGTGGCCTTAAAGCAAAAGGCATTCACAACAGTAAGTTGGATGTGAAAGACACTAACCATGATCAAGGGCTCTAGA
>CM042200.1:4941244-4996899 GCA_023539305.1 Ilex asprella
CAGTAAGTTGGATGTGAAAGACACTAACCATGATCAAGGGCTCTAGAAGGGGTGGAATGGGTACATGCCTTGACCAGCTCTTTTCATGCAAAGTGGCAGCCCTCGGTACTTGGATAATTCGATAATGCACCACTAGATGAAGGGAGTTTACAAAATAGTTGTTACAACAACCAAGGTAAAAAACAAACAGGAAAGAACCCAGAACTTTAAAACTTTCTCTATTACACCCTAAAACCCCCTTTAGAACCTAGAAACCATGAGTTAAAAGAAAAAGACATCATAGGAAAAATACTTTATTTTGTCATATAATACAAAAAAAGTTTCTAAAACTTTGAACAAACCTATTTTTCATTGTGAAACAGTGAGAAAATTTGAAAATTATATCCCTTTCATCTTCTGCAACTTTTGTTAGTATACAGTTTCTTCACTTAATAAAAAACTAAAGGTAAAACATGTTAGAAATTTTCGCATTTCATACGACCGGAAAGAAAGACCAATGCCATCTTTTTGTTGCCCTTCTCTAAGCATAGTTTTTTGGATCTTAATCTCGGTCTCATGCGGATTCTGTTTTTCTTCATAGGCATGTATGACATACGAGCATTGATTTTTGTGAAAGTCACAAATCAAGCACGTCTCACCAACACAAGGAACCATTCAAAAGATTGATCAAACATGATTAATTATGATTGGAGAAAAGAGCTTCTTACCAACTGTGTTTAGGAGAGACACACCAACATTATGAGCATGTACTGAACCTCCCATAGTGACACATGGAACTCCCATGTACAGAGACTCGCATGTTGTAGTTGTTCCAGCATATGGAAAAGTATCCAAGCTACAAAGAAACAATAATATAAAGGCAAATCCTTAGAGAGAATACAAATGGAAGCAATATCAGCAATGAAAAGTGAAAATTATATTCTGAATTCGAGGGTATAAACAAATTATACAGGACCAGTTTCTTTGACAGTTTATGAGTAGCACTAATACACATTCAGAACCAACAGGTGGCTATTGACTCAACATCACAAGTATAACTAAAATGCATCATCAAAATAGCATAATTAAGAATTGCATTATGTCAATTTTCCTACCTTCACACACATCATCCGTATCACAAGCATGTTGCAAGTGTAAAATCATAATATTCAAGAATGCACTAACCATGAATTTATAGCATAGCACAATGAAAAGATCATTTAATTTGTTCTAATTCTTGGTGGGAACACCAATTGATTACAAATGGAGGAATATGTGACAAACCAGGTAGGGAAAATTTCTTTTAGTCCTAGTTTGTGATGATACTTGTGTAATAAGATTTAACTGATATAGTAATATACTAAAAGCTGTCTTTTGTAGTGCAACTTGTTTTATTAATTAATAGAGTTTATTCTTTCCATTTTATTGAGAATTTATATGGGCAAAATGTTTGAATTATATTTAATATATGTTATGCATGTGTCTTATATTTTATATTGTAAATAATCTGGTGTGTAAAATTCAGCTTATGCACAAAAGACCAGATTATTGGATACTTGTATAATATGAATATAGTTTCACAATCCTAGATAGAATTGGATACATCATCAATATGATTGTAGTGTAATATTTCAACATAGTCTGTCTTGACTGTAAGAGACTATTTGATGTCTCGGATTATTGCACTAATACACTTTGTGTATTGAACAGATCTATGTTTATGTTATTATTTTTTACTGATTCAATAAGATAACAAATACCTCAAGATTGATTTCTTATGCTCTTAATTCCGAAATATTTAATTGTCATGTGCATATAATATTTGTCTCTTTAATTCATCAAAGAGTGAGATTCATATTGAGTCAATAAGCTCGGTAAATTGACAAATACCTCGTGATTATTATGATTTCTTATACTCTTAATCCCAAAATATTTAATTTTCACGTGCATAAAATGTTTCTCTCTTTAATTCATCAAATTGTGAGATTCATATTGAGTTAATAAACTTGGTGAATTTAAAGATGATGTTATTTATATGGTGAAAATTAATTATTAAAAGACACCACATCCTAGTTTTTAAATGGGTTGATGATGTCCTCTTGAAAAAGCTCATAAGTTATGTACATGTCAAACCCTACAGGTGAATTTAATTATCCGACATGATAAATAAGTTGAGTGGTAAGGTCTCAATGAATAAAAGAAATCAATTACATATATTTGTCAGTAATTTATTTAATTTATGGACATTTGTAATCTTAAAAGTTGGGAGATTATTAAGTATATAACAATAAGGAGCTCGAATAATTTTTAAATAAGACTCAGGAGATCAATAATAAGTTTTTATGTTTTGTGACTTATTATTAATGGTTTGTATGATGTTTGTTCTAGGCTGAACATAGAAATCCTAGGCCCATTGGAAACCCGGTCCTTATTTCTCCTTAGGATTTCTATCGTAGCCAATATATAAACGTCTAGGCTCTCTAAATCAACATCTATTCTTTACTCACGGTTTTGAGAGAGGCTGAAAGAGAGAGTGAAAATTTGGAGGTTCTTGCAATCCACACTACATCCGGATTTTGACGTTGGAGGATATACGACAGAAGGTCGCGCAATTAGTTGAGCTGTCTTCCGCATTCGTTGTTAAGTTTTGCGTTTGTGCAGAGACGAGAGCAATCTAGAGTGATCTCGAAGGTAAACCCTAATTTCGCCTTGTAGGGTTTTAAAGCAAAATTTTTAGTATTCAATACATACACGCTCACAATGGTTCTTGTGATTTCCATTCCAACATTAATTACTTTATTTCTAGAGGGGGTAGATTGACTTCAATTCAATCAGTTTTGGCTAGTATTCCTATTTATTTTTTGTCTGAAGTGGGCAATGAGAAGAGAGATTTTGGGAGAATGTGTGGATTGGGCAATTCTATTGGATGGTTTGCTTACTCGACTTTATATGCTTTCTTGTCATAATCATTAGGCACCGGGTGAAGACAATTGTAGAGGAAGTGCGGGACTTAACAAACAAAAGACATTGAGTTTCATGGTCTTGTGCATGGTGTGCCAGAGATTCTGTGTCCCCCATGACCTTTTGGTTTTTATTGCAAGATAACCTTAGAGAAGGCAGGGGACTAACGTCCTTTTATCTATCTATTGGTTCAATAGTTGGTTAGCTCTTTAGTTCTTGAATTAAAGAATATCCAAGTTCAGGAGTGGCTAGCGAAGTAGAATAGCATATAGCACAAGTAGAATAAAGGCAAGAATGAAAGATAGAGTTGGCGAAAAAAAGTGGATTCATTCTCACATTGTGTCAATGATGAAGTCCTATTCTTTCCTTGTGTCTTGGAATTTTGGATTTCATAGAAATCTCAATGATAGGGAATACCAAGAGATAGTTGATAAGAGGAATTGGCTAATTGACCGAACGAGAGTGTGTTGATGGAAATATTATTTTAATTCTTTGATTAATGATTCAACTTCCCCAAATTTTTTATCTATCATTGAAGATTTGGAAGGCTAATATACCTTTGAAGGTGCAAGTATGTGCTTGGGTAATTACTCATGGAAAAATAAATACAAATAATATGATCCAAAGAAGGCGTCCATATATCTCTCTTTGTCCTCAATGGTGCATGCATTATGTGCAAAATGGATTGTGACAATGTTAGCCATTTATTTTTGCATTGTTCAATTGCATTAAAATTATGGAATAGATTGTCCGAGTTGGCTGGGATTTCATGAATAGCTCCAAGTTCTATATTAGCAATGTTTTGTGTGGACTATAACGATTTTTGAAGGAAAAATAGTTACACTTAGGGATTGTGCAACTTTTGCTATTATTTGAGTGACTTGGTTAGAAACGAATGCAAGTGTTTGAAAATAAGTACAAAGGGGATGATGGTTTATGGAACCGTATCTACTTCTTTGAATCTTTCTGTGCATCAATCCCGAAGGATTTTGCTCCAATTCCTCTCTTCAGTACTGTGACAAGTTGGCATGCAAATTGTAAATGATTTGTTTTTTTCTTGATTGTAACTTTTTGTAGTACCATTGTTTTGTGGTTTGTGTATGGACGCCTTGTGCGTATTACCATTATGCTTTATATTTTTCATGTTGTCTTTTATAAAAAAAAGATTTAACAACTGCCACATTAGGGTTACAGAACATCTTGATAACATAACAAAATACTAAGAACTTAGTCCTAAACCAACCCACAACCCAAGGCAGCATTGTTCTTGTTTGGCATGTACTATAGCTAAATATGCCAATAAATACGTACACAACTGATAATGGAATTCATGTATTTCCTCATTTGCAATATGCAGATGAATTTCCAATTTAAAAAAAAATTGTTCAACACCTCACTACATAACACACAGATTTTGGCAATGCCAAACAAAACCACAAGTTCTAAGAATTCCAAGAGTGGATGATGATTTTGTATTATGAACCATTTTGCAAAAAAAGAAAAGAAAAGTGAAGGCATGAAAAATCTGAGTGATCCACTACCTGATGTCCATAAGGGCATATGCTTGCATATGATCATGGTTCAGAAGAATTAGAGGCAAAAGATCAACACGCAATGATTCCAACCCCAACTCCTCCAACGTTGAAAGAAATCTCTGCCTAACACTATCACAACAAAAAGGCTTACACTTCACTACAAGTCGAGAGTTTGGAACTGCACATAGAATCCTTGCCCAAACTTGCAGCACTTTAGGCGTTATCTAACAGGAGAAAAATAAAAAATAAAGCAATGGCTTCAGTTAATATAGTTCCATCTTAATAAAGAACATTTTGAAACAGATGTTTTTTCCACTCCAATAAAATACCTTTGCTAGATTGTTAAAGCTACCAAAAGTAATAAAGCCATTAGAAAGAGCAGGAGTCGGAGGTATGGGCCCAGCTTCCGGGGATGGTGTATAACAAAGGAAGCATTCTGGTAATCGAACCAACTCCTCAACATGCCTGCCCATTAACAAAAGAAATGCATAGGAATATGCACTCCAACACATGTCAAGATCAAAGCAATCACAGACCATGCAAATATGTTCAACAGGGAAATAAAAATGCCACCTACTTTTGTCTTGTGTCAGGAGGGTCAGCCAGTGCATCAGTCATCCTATAATCAATAGTAGGCAAACCAGTTGTATTTGGGTAGCCAATCCAAGTCACCTATTGCAAAGGCAAGACAAAAGAATGTTAGAAACCAGTCAAGTATAGGAGTAAATTGATAGGTATCATGACGGGCATGGTAAGGAGTTTCGCATTTACTACAGGTGTACGCACAATCCCAGAGTTTAGAGATAAATTTTAGGAATCAAATAATTTATTTTCTAAGTTGATGAGACTTTATTATTATGTGATTTAATTAATTTGATTGCCATTTGGGATTGTCTGGAAAATTGAAGTACTGGGCTTATGTATTAGATGGAGATTATTGCTATTGGAATAATTGAATACTTTGGACTATCCTCTCTCTCCTCTCTCTTCTTCCCTTTGCCTTCTCTTCATCGCGCGCACGCGTGTGGGTGTTCCCCATCACAAATAGCCTACGACTGATCCACCACATCTGGTAACCTCAGACTTTAGCAACTAGTTTTGACATATAATTCATGCCAACAGACTAAGAAGCTACATTTCATGGACTCAAGCACATAGTTGTCAAATCGCAATTTGTATCATGAATCGGAATTCTAAATTTGAGAATCGTGAATTGTATCGAATCGTGAATCGTAAGATTCGAAACAAAATTTGAACAAAAATAAAAATAATACTACAAATTTAAAATAGACAAAATATTAAATATTAAACATTATTGCATTCTAAAAATAATCAATTGACATAATCATGTTGTCTAAATGAAAAGACGCTAGTCTTTTACTTCATTTTCATCTTTTGCTTAACCATTTTCAAATTCAACAACTTAAAAATAAAATTCATTAAAGAGCCATAGTTATTCAAGAACCAAAATAGTGACACTCAAATTAAGTTACAAACATGAATGAAAAAAAAACAAATAAAAAAATTGATTGGGATAAAACATACTGCCAACATTTTGAAACAAAAAATTAGAACCTAACAAACTACCCATGAAAGAATTGAGAGGAAAAATCAATCGATGATGCGAGAGCATTAGCCGTGACTTTTAGACGACGTTAGAGAGAGAACGAACAAAGAGGTTGAATTTTATTAGGGCGTGGGTTCTTCTGTAAACAAAACTAAGTCGTTTTACTGTTTAGCAGACAAAACTACGTCGTTTTGTCAAAAATTTGGGTTTTAAAAAAAAATTGAATCATGCGATTCGTGAGATATGAATCAAATCATACGAATTATGTGCGATTCAACTCTAAAACAATTCTCATATAAAATACGAATCGTTTTATACCTATACCATACCGAATCGAATCGCGAATCATACGATTTTGATAACTATGCTCAAGCAGATTTACTCGATCAGTATACATGCCTAGGTATCAAATTTGTCAAAGAAGGTTATTTGCCAGACTAACTATTTTCAAGCATATGAATATTCAGAAACATTTACTTGTCATTAATTGCTCCTTTTTTTACCCCACCTCAGTCCAGCTACAAGATAAATGTTTGATCGTATTTACTAGAATGTTTCGAATTAGTGAAGGTCGTGAGATCAGCCAATGTATCGCGCACGCGTACAGATATACCAAGCAAATACTAGCGACTAGATCTGTGTTACAATAAAGATTTCCAAAGTTTAGCCAAGGCTTAGCTCAGGACCCAACTACTCGTCGTATTTGGTTTGGTGTTGCTACCACACATTTCTGCCAAGGTATATAAAGATATCATCTGAAAACCTTACACGGCTACTCTGAAGGAAACAAGATTACTATTTTCTTATTTAAGAAAGAAAAAAAAGAGATAAGCCTATGAAATGCAACATATCCTCTCAACATAGGTCTACAATACAATTTGTGATGTTAACCCTTCTGAATTCTGAATGCACTGTTACCATCATCCCAATAACTGTCTGAAAATGTAAAGTTGACTCCCGCCACCCCCACTCTTTTAAAGCAAGCTCTGGACTTAACAAAAAAGAGTACCCTATTGCACAAAAACTAGTGACCACAAAATGGACACCATGTTGCAGAAGATCAGGCTCTACCACAGTTGCACATTTGAAACTATTTTTTCTTTTAAAAGAAATAAAGAGAAAGAAGTGCCACAGTAACAGGAATAAAATAATTATGCCAGGATAATAATAATAATAACAAAAAGATTACTGCCTTCGACATACCTGAACAGGTGCAGGCCGGCAAGCCATCATTCCCAACTTATTGTTAGCAGTATGCCCAGTAAGTTCCACCAAGATGTCAACCCTATCTTCTCTCACCATGCTTGCAACCTTCTTCTCATCAATTCCATAGATATCCCTCCATATTCCCCCCTTTTTTAAGACCGACTCTCTAAATCTACTAGTTTTTGCATCTGCCTGTGACATCATGAAGGAAAGACATACTTAGGGACCTTTTTCTCAACACAAGGCACCAGAGCCCACCTCAAACTTCTCTTTATGCTTCTAGAGGGAAACAGCAAGTAGAAGAAAGTGTCCTACTTAAATTCGACGTAAAGTGCAAATTATATTCAGAACAGAAAACAAATGAAGAAGTCCTATGACAGTCCCCATATGTGCATATGTTCTACGTTGTACACTAACAAACTCCAGAAGCAAAAAAGGTGACTGCAAGAAGTAACCGGGAGAAGGAAGGGGAATGAAATATAAGAAATACCTTCACAACTGCCGAGTAAACAACCACAGTGTAATTCGCATAGTCATGGTGAATGAGGGGTGCTTCAATGAAATATGACACAGAATGAGTAAAATAATCGGGAGATACATATCCGATAACAAGTGGCCTTTCTGGATCTTTTGGGTTGTCCCATGAAGTGTACTGTGGATATAACCTCATAAAGCGCCTGCCCCAGTCTCTGCAAGTATACATTTCATCTCAGACGGGGTCACCAAAAAGCTATCATATGCCTAGAAAATCAAAACAACACTTAATATGATTTTAGAATTTGACAAAGATTAAAAGATAACAAATTTCCAAGGGAATCATTTTCAAAGTTCATCAAAATTAATATGAGAATCTATAGCAACAAAAGTTTCCTGGCATATTTTCAAAAGAGAAATTCAGAAAAAGTCAAATGAAAAAAGTAATCATCTACATCGATCCTAAATGACGAGCATTCTTTATTGTTTAATAGAGGAAGGAAGCTTCATAAGGAGTAAGCAAAGACTTGTCCCAAGATTCAAAAAGAAAACCGTACTCTCAATTTTGCTAGATAGAGGGGTAGGCAGGTTGATACATAGGCACAGAAATTTGCAGCTTATGATGAATAGTTATATTGGTCTCTATCAACTAGGCAAATGAAGTTGCATGTTGGAAAGCCAACACAAGTAATAGATATAAACTATCAATGACAATGCCGGTGATAGAATTCTTCCATTCTCTTCATGTAATCTTTCTCTTCCAGTTACAAGGAAATGAAGGAATTTTTTCATAATAAAAACTTTTTACACTTTTAGAAAAAGTCATCTTTAATTAACACACAAAAAATATGCATGCCATATGGATGGTAGTTAGGTAGACCTGTGAGCCTCAAATAGTTTATCATCAGTTCCTTCATTTATGTAGTTCATCGCAAGCAACCGATTCTGCAAGAAACGGTTAGCAAAATACCGATCAGAGACAACTGTTCATGGAGCTCAAAAACAAAGAAACGGAGGGTAATCATAGCACTTCTCCATTAGTCACGACAGATGCAGTCGATCACAAGATTGTGAGCAACTTGTTTCAATATCTAACACAGAACTTTCCAGAAAGCTAAATATTTTTCACAATGAGAACAAAAAAAAAACCTTAACTCTCAATTTTAAGCAGATAATTGCACAAAGGATCAAGACAAACTACTGTGCTTCAACAGAAAGAGCAATATTTCACTGCTAGTAAATCTGACAAAGAAAAACAAAGGAATAAAAACGCCTAGCACACTTAATTTCATCAGGAGAATCGGTTTCCTCTTGCATTGAAAACTAATTGAACATAAGAGGAACGTCATCTTTGACAGAAACATGAAGTTTCAGCATGCATAATGAGAGGCTATGAAGGAACAAAATCAAGTGATAAACAAAACACCAGGATAACACGCTGACAAAAACCAACCAAGAAACAGCTCTAATTTAATACAACCCAAGACGATTATGAACATCCAAAAGATAGTCCATGCATAAGAGTCAGCTGAAAAGTTTTAATCAGAAACATCTGAAAACTAGGAACACCAGTTATCTGATTCTGACCCAAATTCCTTTTATCGAAATAGTATAGATATCAGAGCAAAAACTTTTGCATATTTGAAAAAAATGCAGCTGCTATGAGCCCAACTCCAAAGTTGCCAGTTGACAAGACAAAAAATGGCCCAACAAGGACTGTATACTTAAGAAATTGGATAAACAGCAATTCAATCTGTCAAGGACCTGGATCTCTTGACAGCTATGAGAATAACATGCCAAAAGCATTGCTAATAACTTGCTCCAGCATTTTCTCTCCTTTTCTGTAGTTGCCTTATTTCTTTCTGGTCTGTTTATAGATGGCACATGAGGGAATAGTAGATATCAAATTTTTACAACATTTGAGGAGGCAACTCAAGGAAGAGCACATTTCTTTAGTATCCTCAGTCCTCAATTGCAGGTAGGGTTCTTTGAGTTCTACGGTTTTCCTAATTTTGGAGAAATGAAAGGAGAGTGAATATGTCCAAATGAAACAAATTCTCTCATTTTGTTGGTGTTTCACAAGAAGTCAAGAACCACTTTTACAGGTAATCGTTTTATCCAATCAGCCTGAATGCAAACATTGCTATCTATACTATCTATAACTGTCAGATTCTGTGAAATTTTTTTGATTTTCTATTTTGACCCTAATTATTATTATAAAGTCAATGATACCCACATATTAGTTTCATCCAATTTTTATTTCCTATGCATATTTGACTTCTAAATTCTTTTGAACTCTTTTATTATTAGTATTTGACTTCTAGATTCTTTATTACTTTCATCCAATTTTTATTTCCTATGCTAAATGACTTCTAAGTTTTTCTTTGACTCTTTTATTAATAATATTTGATTTTTAAATTCTTTTAAACTCATTTATTAGTAGTACACTTGCATACCTTTTAAATCAATTTCTATATTTGTATGAAGAAATAAAGTATATATATTCTATAGCTATATTAATTGATTTTTTGGTATGTAAAAATATAATATTGTTATAATACAAATGATAATATTGCAATTTAATCAATTTTTTTGACAAAAAATGTAGTAAATCTATAATATAATTAGATTTGAAAATTCTCAATAATGACAATCTTATAATGAAGGTTCAATATAAACAAAAGAGGTAGTTTTTAATGGGACAGAGAGATACCTAAACAAATGACATATTAAATACTGAAAGAGGGGTAGAATAAACCAATAACTAGGTTAATAAAATAAGAATTAATTATTCCACACATAATTTATTATTCATTTTCATTACATATTTAATTTAAATTTCTTATAAAAAATTATTATTTAAATATATTCACGTACACGTCGTGCATGCTAGTAGTCATAAAGGGCTTTATCCTTGTCTTCCATACCCACCTCGAAGGTTTCAAAAATCTCCTCATATTCTTACTTCACACGATTTCAAGTTGAGTTACCATAGAAAACTGGCAAAAAGTAGCTGAATAGTTATTTAATCCCAACGTCACCAATTTCCATGTAAATTGTTCTCCGCCGTCAACTTCATAATTTTGATTATTCAAGACATCATCTTAAATCAGTATTTTAGTGGACCCTCAAGCCATGCATCTCAATTTTCAGTAGCAATACAAAAAGTTCTTTCAATAATAATTTTAATTTCCATCTAAACCAGAAAACATTCAGAATGAAGTAGAGAGTGACAATACCTGGCCTGCATTTCGAGAATCAGGATCTATCTTAAGGCACTGCTCATATGCTTCAATAGCCAGAGATATATTACCAGCATCTCTGTAAAGAACCCCTACACATGGAAAATTTTTAAAAAAGGAATTGATAACAGAACACCTAACAAATAAATATTGAGTTATCAACAGAATACTACAAGAGATCAACACTCTGCACATTCAAAGATGCACTTATTCCCTTTTCTGGAGGAAAAACAAGGTGGTGTGCGTGTGTGTGTTGTTTTGTTCTTTTTCCGCCCGCGCCCCCCCGGGGGGGGGATGCAGGATGATTGCAAAATCTGCACTTATTAAGTCTCCAAGAGCAGTTCTAAGCCAGTACCATTCAAAATGAAGACAACTGCAAAAAGAATAGGACACAACTCCAACCCCTTTCTAAACCTTAATGAACTAAAAATTGGTTTGCCGACTTGTAACAAGCTAGAAATTAATCACCAGATGATTACCTTGCATCCTTACCAAATTACTTGAAGGCACAAAGCCCAAAAAATAGCTATGTTTGTCTACCTATTCTTACTGTCATAAATAGGCCACATTCCCTGACTGAACTGCCTAGTTCAAAAACAACCCTCTAAACAAACCATATCAATCCAATCTAAAAAGCAATCCTACCAACATTGTCAGTGAGTACAATCATAGCCTCAGCAATCACAACTTAACAAGCCTAGAGTCAACCTTAAAAAATATGAAATGAGCCATTTAATAACACTCTTAGTAGCAGCCAGAAACGTATGCCGGCTAGAAAACTGAAAGAGAGACGGTGGAGAGAGGACCTAAGTTATTATATGCCTCTGCATAGGTGGGATTTGCAACAATAGCTTTCTCAATCATGGTTGCAGCAGCGTCCATTTTACCCTGTACATAATCAAGAGTTAAATTCATTGACTGCCTCAAAGACACAGTGATTTTAATTATTGGAGAATAACCATGGCTACTGGACCTGGACAGTGTACACTACTCCGAGATTGTTTAATGACTGAGAGAAGTTTGGTTTGATTGATAAAGCTAACTGCATAAGATAAAAGGAAAAGTAAACAAATGTGAGGATAGTATCATGCAATCAATTAATAAAAACAGCAAGCATTGTCAATTGCCTGATAGCACTCCACTGCTTTATCAAGGTTGTCGCGGTCCTTGTATATCACTCCTAAATTGTTGCATGCCTCTGCACAATGGGGATTGAAATGGAAGGCAAGTTCATAAAACACGATTGCCTGCACGATAAGATGTTCAATAAATTTCTTAACATCTAATGACGAGAAGCACGAAATTTCTCTTCAAAGAAAGATTTAGGAGAAGAAAAACTAAACAATAAGGCATTTTCAAATAGACACTATGATTATCAAGATCAATTTCTCTCGTTAACAGTCTGAAAGAGAAAACTTGCCTAAAGAGAGGGGGGAGATAGAGGGAGGGAGAAAAAGAACACGGAGTTCTCATCATTGTTTACCATGTCAAACTTCAGCATTTCACCATAGGCAACACCTAAATTATACATGGCATCAGCATAGTGCCAATTGTAGTACAGAGCTTTTTTGTAGTATGCCACACCTTGGTTGACATCTCCCTCCAGTTTAACCTAAATGGAAGTAACACGAATCCATTAAGGGGGGAAAAAAAAAAGGCAAGTTCCTAACGAAATTGGAAACCAGATGATGCCCAAAAAAACAATTACAAAAACCAAAAATGATCTCTGTAAACTAGTCTTGTGGAAAGACTAGCTTATAACACAAATATAAGAATTTCCTTCCTTGTGCCTTATTCCAATGTAACAAGGAATTTCTGACCAACTGTAGTGTAAAAAGGAATTCCAATGTAAGAAGGAACTGAGCCCCCCTACATACAAGAGCTAGGAAGTTCATCATTCATTTCTTTCCCCTCAAATAAACTCAAATCAATGTACCCAATTGTAAATTGAATAATAGGGACACAATTTGACAAGAAACGAGAACCATTTTCTTTGCCGGATTTGTGAAGTTGGGGTAGGGGTCAGATGGTTACCATGTTTTAGAACAAAGTAAAGATGGCATTTCGTGAGCCAATCTAACATAAAACCACAATTTTGTCAAAAGTCACAAAACAAAGCTAATAATAAAATTATCAAGGGCACGTAAAAGCTTTAATAGGGTATAAACCGTTGGACCATAAAATGCGGTTTAGATACAACCAAAGGAAGATGAGCTAGAGGCAAACAACTTTATCAAAAACCACCTTTGTGCCCAAATCTGTCAAGGCAATTGCCATGTTATTCTTTGCAATCTCAAAATTTGGAGACACTGCCAGACACCTGCATAGCACAGCAACAAAGTGCACATGGCATCAGCAGCGGAAAGCTGCCAATCAAGTACCAAACAAACACTTACAAGTACGCCGTCAACGGATTGGATTTTGACTGATCCGAATCCGATAATCTAACGATTTTTTTATTTTCGTGGTCCTTATCCAAATCCGTTAACAATCCGAAAATCCGATCCGGTCCAACTAACTTATTATACCTAAATTTCAACTAACTTTTTTTAAATAATCACTTAATTTCTTTAATATTTATATAGAAATATTTAATAATTTGGATTGGATCATAATCGGATTGGATATATGATATCCAAATCCATGAAATATAATATATCGGGTTATCGGTAAAAAAATATTAATCCATATCCGTCTAATCGGATTCAAATTCGGGTCAAAATCCAATCCATTGACAAGCCTACTTACAAGAACCAAAACATCATAGACATTGCAGTGTAACAAGCAGACTACCTCTCATAACAAGCGATTGCGGACTCCAAATCTCCACGATTTTTATAGATAACACCCATGTTGCAATATGCTTCAGCATACATGGGCCTCTCTAGTGCAGCCTTCTCATAGCAACTTAGGGCCATGTCATATTGCATCATTTCAGAATAGACAACACCAAGATTATAATATGCTGGCTGCACACACAACCGCAAGATATCACAATTTATATTAGTATCGACTGAAATCAAAATATGCTTCATTTGGAAGTAGGAAGGGGAAGGAAGATGAAATTACAGCATAATGTGGATCTATTTTGATAGCCTCATAATACTTCTGTATCCCCTCCTGAGTGTTGCCAGCAAGCTTTAAGCTCGTTCCAAGATCTGTCAACACAATAGCAAGGCATTCTGACGCTGGTTTGTATGAAGGATCCGCTCCCAGAGCCTTCTGATATGACTGCATCAAGTAATATCATTACATGTGAATCAAACATTTAAAACTCCAGAAGAGCAGGAAAAGTATGTACACATCACAATAATATAAAATAGTTACATGCAACAAAGCTCACACGAGAATGAGCGACAATCTATAAATTCATATTAGTTTATTTTAACCAATGCCCAATTAGTTTATCTATGATCAATTCAAAGTTAAATTTCCTGGATGATAACAATTTGACAACTCCATTCCCAAGCGAAACATAGCAGAGTAACATTTGGACAGAATTCATGTTCCCAAATTAAGTATCCCAGAAAATGGTTCACATTCAAACATTCAAATAGTATTTGCACCGAAAGAATGTATAACGCAGCATGGGTGAAGCCCAGGCCCATTTAAGCAATTATAGACATGTATACATTCATAGACACATGACTATATACATGCACATATCCCACAAAAGAAGGAAGATATTTAGTTGGAGCCTATCTATATCTATATCTATACTATTCTAAAATGTCTACATATCTGAAAAACATTTTTCTTCCACATTTACCCTCCAACAATGCAAATATGATATTCTTATCCTTCCAAAATTAATTGCATATTAAATCTAAATTATCACCTCTCTTCTAAACCTACTGGGTTCACAATCCTACTGCCGTTCGAATACATCTCCCTCTCCCCCTCCTCTCTCTCTCTCTCTCTCACACACACACACACGCACGCATTCAATACTCAATAAAAAATAAACAGACACTCCCCTCTTTTCATCTTCCCACTCTCCCTCACTCTCTCTTTAATTCCCTCTTAGGTGACTCTAAAGATTTTCGGGTTTCTCTCTACCGTGGAAAATGAGCCAATGGACGACTAAACGTCAATACAAGCCTCAGTCGCTTCATCTCTCCCTTTATCAGTTAGACAGATTTCTATTTCTTAAGATTATTCTCAGAGTTTTTGTTGAATTTTGTGTTTGTATATCAACTTTTGGTTCTACAGCACATATCCCATGGTTTTCCCTACTTCATTTAGTTCCCCCACTTTGTTGCTTGCATTATGTTCCTTGATTCTCTGTCCCTTTTCATTATTGTTATCCATGGTTGGATGGTGATATTCTGTCTCTTTTTTACAGTTAGTTCTAATCAATTTATTAATAGGTTCATTTTATTTAACGAGTGAATCATTCGTTATTAGGTAGAATTACTCGACCACATGTACGAGTGCGGGTTTTAGCGATGTTTTACAAGCTGATTTGTTCTTTACAATAATTGCAGTCAGATGACAATCACAGCAAAAGTTGTGGCCGTAATTAATTTTCGAAAATATCACAGATTTCATTAAGCATGCATTATAAGCACCATGAGTGTGTTGTGTGAAGAGTTTGATTGTTTGTTGACTTTCAGATCATGGATGTTTAGTTGGTTCTAAGTTTTACTACTTTGATCTGGGTTTTAATATATTTTACGATTTATGAATATTTTAGACTTTTTCTTTCTTTAATGTATTTTGGATTGTTAATGCATGCTATGCTTTGCCCATAATGTGTATGTTTTAGTTTCGATAGTGACCTCTACCTATTTGGATTTTGGTTGGTTCTATTAATTTCTTCTGGTTTTTATATGAATTGTTTCTGAAGATTTAGACTTCTTTGATCTAATGCATTTTAGTTTGTCAATCTAGTATATGACATGCCATGGTGAATACATTTTAGCTATTACCAACAACTCGCCTTGTGATGAAAGATTCTGCTATCGAAGGTTGTTTATATAGAGACAGTTTGGAAATAGTTATAAGCTACTGACTTATCGGGATGTGTTATAGTTGCAAGAATGTAGTAGTTCTTATGTTACAATGTTTTTCTAAATTGATGATCAAATGTTGATTGAAGCTGGACATAGCAAATTAGATCACAGATACTCTTCCTATGATTATCATTAATCTACAACCGCATGGCAATGGAGGACAGAACATAAAATTTTTGACATTTGACTTTATACCTGTCTGGTTATGCTTTCACCATTTGTATGGATGATTTAATTTTTAACTGCATCTTGATTTTTCTTGAAAAGAATATTTTGTAGATGCCTACACTTCATAAGTAGATGTCCATACAGCCTGGAATGCTTGTGTTGCACCATAAAATTACGTTTTCGTGTGCCAGCTATGTTATATTTGTTAGCTATTCTTTTTCTAATCGCAACTGAGTCTCCCATAGTAATTTTTTCTTATGCTCTTGAGGGTGATCAAGAACATGGTGGCAAATATTATAAAATACCTAAACATAGTCAATAAGAATATACAAGACATTTTAATCAACGAAGGGTTTAGACTTTTATTAGTGGGCATGGTGGTCGTGGTGATGGTGGTGGAAGGGGTTTTAATGGAGGTGGCCATTGACGGAGAGGAGACGAACAAGGTGGATCGAGAGGGTACTTGGACCATATTGTTCTACCCAAGCGAGATTTTGAAAATCGGTACCCTTTGAGAAGAATTTTTATATGGAGTGACCTCCAGTGAAGGCAATGACTAAGCAAGACACCGGCTATAAGGTTAAGAAGATTACTGCCTCGAGGTCATTGCCAGATTGATTTTGTTGAGCTAACACCAATTCAAACTCAAGGCTGCTGATGGCTTTAAAGGGTGTGGAAGTGTTGGCATTGCGGAGTCCAGTTCTGGAAAGACTCAAGGTCATTTTCTTTGGTTCATCTCATTTCCTCTAATTCATTTAGTGAAAATTAATGTTTTGATTTAAATTTGATAGTCATTTTTCTATTCTTTTATGTTAGTTCCTAAAGAGCTCCACTTTGAATATCTTCTACTTCGTCTTTTTATTTTTACTTTCGAAATTTTGTAGTTCAGCTTGTGACAGGGATAATGCTTTATATGAAAGATAATTTAAAATGATTTTTTTTCAAATGAATTCATGAACATTATTAATGTAAGGCAGGTATGGATTTTTGCTAATACTCTCTATATATAAGAGAATGATTGAATAGGTTTGTAAGACAATCTATATAATAAAACACGATGGAACTTGAATCTTATACGCAACATATTTTCCCCCCCAAAACCATCTCATCAAACCCAACCCCACCCCAGAGCAACGGCTCCCTGGCAGCAACCCTGCTGTCCTCTCTCTCTCTCTCTCTCTTTCTCGCCTCCTCCCTCTTTACTCTCAGTCGCTTCACTCTCATCTCACATCCTCCCTCACCTCATAGCCAGAGAGACAGGCAGGCAGCGAGACAGGCGGTCACTTCCCCTTCGGTTTTTTCTTTCAGCCACCGTTGCTACTGCCAAGTATTTCTCTCTCTCTGCTCATCTGCCAGCCCAGCCCCAACACACAACACCCACCCACCCACACAGCCACTGCTTCTAAACAACGGTGACACACACACACACATATCACGATCTGCCTCTCTTTCACAGGCAGCGACCATTGTTTCAATTACACCCTTTGCCACAAATGAGTTGATGCCTCCCAACCATTCGGCTCCATTCATTGAAATCAACTACATTTGGGTCGCTCTCTCTCTCTCTCTCTCTCTCTCTCTCTCTGAGATGCAAATGATATGGAAAAAAGGGATGGTGGTGGCAGTCATGGGTTTGTTGTAATGCACATAAAGTGTTCGTCAAAATGCCTACTGCCCCAATCACCAACACCTACACCCCCAATCACCAACACCTACACCTCCTCCCGCTACATATATATATTTGATTAGTAAATTAAGTTATATGCATGCGTTCTTTTTTTATTTTTTTTAAATAACGAGAGCATGGAGGTTGATTCTACATTTGATATGCATTGGTTTACTGTTCACACATAAACTTGATTTGATATGTATGGTTGATATTTCTTTGTTTTTGTGCCCTCGAAAATTTTGTATGGAAAAATTGTAAAATGCCATTGTGTGCACCGATTAGTTGATAATTTTGGGTTTGTAAGGCCCCGTTTGGTAACGTTTAAATTTTTCGTTTTTCGTTTTTATTTTGATATTTAGAGAAAACAAGAAAAAAAAAACTTGTTTGGTAACCGTTTATGTTTTTCGTTTCTGTCACCGTTTGATAAACGAGGGGCAATTTTCAAAAACCAAAAAAAGTCGTTTTTGGTTTTCGTTTTTCGTTTTTCAAAAACGAAAAACGAAAACGTTACCAAACGGGGCCTAAATTAGCAAGAATTTTAATTGGTTGCAAAACTACATACACATTTGGTGGGCTAAACTCGAGTTGTGAACTGTGGAGCAAAAGATGTTGTTTGATAAAGAAGAATTTTGTGTAAAAACATCTTTTGATGCCTTCAAAAGCATTTTCAAGGATGCATGGGCTTGAATTTCTAGGAAAACATAAAGATGCTCTGCCTAGAATATTGGGCAGCAAAACATGTATGATATATAGGATAAGATATCTAATGCTTTATTGTTAGTTGATGTTTCCTGAGCACTTTGTATTGGATGTAGTTGGTGCTGTCGCTGCATTGTGTGTACAATATGAAGCTGATTTCCTGCCAAACTTAGAACTTGATTGTATTGCACAGGTTCTTTGGTGCTTGGTGATTTATTAAAAGACTGAGAATTATTGTTCAGGGCAAATTTTTGGTGATTATGTGCATTTAAAAATTATCAGGTCAGTTCTTTCTCTCCCTCTCTCTTTCTCTTTGTCTCGCACCAAAATGGCTTTGTTTGGCTTCAAATCTAGATATTTGTTAGGTTAATCTTTTTGGTTTTTCTGATAATTTTGTTGAGTTGAGACTTTCCCTGTATATTTTATGTCTTTACAATGGGTTTCTAAAATTTTATGGGTTTCTAAAATTTATGGGGCTTGATCTGGGTGTCTTATCTAGAAACAGTTTCTGCATTATATTTTTGTCCAGTTGTACTGTGAGGCTAAAATAATGATTGCGGAACTATCAAATAAACAGTGTTTAACATGGCTGCTTCATTCTTTGAAACCCGAGACCTTCAAAAATTGATTGTTGTTGGTGTTTCTTGGGCAATTAGATTGCAATTGCTCAATGGTTGATAGTGGTAATGGTTTTTTAGTTTTTAAACACTTAAGTGTGTATATATGTACCAGACTCAGAGTTTATGGTTTTTAATCCTTTTTTGTGTAAATAATTATAATTTTTTTATCGATCATTGTTTATTTGTATGCCTATTGGTAATTTGGCATCACATACCTACTTGAAAGATGACAATTATAATTGAAATGCAGTTGCTTTTTTCTATTCTTGAGTTTAGATATTTTCTCAATTATTAAGGCTCTTTCAAAAATGTTTCAGCAATTTAGCGTGTTCAATCTAATCTCTCATGTTAAATTTGGCAGTTAATATGGATCCTAATCCTGTGGAGGCTCAAGCTACTCTCTATAATAAAACATACTGTCTTTTTTTTTTTGTAGTGAGTTTTCGTATTAAGGATTCTCATATTTTTTTAATTTGATGATTTATTTCGTACATCTATGTTCCAATTGTTGACCATTATCAGCAGAGATCAGGGTAGTCAAATGTTAAAGAGAAAGATACACTGGTAGAGGTAAATAGACGACTCAAATCTGACGTTACGATTACTTGAGCAATTATTCAAGATATTTTGTTGTATCAACCAAATTAGTTAGGACGACTTATTTTGTTAGTAAGCAAAAAACAGAATATGCATTATTAGAAAAGGATTAAGAGAGTAAGCAAATTCTTTATTGGTATTTTGAATTTGCACATACACTATCTTCACACATGGTTTCAGAATTTCACACACGTAGTATCAGTTTTTAAATAATTGCCCAGTTCACTATATTATTTTTAATTCATTCCAAATATATCTTTATCTTTCTAGGCTTTATTGGGGATTTATTTGGTGGGTCTGTTGAAAATTGGGCTATTTTTTAAAATTTTTTAGTTGGGTTACTGAGGCAAGGATGGCATTTCAACCATTAACATACTGCACTCAACAAATATCATTTGGTACATACTGAATTGGTTTCTTGCCTCTAATATTTTCGCCTCACATCTCAGGGAAAGATGAAAGAATGACACTTCTTGAATTTCTTCCTTGACTACGCTGACCCATTTGATCTTTTTGGGCATGGACAGTAGCTTATAAGGTATATTTGGGTATGTGTGCATTCGCTTATTCAATGACCTTCTTTTCTTTTGATCGATTTTTAACTCTTGGATAGATTTTGATTGTCATCTTAGCTTGCTTTGAAAATCAGTGAAGATGGTTGGCTCGGACTTGAACATTTAACCCACCCAACAATGATAGCAGCGCGCAGTGACTAGGAATCCATCATGGCCTAAATACTTGTGAAATTGTAGCAAATTCGGTAATTTATATTAATTCGATCATTTTCAGGTTGGTATCATGGTGCACTAACCAGTGTTAGATACAAAATAAATGAAACAGAATCTAATCTTCATTAGAAAGAAATAAACTTTGTAATTATCTTAACTTGAGATGTAAATCTTTCGCAAGGGTAGTGTTGGCTATTGGGACGTTGATGTCTTAATATTCATATTAAGGTGTTCAAGGGAATTAATACTAAGTACTAAACTTTAATGTTCGATTTTTTTTAGTTGTACTGTGTCTTCAGGCACGTGTTATCCCTAGTATGTAAATACTAAAACAGATATGGTTTTCTTTGCTTAAAGATAAGAGGTATAATTACGTTTGCCCTTTAACCATATGGAATTCACATAACGTACAAAATAAAAGCAATTAAAACTAAAATTACAATTCGATATCCAATTTTACCTTTGATTGATATAAGATATGCTCTTATATCTTGTAATTTTGTTGTTTAGAATTAGTGGTCAAATTTACTAAAGGCATAGCCTTGATAAAAGAAATCACAGTATTCTATTTTAACATGCATATAATTTAGAATCGTACTATGTTTTGACAATCATACACTTATAACAATAAAAAAAAAATTCTGGCATATTTGACAAACAACGGAAATCAACCATTAAAATACATATGTGAATCATGTGATTGCAGCGAGTTTTGTTATTGGTTTTGGACAATGGTTGAAGAATATTCAAAAAAGTTAAGGGTTGATCAAATAAAAAAAAGTAGGATTATATGTAATGCAAACTCATCATGTGAGATCAATTCTTCAAAATGGTACACGTGCAACGCACGTGTGCATCAACTAGTGATAACTAAATACACCAACTTCTCTAATAAAAATCATTTAAGTGATCCACATTCCTCCTCTAGCACCACATCTCCCTCCATAACAAGAATGTGCAAGGAGGAGCAAGAAGAATGGCAATAGAGTAACTATCGAAGACACAGACACGACAAACTCAATAAAAGGTGCATGGGAAAGATGAGAGGTAAGAATGTTATATATCTATCCATAAAGAAACTAATATGTAGATTAAAAAGCTTATTCTAGTTTTTTGCATCAACATTTGCATGACTTGAAGAACCAAACTCCAATTTCTAGTGTATACAACTAATCCTCCATCCCTAATTTCTGTCAAATAGATAAAAAAAAATCTATTTTTCCCTTAGTCGTGAGTGTTCGTTGCATTGAGGGCTCTCTCTCGCGGAAATGCACAATCCCCTTGCTGAAACTTGGTGAAATATTCACACAATGCCCATACATTTCAATTTAACGACTAACTTTGCATCTGTTCGTAAAATTATTGAATTAAAGAGGATTGGTTTCTATCCTTAAAGACATAAGAGTTTTGGCACGTCCATGCACTCTTGCCCAAGGTTTCTTATCACAAGAATCCCATAGACTTCAATCGACTTATGGATAGTCAAACCTTTAGCATAGATTCTTTCAATAAAGAACTTAGTTCAATACATCTTCTCGAAAGTAATTCTAAAGGGAAGTAATTCATGAAAGCACACATACAATGACAAGAGACTCGTATCCACCTTAACAAGGTCCCCTTCAAGTGCAGAATTAAAATATGAAATCATGTTTGCCGGTTCGAGTATGGTTCTACTCCAAAAACGACATTAATCCTTCCCTTCCTATCACAATGCTAAATGAGGATACTCTACTATGATTGAAACTAGGGCTTGAATGGCCATGGAAAAAATGCAGCCCAAATGAAGTCAAAAATGGCTCAGTCCACCAGATATAAACCTAAATGGGTAGATCAAGTCAATCATAGCTGAACAAGCACAACTCTCTATAGCACAAATTAAGGAAGTAAGTGAAGAAATTAAATAGATAGACCTATTTTTGCAAAAGTTTGGCATAATGAGTGCGAGCAAGGATCAAAATTTTATTTCATTTCATTGTTTCAATCACCTAGGAAACAAAAACGTTTCCGAAACAGACTGGAAACGAATAAAAAAATTAAAAGTATATTTTCAAAATATTGGTCTAAACACCTTGAAATTACTCAAACAATTGTAAAAACATGTTGAAATATCACAAAACACCTTGATACGTTCTAAAACACCTTGAAGCATCGAAGTTTCAATTCCATTACCGATTCATTTCGGTCTTCTTGGAACCGGAAACGTTTCGTCCGTTTCAAAACGAAATTTTGATCCTTGGGTGTGAGGGAAGAAAATTAAGTATTACAACTCCGTCAGCGTAATATAAACTAAAACATGAGCCATGCATTGTACCCTACCATAACAAGTTCATCCAACCAAGATGCTTGCAGAACGCGCATCGAATAATCAAAAGTATGCTGTACATACTCAATATTAGCAAGAAATTTTAAGCCACCGACTAGGGGCTAATGTTTTCTACATAAATATATGCTGCACAACTCACCCAATCAAACACAAGCAAAATATCTCTCTTCATGCTAGTAATATTTTTACACATAATAATGCCCAGGAAAGGGAAAAGTTAATGTTGGACATCTAAAACAACTCAACATGACGAACTACATTATTTCACTGTGATAAGTAACGTGAGTGCAGCAAGCATACCTCAGCTGCCTCCACCAGGCGACCCTCGTCCTTGTACAAAATACCACAATGCGTGAGGGCACATGCATTTTGTGGGTCTAATTTGATAGCTTCCGCAAAACTCTCGAAAGCAAGCCTTCCCATATTCTGCATTTGCAGGCAAATCCCCTTGCCAATGTGAGCCTCAACATTTCCACTATCTTTCTCGAGCACACCCTCATAAATAGTAAGCGCGTCGACAAATTTGTTCCTAGAACGAAGAATGTTGGCATATGAGAGAGCATCCTTTCCTTCAAAATTCTTCTTTGTAGGACTAAGGCCACCCAAAGAGCCTCTCGTGCCAGAAGACGGCTTTACTTCTTTCAAGAAACCATTTTCTCCAATTGGGTTTGTCTCTTTGCCATTACCAGCACCCTTCTCTGTCCAGGCCATCTGGAAAAACTACAAGCTCACTTTCCTGAAAAAAAACATCAAAGTGCTGTTGGTTCCAAGCGCAAAGTTGATGTTGAGCCCATAATAACAAGAATATAAAACAAAATTCTTCAGAAAATAAAAATAACCCAATTCTATAACTAATTCCACTGCAACAACCAATTCCTACTATGAATTTTTTGGGGTTATTACCAGGTGCAATGTAAAAAGTGTCGGTTTAATATGCATGAGGTTGTGGGTTCAAATTATGAGGCCATTCATTTTGTGTGAATAGAGTCAAAGTTAAGTAAATACCCATGCCAACCAAGCCAACACCCTCAATTGACGGATACTCATGCTTGATAATGACCCTAACTTTTTCCCCCCATGCAAGATATCATAGAGACGATAACAAATCTAGTAGTTAACAAAACAGCTGGCAGTCCAAACTTAGTAACTCCAGATTAATAGTCTCGGCTAAAACTCAGCTAAGCTTCACTGTCGCAAAGAATTGGTCATGCAGAAAACTAAATGATAGGATTATCCCGTATAGCAACTGTACCAATTCAAAACCATGGGTTTAATTCAAGAATTCAATTTGAAACCCTAGTAACGTCACTCAGCATTACTGCCCAATGAACATAATACATGCAACCGTCTGAATTCCGAAACCCTAAATTAGGGTTTTTTAGAAACATTACCTTGTGAATAAAATTCTAAACAACATACATACCTACGATAACAAAGAGGGTTTATAGAAATACAAAACATAATGTAAGCTTACATTCTAGTTTCAAATTAAAACAAAAAACTTACATTCAAATCCACAATCTTGCGATGCTTCCACTAACCCTGTACAGAGTGACATATAGTTGTGTGCTTCTCTGCGTGCGCGTGAGAGAGAGAGATAGAGAGAGAGAGAGAGAGGGGGGGACGAGGGATCTCTCCGACACCGTGGTTTTAATGCATCCCAAGCACCGGAGTCCCTGGTGTTCGCCCGTTAGCTACAATACCACCATATACACTGAGAGACAAACTGTAATCACCCCTACTTTTTTAACAATATTGCGTTAATGCCACTTTGCCCTCTCGTCAAATGAATTTAGGATCGTCCTTTGTTTCATCGACTGAATCGTACTATGTTCTCAAATTACTATTACTACAACAAGAAATGCTCTTTGCTGCCCTAAAGCAAATTACTAAAACAAGAAATCGTTTTTTGTTTTTTTTTTTTGTTCCTTAAATTAGTTTAATGACATTTTTAAAAGTGAACGTAAAAGATTAGTTTTAACAACAAATTAAGGATCAAAATTTTATTTTGAAATGATCAAAATATCTAAAACGTTTCTGTTTTTTAAAAAATATAAAACAAATTAGTGATAAAAATTAAATGTATTTTGTAATGTTTTAATACATTTGCACAATTATTTTAAAATATTTCAAGATACTTTTGTATATTTCTACAAAAGTTTTAGAAGAAGAAAAATTATTTTTTTAATTTTTTTTATTACTAGCTAGTGCACACGTGTATTGCACGTGAATTATTTTGAGTTATGGAATTAACATGATATTGAAATATCTAAGCTATAAACATAAAAGGGGTAGATAATATAAACATAAAAAGAGTAGAGTGCCTAACGAAAATACTCCAATAGTCAAAACACTACAAAATTTAGGATCATATTCCTATAAAGGTGTAACATTGAACAATGACAGGTCAATTACTCAAATTGTTACAAACAAATATGAATTGATAATAAAACCAAAAAAAAATTGAAAATTTTCAAATATATAGATGGCAAAGATGAACAATCAAGAACTTTATGCAATGCAAACATTCAAATTCCTTAAGTGATCTCTAGCTAAACATTTGGGTGACATTGCATTCATTCTTGAAAAATGTTTTCAAAACTCAGGATATGTCACAAAACTATTACTCACATGTATCATTGTATTGTATGAACTAATGCCGTAATGTTTGAGAAAGTTGGGAGTTTTGTTATTTATATTAACATATTACATGACTTTTTACAGACTTCATACATAAGCTAAATTGAAAAATGAATTGAACTTTTCAGAACTTGTCCCCCAAGGCCAAATATAATTGAAATTGAACAATGGCTAGTAAGTAGTTGAATCTTCATATGAGATATTTGGTGCTCTTCTGTTTTTCCTTGCGCCACATGACTTTCATATTGAATCCTTGCAAATTGTAGAAGCTCGAGGCACTTTTCTCGTGTACTCTTCCATGGCTTATAGAAATGATGAAAAAACTACAAATGCATCAACAATTAATCAAATTATTTGAGATTTTAATAGATATTCACAAAAAAAAAAATTATTTTCCCAAAGGTATCACAAGAAGATCCAAACCTCCTGGTCAAGGGTTTTACATATTTCATAAAACTCTTTGATAGTCTCTCAACTTAAAATTATGGGATAACTTACGAATATATTTTACCATTAAACAACCAAAGAAAACTCTCTTTAAAAATTAAACTTATCAAAAATAAAAGAAAGATAGTATCTTTGGGATGCTTGTCTAGATCCGCATAGTATCACATGGGTCATTGTAGCAACAACCTCAAACTATTAAAAAACAAGGCCTATGAGTATTTAACTTCATCACATCTCATCTTGTTTAAAACACATTAATATCATTGTCTCGTCTAAAATAAACTAATATCTCTGCTTCCTCAAACATGCACAATTTAAAAAAATGTGTGACCTAGACTAACACATAAAAATATATAGAATCAATACCCATAAAAAAATGACTGCAAAAGTTTAAATTCTACGAACTTATCATGTGTTTGATTAATTCTCAAAAATCCCTACACTACAACGGTATTCTAATTTGTGAAAGATTATTTCGCAAAATTTAGTCTGTAATTCCTCTTTTTTACCATATTATTTAAAGCTTAGCTTGAACAACTTAGTCTGTCATTCATTATTTTAATCCACATTGTTATGCATGGGAGAGTATATATTTTTGGTGATTTTCCTGTAACTTTCTCCCGATATTCTATGAGAACCAATATCTCAGTAATTGGTCCCTTGTTCTCAGCTTATTCTTTCAATCCATTTAGTTAAAATTAAAATTAGAAAAAAAGGTAAATAAATATACAAATAGATAGAACAAACAAAAAAGAGATATGGTAAATGCTGAGAGATTTAAGGTTTCCTAAAGTTATTCTCATACGTATTTCAAAGTCGTTGATTTGTATTAACCTAAGGATAAAACAAAAGTAACTTGAATCATGAGATTGTTTTATCCTATAGAGTAGAGCACATCTAAAGATTCAACAAGATACCTGGATGAAACCAATGAAGAAATTATAATACATAATCTAGGCAATCAAAGCTCACCAATAGTTGGAATAAAAGTTTGTACATTGAAAAGGTTGCGTAAAGTATAACCTCGATCAATAGATGGATTAAGGTTATATGCTTGAACTTTTGGCTCAAGGTCCAAGGGATCAAAGAGTAAGGTTGTCAATCAAAATTGTCCTGTAAGTATAACCCTTGATTGGTTTCTCAACAAGTTGAACACCGCCATTAAAGAGTTGTTGCAGACGAAGCAGCTTCACAACTACAGTGGAGTTCCTGCCAAGAGTTTTACTTCTACTTCCAAATGTAAAGTAGCTTCAAGAACCATTGAAACTGCTAAAAATGGAGATTCTCATGAACAACTTCAAGAAAGTGAAGAGAGGGGGCATGTCAATTTGTTATAAAATTATAAAAAATTCTTATAACCCACCTTAAGTTTTTAAAAAATAACATACCCCCCTTTATGTTTTCAAGAAATTCTGTGTATGGTGTTTTATAGTGTATTTAAAAGCTTAATCATTTGATTAAATGGTGAATGTAACAAATGAATGAATAGTGCTCTAACAAACAAAGACATTTGTTTACATGAGTTTTATGAACAAAGAAAAAAAAGGTAAAATTATTGTAAAATTGGGTTACAAGCACAACTTATATCATGTTTACTATGGAACTTTGTGAAATTATTATTTGCCATCACAATTTATTTATAGTCATTGCATAAGATTTTAAATGTGAGAATAAATCGTCGGTTTCATTGTCGCGAACCAATCTCAATGATGGTATGTGAAAATCAAATTTTAATCTTACGACCCTATTTTTTTTTTCATGTGAACTATTTTTTTTTTAGGTGCAATGCTTTCAGATTGTCAACAAGGATGAATTGTCAAAATACCTATCGATAAGACTTCCAGTATGCTCTCCGGAGGCAGCAAGCTGACAATCTTTGAACCCTATTAGGTACAATAGTTGGCCTATTTTAATAAGCGTAAAAAATTGAATTCCACTAATCACCTAAAATTGATAAATGCTAGTATACACTAAAATTTCAATCACAAACAAAGATTGTACCAAATCACGAGCTACAAAACAAAGTGGCATAACATATATTTTATTTGTGATTTATCTCATTGTAATGATAGTTTGGACCAGGAAGCTGAGTAGAATAGAATGTTACTATCCGAAAATTTTGACAAGCCTGCAGCAAACAAACATGTTTGATTTAAATTGTTAAACTTTGGGGAAAAACATTTGTGACCAGGCAGTGCTTGGAAAATGTGATTCAATAATGAACTGGCTGGTGTTCCAGCACTGGAAATGGGGTGTTGCAGAACCCCATAGTTACATGGCTGCTTTCAAGGTGTTTCCAACATCAATCATGAATCGGTACCTAACATCTTTCTCAAGAGGATCCATGTCAGTGTTGACATAGTCCATTGGTATACGTGTACTCTTATGTTATGTTTTGATGCAAAATCAACCATTTTTTGTGTCTCCTTCATCCCTCAAATGGTACTCCCAGCCACTATTTTCTTCCCTGTCACATCTATAATCCCAATTAGCTTCAACAGAAGTAGACTACTAGGACAAACAGAGAACATGAATGGTAATGCCTATATATGCAATTACCAAGCTATGTTAAACCTTGTCATGTTTACTACATCTTTAAACATAATTAATTGGAATATCAGGATATTTACCCATAAGCAAAGGAAAGACTGGTTTCTCAGGCGGTTTTTTTGGTGCTCCAACCAAGACAACTTTTCCATGTGACTTCAACAGACCAATTAATGGAAGAAAAGGATAATCAATAGAGTCTGTGTCTATGATACTATCCAATCTGCCCATGGCAGCCTGCACAAATAAAATATATTAATATTAGAATTAGTATAGTCAATACCAAGACTCACCACAAAGTTGACTGCTATTAGCATATCAACAAAATGTAGATACCTGCATCTGATCTTGGTCCCAACTAACCAAAAATGAATCAGCACTCAGATGCTCAATAGCTTCCTTCTTGTGAGGGGATGTACTAATCACAGTCACCTTAGCTCCAAAAGCTTTAGCAAACTTTACAGCTACATGGCCTAGCCAACCTAGACCAACTACAACCAAAATTTATACCAAACTTGTCAAATCCAAAATATTTTAGCGGGCTGCAAGTAGTGATCCCAACATATAGAAGAGGAGCACCAGAATCGAGAGGCTCAGGCCAATGAACAATGAAGTGTTGGTCGCAAACCATAATACCTAAATAACCCCCATATGTTATGGTTCCATCATAGTAGATGGACTTGTAAGTAAGCAACATTTTGGGACAATGATTCTCAAGATTATTAGCACAATTGTCGCATGAGCGACACAACCCAACCATGCACCCCACACCAACTTTGTCTCCAACTTTGAACTTTTTTCAAGTTGCCACCCACCTCGGTCACTACGCCCATAATCTCATGCCTGCATCAATACAAAATTGGCATGTAATCTATTAAGAGGTTAACATACTCATCAAGGCTAATGTAATTAGAAGATAAAAGCATTGACGTCGTGAAGTAAATTATGAGAAAACGAGGAAAAAAGCTTATTAAGGAGTGTGAGATTTTAGACAGTTCAGTTGCAAAAGCACTTGTAAAAGTAAAGTATATTTCCTTGATTCATGTTTATTGAGAACACCCAATCATGATGTATATTCTTCACATGACTTGCAGTGTCCAAATCTAAGTGTCACGAAGTATTACTAATCTTATACACACCACCTCATGACTAATTAATTAATCATGTCAGTGAAAACCAATATACCTTAGTTCCAAAAAAGAACATTAATATTTCCTTCTATTATCTTGAATTTCTAGCCATATCCTTCTTACATCTTGCTAGATGAGTCATCACCAAATATTTTATTTGGATATTTTCTCCATTACAGTATAATGTATCTTGGATTATATCACAATCCTACAAAAAAATTTAAATGTTTTTTAAAATATCAACAAAATATAAAATAAATAGAACAAGGAGATGGTCACCCAAAACCTCCATGAATGACTCGTGTAAAAGGTTGTAATTCCTCCCCTGTTTCTCCTACCTTATTTGAGGTGTTACATTTTCCAATGAATTCTATAAATTTATCTATTTTCTTCTCTTCTCGCCATGCTAAATAAAATATTAATGCCAAATTCCTCCAATGCACAAATCAGTTATAGCTTCAAAACCTAAGAGAGGAAAAATGAAATCGAGAGAGAGAATGAGAAGGAATATTGAATGGGTCATTACCCAGGGACCATAGGATACTTGGGCCTGCTCCACTCATTCGTGATACTATGAAGGTCCAAATGGCATATCCCACGGTACAACACTTTGAATCACACGTCTTCTTCCCTTGTTTCCCTATAACACCAAGCATTCGCGACTCCCAAAAATTATATCCATCAAACACACACACAATGCACAAATAATTTTTAGATATATGAACAATGTGTATATAAATATGAACAATGTGGTACTGAATCAAATGAATAAAAGAAAGAAACGAACATTGTACATTCTCGAAAGAGACAAATCAAGTATGCATTTGGTTGTGAATTCGCAGGAGAGAGGCAATGACTTTGAGAGAGGAAATAGAAAGAGAGAGAGACAGAGGGAGAGAAAGTAAGGAGAGATGGAGAGTGGGTACTGCTGAGAAATAATGGGAAGCAATTAGAAGTAATGATTAGGTTTAGTATAACATTAATTTTGAAGGACAAGTATGACATATTTGTAATGTTGAAGGGTAAAAATAGAAATAAAATATTTTTCAGATATACTGACTTTTTAGAATAGTATAGATATTTCTGAAATAAATCGACACGTTTTCAAAATACGTCGAAACGTTTATATTTCCAAAATGAATGAAACAATACACCAAAATAAATTTTGACACTTAGAAAACATAGCTTCGTGTAGCTGATTATAAATAGTTTAAAGATGTTTTTGTTATGGGAAATACTATGTATCTCAAATCTCTAACCCAAATCTCCTTCCCAAATGAAAAGAGACCATTGAATGAGTGGGTCCTAACAACTTTTTTAAATGGAACCCACTGATCTAATGATCTCCCTTGATTTGGGATGAATATTTGTGTTAGAGATTTGGGATATATAGCATTGCTCTTTTTTTAAGGTAAATGAAGTTTATGATACAACTAGGGATAATCATATCGCAATGTATTATGCAATGTGAATGATTTTGGGATGGATGTTGATGGTCGTTGGATGAGTTTATTTGATACCGTCGAATAAATTTATTGAAATTTGTTTTGTTTTATATTATAGATATCAAATTAATCATTCTCATAAGGATTTATTTAGACGCAAAATAAAATTCTTCTAAATGGAACCTTCTAGACGCTTAAGTGATCTTTGTGTTAAGAGATTATTGAGAGTTCGACCTATAGGAGAGACTTACCCAATGTTTAGTTTGATGGAAAGTATGGTGGATGGAAAATAGTGGAAGGAAAAATAGATGGGAGGAAAGGTTTTCAACTGTTTGGCATGAAAGAAAAAGAGGAGGTAAAGGAAAATTTGAGGGAAAGAATATCTTTCCCGCCGATCAAATCCCCCCCCCCCCCAAAAAAAAAGTGGTCGAAAAACTAGAAGAACAGCTTATATTTTACGTATTTTTGACATTTTTTGCCCTTGACCAGCTGACCCATTTGCAACCTCAGAAAAATCGACTACACCAGATCAAAGTTTGCATCCTCGGGTATGTTTTGTCATTATCTTCCATTTTGGTCTGATTTTTGATACAGTCGTAGTGGGGTTTTTGGTGGGGTTTCAATGGAAATGGTTCCAATATGAAGGCTGAGTGTTTGGCTTTGTTGAATGGGATCAGATTATATAGAAGGTGTGGTTGGGAGGAGAAGGTGTTGATTGAGTCTGATTTCAAACTTTGGGTTCAGATGGTATTGGGGCAGACTGTTATGCCTTGGAGGCTGTGGAGTATTTTGTCTCTGATTTTGGAGGCGTTGCAAGGTTTGGATTTTCAGATCTGCCGTGTCTTCAGAGAGGCAAATTCTGTAGCTGATTTCTTGGCTAAAAAGGCAATGCAGGATGTAAGTTCTTGTGATTTTGTTGGAATGGGTTACACTGTCAAGTTTGGGAAGGATGCTGGTAATGCAGGATTAGCGAAGGTTGCCTGTCCTAAGGGTGAAAAAATGGTTCAGATTGGGCCAATTTTTTTTCGGCCATTAGATTGGGCCAGTTCAGGCATGGTGATTTGTTGTTTGGGCTTATGTGATGAAATTTGTTTGTTTGTATGTAATATTTTGGAATTAAAGCCAAATTGCAGCTCATCCTCTTTGATTCTTGTAATTTTTTCACGCAATAAATTTTTTTAAAAAAAATATATTAAACAAAAACTTCATAGCTGCAATTTCGAAGCAATGCACTGACAACATGGCGAGTTGAGTCATCATCTATATAATAAAACAGGATGGAAGTTGAATATTTATTCCAGTCATATTTTTTCTCTCAAAAGTCATCACCAATCAATTACCTCACCCATCATTCATTTTTTAGATTTAAACGTCAAATCACAACACTCATTTTTATCGCATGTTCAATTATTTATATATTTTTCCTTAAAAAATATCACATCACTCATTTTTATCATATATTTAATCATTTAATATTTGATTAATTTGTAATTAATATATTTTTAAAAAATTTAATACAGTGGGATTGATTTTTTTAATGCTAAAATTTTATATTTTATCGTGTCTTCAGGCACGGGTTATGACTAATTTTTCTATATATTATAAGGTTATAGTAATTTGTATCTTCATATTTTGCCTTTCCTTTCATTTTTAATTTAATACCAAACAATAGAAAATATATATCTCATATTTTTCATTATCCGTACCAAACAAAAAGAAGTGAAAATATATTTCTTTCATTTGAGGAAGGCAAAAATATATTATTCTTATTTTTCCATACCTCATATTTTTCATCCTTCCAATTAAATAGACCATGAGTGTTAGGAGAATTCATTGAACTCGTTCATTACTTTCTTAATTTTCTATTCAACTATTTTTTTTTATAATAGTTCTCCAATCTCTATACAATTTTTAAAAATGGAGCAAAATGTATTTTATTTTGATATTATAATTAGAAATGTCTAAATCAGTTTACGCATATCTCGATTAATCCTCTTTTCATTTCAATGTAATAAATAAATTGCAACTAGGCGAGCCAAAAAATATATTATTTATACCAAATTCGTTTATTAATGTGTGTAAGACGAATAGTTTTATAATGGATCACCCATATATAAATGAATTTTATCGTATTTTTTTAATTAAATTCATCTCACTCATATTTAGTTTATTTAATAATTATGTGTGTCAATTTTTATATAGTATTAATGGATTGTGTTAGATTTTAGGGTAATTGTTATTGAGATCCCCTCTAAATAAAACATATCGTCAGTGATACTTTTTTTATTATTTGAATTAGAATAATGCTATAAAACTCAAATAAAGTTAAAAAAATTGTAACTCAAATGTATATTATTCATTGAATGAGTGAGTCCCATCAATTTTTTCATTAGCCCACGCATCCAAAAGGATGATATACATTTGAATTTTAACTTTTGTATTTCATTTAAGTTATATAATATTTTCTTTTGAATTATCAGTGACACTCCTATCAAATCAATGATGATAACTAAGCATATTTTTCACAATACCTCCTCTATTTAGGACGTGTTAAAATTTGATTCGAACTAATTAAATTTTATTTTTTACGTACTAAAATTCAAATCGATTAAAAATTATATTTGTTATGTATTATGATTTAAAGTTAATTACAATTCGATTTGAACCAATTAAAATTCATTTTTAATCAAATTTTAAGCAACTTGAATTGGATTTTAATTGACATAAATTTTGATACATATAAAATATAAATTTTAATATATAAAAATTAAATTTCAATCAGTTTGAATCGAATTTTAATTAACCCAATTTTAATAAATAAAAAATATATAAATTTTAATCCATTGCAATTGAATTTTAATCAGCGTTAGAAGCTCAAGTTGAGCTCGAATTGACTCAAATTTTAATAGATAAAAAATAAAATTTAATTAGCTTGAATTAAATTTTAATCTGTTTAAATTTTAATACATAAAAAAATAAATTTTAATCGATTTAAATTATAATTAAATTATATATAAAAAAGTTATTTGAGATTTATGTAAACAAGAAACGGGACACATAGTACCGGTGATTTAACTGGCATAGAATGTCAGTGAAGTTTACATATACCTAGGTGTAGATGATAATTACGCAAGATTTTATAGCAGTGTCATCGCAGGAAGCAAGCTTGGGCGAAACACCGAATCCAATTTACTTCAGATACTGCCTGAGTAATCAACGTCGAATCATTCCATTGTTAGTTACCTCTCGGTGAAATTGCAGAAATGGCGATGACAATCGAAGGTACACACACACTCTCTCTCTCTCTTTCTCTCTCCCCTTGATTATAAGCTGAAATTTACATTTCTTGTAACCCTTTCCCTTCAATTGATCTACTGAGATTCGTACACTACATGGACATAAATTTTGTTGCATATCTGAGAGTATTGTTAAATTTTGAGGTTCAGGTTTGATTAAACGCAATACCTTTGAATGCTATTTGAATTCTGGTGGCATCAGTTTGAAAAATAATTGAAGGTTGTGTTAATTGCTTTAAATAGAGAATCGCCTAGCAAAGTAAATAGCAAATGGCTATTCGGGTTTTTGATAATTTTTTAGTGTGTGCAAATATGAAATTTATCACTCGGGTAGTCGAGAATCGGATTAAAGGTGTGGAGGACAAGCAGATGCATGAAAAAAAGTCAATGGAATGAAAATAAACCCTAAAATTCACTAGTGTGACTCATTGTTTATCTACTTCTTTGATGTCTAACCAAGTTGCTGAAGTTAAATCAAGGTGTTTATGGAATGGGGCCACTGATAACGGGCTGTGAATGTTTTTTTACCTACTTAGGGAGTGTTCATTCGGAGATTCCATTGGAGACGTTCCCTTGGAGTGGTACAGAGATGAGAAACACATTGAATATGACCTTGCTGGGACACACACACAGATCCACATATACACACACAAATGCACACACAGATCCACATATACACACAGAGATCCACACACACACACACACACATAGAGACACATATAGATCTATGAATATATGACAATATATACGCAGATCTGTGCTTATATATACATACATATACTCTATATATATGCATATATATAGTATAAAGTTAATATATGCATAAATCTATACTTGATAAAGAGAGATGATGTCGGATTGAGTTTGCGAGAAAGAGATCTGATATGATAAGGTTTGTCTTTGTCTTCGTCGGACACTGTCAGTTTCAGAGAGATGAGAGAGAGAGAGAGATAAATGAGGAAAAGGGACGGTTAATAAGAGGGAAAAAAGGGTTTTATAGTTAGCACTCAAAAGTCTTCATTTTGTTGCTAATGGGATTCAAAGGATGGACCTCATTAATGAGGGGTTCCTGTGTGCGCGTGTTCTCATTTTTGGATGTTTTTGAAAACATCAATATTTTGTTTGTAGATTTTTGGGCTCGTTTTCAAAACAAATTAGCTGGGAAAAAAACTAAAACACAATTCAAACGCATTTATGTTTTTTTGTCCAAAAACTGAAAAAAAAAAACAGTTATCAAACGCAGCTTAGATTTTGGGGCTTGTTTTCAAAACAAATTAGCCGGGAAAAAAACTAAAACACAATTCAAACGCATTTCTGTTTTTTGGACAAAAACAAAACGGTTATGAAACGCACACTTAAGCAGCTTAGCTGCTTAACCAT
Organism: Ilex asprella; assembly: GCA_023539305.1. Lineage (NCBI taxonomy): Eukaryota > Viridiplantae > Streptophyta > Magnoliopsida > Aquifoliales > Aquifoliaceae > Ilex > Ilex asprella. The sequence goes on from CM042200.1 coordinate 4,976,913, forward strand.
TACTATCTCGTCATTAAGTAAATCTCAAACATCACATACCTCCCTTTTTGTGTGGATATACTGTCAAACTTAAGGGCAACTGGACAAATTTTGATCATCCTGTAATATTAGAATGAATCCAAATGGAATTTTTTTCAGTTGTTTACCATTTATGCCTGACTGTTTAGTGTGTGGTTAATTTACCTTAAATTAATTTTTTTTTTCTGGTTTGCTATGCTTTTGGTGGATTTGACTATACATCCATGTAAGCTATTTTCAATTGATCTCATTTTTTCCATGTCTGGTACTAATTGTTTTCTGTTCATGTGCTCTGATATTACTGGACTGTTGGTGCTTTGTTTGCCCTCCACAGTGTAAGTTAGAAAGACAAATATTTGGCTTTGGTTTTTGTTTCTTCTTAACCTAAAATTTTAATATAACACGTCAATATGCAGGCTTGCCGGTCTTGCTTTTATGTTTTCAGCCAGCATCCTGCTACAGATCCTGGTAGGTTTTGCAGTGACATTTTTTTTCTAATGTTTCTGACATTGTCCTAAGTCATCAAAATGAATATTTTAAGATCTCATATAACTTTTCATAGGGTGCATGCACTTTTGTGGTTTAGATTTGTGAACGATCTCAATATCAGTTGAAACTTAACAATAAAGATTCATCAAGTGGAGCTTGATTCAAGCACAACTTCAGCTTGAGGGATATCAATGCTCAATTGAGTCAATTTTCTAGAGTTTAATGTGTTTCTTGGCTCTCTTGACTTATGAGCAAAAATAAAACCAAGGAGGAAGAAAATGGCCAGGATTGGATGGGCTCACGTAAACCTTTAGACATGACAACAACTTGTCAGGAGTCGCTTTTTCATAAATTTCTTCATTTTGCAAAATATAAACTTTTTGTACTTTAATCCTGGCAAATATAACAGTTTAGACATTCTTTATATTGCTCAGCTAGGGCTGTGAATATGTTGCATTGTGTTGTCTTTCTAAGTAGTGTAAGTCATTTAGGGTCAAAATTTTCTTGACCTACACCTGCCCCATTATAGTCCTGTTTATTCGGGTTTGTGTTAAACGGGTATGATTGCTCAATCTGTTAAGGCTAACCCATATCTGCAAACTCTGTATTTGGTTGGCGGGTCGTGTTAAGAGTTGCCAACCACCAACAATGTATATTTGCTGTCGACATAGTCACGCTGTCTCATTTGGCGGTTGCTCTCTTTGTTTGCTCATTTTCAAGATAGCATAGTGTTTTTAACCAGTAGAATGGCTATTTGGACCCTTTCTGGGGAACCTCTCTCTAACACTGGGTATTTGTGTGGCTTTGCAAGCTAGATACCCCGCCGTACTCAAACAGAAAAAAAAATCACCCAAATTTTATTAAGTTTTTGAGAAAGTGAGAATGCTAACAGATCAGAAGTCAGATCTTGTTAAAAAGAGTTATGGCTATGCTTTCCGCTTGGTTTTTGGCATTTTTTTTGCTGTTCAGTAAACTGTTAGTCAAGGATCAAAATGTCGTGTCCGAAACGTTTCGGAATTTCAACACACCGACACGAAACATGTATTGAATCTCAAAATTCTAAAGTTTCGGTCAAAACGTCACTGTGGCGGACCGTTTCGATTGAAACAGTATCGTTTCGGTCAAAACACCTGTGTACCTTTTATATATATAAGTAATAAACAATTACAGTTAATACCCCAATACATTATAATTTTTTACTTTTAACTATACATAACTACCATTAATTTAATTTGATACCTTTCATTATTTTTTTTCCTTTTTATAATTATTCTTTTATGTTATTATTGTTTGTTAAATTTACATATTAAATAACTTTAAGTAATTTTATTAATTATAGCTTATTTGTTAAATATCTATAATTAAGTATTTATGTGTTTTAGTCATTGTGTACACAATGATTTTAATATTAATGAAATAATATTATTTATTAATTTGAAGACACAATTTAAATTAATAAATTAGTATTATAATAATAGGCTGCACTTAGTATTATTAATTAGTAAATTAGTATTATAATAAAATTATATTATTAATCGAATAATATTCTAATTTAAATGATTTCTGCCTCATGTCAAACCTTTTAACCCTCCAATTTAAATTTATTCTTATATAAATGAATGTTAACCGAATAAATATGTTAAATTAATCAATTATTTAGCTTATCTTTATAATAAATGGATTGTATTTGTATTTCTATATGTTTCCACGTGTTTCCATATTTTTTCTGCGTTTCCATTGCGTTTTCGAAACGTATCCGTTTTTTAGCTGGCCGAAACGGTACTTTGAAACGATATTTCGATCCTTGTTGTTAGTATCTACTAATGAGAAGGATTTATTTCTTGTTTTGGGGATTTGTTTCTTTCTTAGGCTCTGGGCAAGGCCAACCCAATAGCAAAGTCAACAAAGCCTTTGCTTTTACGCCTGAACCTCGTGGAAGGCTCTAAGGTGTGTAATTAGCCCAAATAAAAGTCTAAATCTTTGAGAACATAAGGCCAACAAAAAGCCCCTGAAAGTTAAATCCACAAATTGAATAGTTTGGGTCATGTATCCAGCCCATTAAATATGTAAAACCCCACAAACTTAGAAGTTAAAAGAAATTTATATCAATAAAAAATCTACCGAAAGGTAAACACCCAATTCTTAACTGCTTATTCTCTCTCTCCCCACGGTGATTGCATTAAACACTCTTCTTTACACATCTAACACCACCGAAAAAAAATCCTCTTACTTTTTTTTTTGACAGATAAACACACACACACAGGACCAACACCACACAACTCCTTAAAGGAGAAGTGGGGTGAGGCCTTATACACACACACACAATCCCAAGGCTATCCGATGTGGGATAACCTCAGTCCTACGCCTCGGTGCGCCATGAACCGAGCCCACAGGGGACAGCGTCGGGGCCCGCGACCACGTGACAAGTTCCTGACACGCATGGTTTTTCTTTTGACAGATAAACACACACACAGAGGACCGACACCACACAACTCCTTAAAGGAGAAGTGGGGTTAATCCTCTTACTTTTTTGTAAGCACAAAAAACCTCCAATTTTGTGGGGAGGGTGATTATTCAATTTTGGTGGTTTAGATTTGCTTTTAGTGTTAAATATTTTTAAAAAAATAAAAAATACTCTAATTGAGATACTAAATTATATAGAAAGATTAATTTTTTTTTCAAATGCGTTCATTATTTATTTTATAACAACTGCTTCTGCTGTGCTCTCTCGTGTGCTTTGCCTTGTCCTGTGGTAGTGTTTTGATCCTTCCTGTGGACCTGTGCATAAGATTTTGTTAAAAATGCATTTTTAGAAAACTGTTTACGTGGCCATGAAGGGTTGGGGTCAAAGTAATTCTGTAGGGAAGGTGGTTTTAAGCTGTTTTCATTTCCTTTTTTAGACAGCTTTATATGCCGCAAAACTTCTATTGCTGATGAACCTGCTCTTTACCAATTTGGAATATTTTATTGGGTGCTCACATATAAGCATCTTGTGTGTGAGTTATTGTTTGAGCACTTCTTATGGCCCCTTCCCTGGTATTGGTTGCAGGCTTGCGCAATATATAACAACTGGTGGCCAATGTTGTCAGGTTTGTGGGCATACTGCAAGTTTTTCTGTGTCGGTCTGATTTAGAGCTGCATTTGAAAGTTTGAGTATGAAAAGAATTACTTGTTCCTGCAGCTCTCATGTATGTTCTGGTGCCCATGCCTTGTTTGTTCTTTGGTGGTGGGTCCACACAGTTCTTAACCAGTCGTGATGGTGGGGGGTGAGTATCTCATCACTGAAGCATCTTTAAGATAAGGCATGAAATGAGTGTTCAGCACATTGTCTTTAAATTGTATAGTTACCAAAAGTGATAATTTTCTTCTTCTGGCTTCGAGAAATCATGTACACAAGCAACTCAAAACATGAAGGTTCTGGTGTTGGAATTCCGTATGCATGGTCAGCATGGGAAAAGGGGAACACATCTGGGTAACAAAATATGACACCCAGTTTAGTCTCCAATAATGGGGGTTTAGAAGGGGTTTGGTCAGGTACAGACCGTACAGACCAAACTTTTGTCATTATTTGCTCAAGGTCATTTGAAATTGCCAATGTTTTTAATTGGTACTTCTATTGTATCAAGATGAATATGGTCTTCAAGTACATAGATACCATTACTACCGAAAGTTATCCACCAAAATGTATGAAGTATTGGATGACATTCGTTTAGGCACAATTTTTTCCACTATTATTTCAAATGCAACCACCAGACATATCCAATGAAGGAATAGGGGAATGCATTTTGACTCTCCAGAAAATTTTAATTCTGCGCATAATTATGTTGTTTTCTTAATTGAGTAGAGTGCCAACTTGCCAAGTAGGAAATGCCTTTATCATTTACATCACCTACTCAAACCTAAGTTAAGGACTTTTCGATACCCTGACAGTTCACCCCTCTTTGGTACTGATATTGGGGCTTTGATGAGTTTGATGCATGAACATGTACCCTCACTCAAAAGCAAACCTGATTACCTTGTAATACCTTGTTAGGTTGCGTACATCTCTTTCCTCAATTTTTGATATTTTTGTTTCATATTTGCACTTTTAACTATCTGTAATTTTTTTTATGACAGCTGGATAGATGCTGCTAAGTTCTTAACAGGGGCATCGGCTATGGGGAGCTTAGCAATTCCTATGATTCTTAGGCATGCAGATTTGATTGGGACTGAAGCTATGTTGATTGAATTTACTTCTTTCATCATATTTGTCTGCACTGTTTTGTGTTTCCACCGTGCCAGCCTTGAAGAGGAGTGGTGATGAATATCAAGCAAATCACAGTGATACTTCTCTAAGTTGCAAGCTACTGATCATTGGACCGGCTTCTGACCAATCAAGGAAAGTGGAAAATTTCCCCCAACGTAAGCTGGAAAAACTTCTTTAATGAAGATTTTCAGCAAATGCCCGAGTCGTTATAGCTTGATAGCTTTGATAAATCAAGCCTGAAGAAACTCATACCAAGTTGCATGTGCATAATATATATAACCTGTGAGAACTTTTTTAGGGTGCTTATTAGGGCTGCACAGAAATTGAACAATCACATTGTAATCTATGTAGCATATGAAACTCTAAATCCGTTGTGTAGGCAAGTGCATCAGAAATTGATCTTTTTTGGGTTTGAATGAAATTACCCTCTGTAAATCTTTATGTATACCTGAATCTTTTAAAGTTTCTGAGATGGTACAGGTAAATCTAGGAATAGGATTATTCATAAATCATAACCTAATTCGAGCTAGTTTCATCAACATCTAGGTTGTACTTGGGTAAAAAAAATTTAAACCGATTAAATTCGGACATTACTTGTATTGGGGTCTTGGGGATAAATCCCTTAACTCTACCTCAGTCCAAATATGAGAAATTGGATTCAACTTGAAATGAATTTGATTTTCAGCTCAAGTTAAAGAACCTGAGAATCATTCAAACTGTACCTCATTTTAGACCAAAAAATTGAACTCTAGAATTTAATTCAAATTTTAACTCGTTCCGATGATGCACAAATTGATTTTTGTGCAAAGATCAGCAGTCAAGTATATCAAGAGACATAATTAATGAGCAGTAAATAAACAATCAATGACAAAACAATAAATAATAGCAATTACACAGATTTATATTGGTTCGGTCTGAGTGATCTATTCTACTCTCGACTGGAGATCTTTTATTGATGAATGATGTAATCGGGAGAGTAACTTTGGGTGTATTACAATGCTTTAGGGAGAGAGAGAGAGAGAGAACAATGTGTGTAGGAAGGTGTAGCGTGTGTAGGGATCTCTAGGTCCTCATGTCATGTCAAGATTGTAAAAGCTTGCCCTCTATGTGGAGAGGACTTACATTATATAAGTTGAGTAAGGTGATGAGGCGGTGACGTGAGGGAGAATACTTCTACTATTTTGGTAAGTATAGTTATGGTACGAGATCTTCGTGTCTATCCCGATATTTTATTCCTCATGCGCCTATTCCTTCGGAGGAGGATTCTGGGTTGGATTGGACTTGAGCCTGAGCGTGGACTTGAGTTGAAGTGTGCTTGGACTTGCATCGGAGTCAAGAGGACGAAGGACTCCATGAGGTTGCGCAGGTGAGGGAACATGGGGTAAAAGAGGGAAGGATCCCCTTGGGGTGTCCTCTTGAGGGTTTCCCCCTTGACCTTGACTTCTCCTTAATTTGGGCTCCTCCATGACTTATTGACTTGGGCTTCGAGGTGATCTGGGCTTCTTTTGATTAATTGGGTCTGACCCAGTTAATTTCAGGCTCATCACTTTCTATGTCATATTTGTTAAAAAATTTAGATATTAAGTTGAATATTATTGGTCCCAAAATCCATTCCCTACTGATGATGGAGGGAATAATGATATGGCTGTCGGCGGTTGATGCTCTTGCAAAACAAGTTGATGGCCAAAGGTGCTCCAGCAGTCAATTCTTTGATGATAAAGTTAGAAGGAGTTATGGTAAGAAGCTGTATTTGGTTGTGAGTGTATTACTTACTTGGGTGATACACAATCTGCCCCTTTTATATAGGTTAAGCAATTGTACTATTGGAAGATCTTCAACAATTATTTGAATAAAGTGGCGCTAGAAGTGGAACAAAAGCTAGCACCTCGTTAGTGTTGATGTTTTAACTGGTTTGAATTAATCAAGATGAGCCGATCGAACTACCGAGCTAGAGTGCTGGCGAACAAGGAGGTCCCTACCGGAGCTCACCTTACCCAGCTGTAAAGCTCACGAGCTAAGCTCGTGCCCATGTGTCTGGCTCATGTCAATTTTACTATTATCAGTTATCCCTTAATTCAGACAATTGGATGACTCGTGTCATTTAATACATCTGTTTGTTAGGTCCTAGAAAAACGGGAACGTTTGTTGTGCACATGCAACCGCCTAAAGAGCCGTTATGGGTCCAGTGTATAAAACTTTCTCCCATTTGTTGCACATGACGTCTTCAAGAGCTCTCAGACGTCTGGTACTCCTTTGCCTCCTCATCTTTATCTTCTTGCATCTCCTTGGTTCAATGTAACTTTTCATTCTAGAGCATATAAGCTGGAGTTATACTTTTTCAGTTTCACTTTTATTGCTTCTGTTTTCTTAGGTGGAAGAACTCTAACCTTGATCACCTTGAATCTTTCGTGGATTGGTCTGTTAGAGCCTGGCTTGAATTCGTGCTCGATTTTGGCCTTTCTTTAATAGTTAACAACCCTACCCATTCCACCGAATTTGTATATCAATCATCGTAGCTTTCCAATTATAATGAGTGATTCTAAACGTACTCCGTCTAAAAGCGTCCTGGTGTTAGTGGTCTAGGTTGATGTGACTAATAAGGACTCCGACTCCATTCAGGAAATTGGTTCTTCTTCCCTTAAGGTTATTGGAGCCAAGAACTTTTGTAGTTGTCTTGACAAGGACGCCCTTCAAGAGATTAAGATATCTTACCAGATCCCTGATTTTATGCATCTTAGGGTCCCATCCTTTGATGAAATTGCTAATTCTTTTTTTTTTCTGATGAGGTCTATTTTTGCGAGTCCATCTTTGAAGCTGAACTTCACTTTCCGATGCCTAGGTATATTAGAGAATCCCTTCATCTTTTAAACCTTGGTCCGACTCAATTGACCCCAAATAGCTGCAGATTGTTGATTGGTATTAGCGTCATTTGGGCCAGTGCTCATGGCCTTGTCACTAATTCTACTTTTGTCGAATTTCTCTAGTGTTGTAAACTCACCCTTGCCCTAGGCGAGGCTTGGGGGTGGTTTTATCTTTCAAAGAGAGAAGGGTCGACCCTATTGATAGGCTATTTTTTGAATGTGAAAGAGTGGAAGGATAGATACTTCTTTGTCGTCGAGCCTAGTTGGGAATTTGAGTCTTCAGAGGACTCCAAAAGTAGACTTTTTTCCAGTTCTCATCTATGGGATCCTCTATTCCTTCTCTTCGTAAGTAGGTTTTATTTAGTGTATTCTAATTTGTGATTTTCTCTAGGCTTTGACCTTCTGTTGTTTGGAAACGCAGGTAAATTAAATTCTTTGGCCCCTGAGTTGAAACTTTAGATCAAAAAAGCTCTCGACTATCCCACCAAAGACCTTTCCATGCTTCTGAATGACCAGGTACTTTTCGAGTGTCTGTTGGGTCCTCCTCTGACTGTTCCAATCCTTCTGTTTTTGAGGTCCCCTCTTCCAAAGGTAAGATTTTACTCTGCCGTGCTTGGAATCTGGGCTTGCTTTTAACTTGTATCCCTTTTCCCTTTTAGCCATGGCACCTAAACTAGTTGATAAGAAGGCTTTTCAAGAGGTTGCAGCTAGAAGAGCTTCTAAAGATTACCTTCCTCTTCCCAAGAGACCTAAGGTATCTTTTTCAAGAAGTAAAGGGCCATCCCTTGCCTTGCAAACATCTCCCCCTCCGTGCTTTAATGTTACTCTAGAGGATGATACTCATACTGTTACTATAATTAGACCACTGGACTCTCTCCCTAAGGTTCCTCTAATACCCACCCATACTTAGCGAACTTCTCCGAAGTCATTAGCCTAGACCAAAGCTTGGCACCGTACTCCTCGGCCTTGCAATATGCTCGACTTTACTTTGCAACAACAGGGTTTACTTTGCAACAACGGGGGCTTCACCTCTGACAACCAAATTACAGGAAATCAGGTATCAAATACTACTAGCATGAGTTTTAGTAAAGTTAGGTGGAAAAGAGCTTACTTGTATTCACAGGGGAAACCTATTATCGAGGAACCTGAAGTTTCTCATCAACCTCTCCTTCAAACTCTCAAGCATCTCCATACACAAAAAAGAAGTTATTCTTCAGTATTTATGAGATGACGGGGGTTCAATAACCATTTCTTGTCATTTGACATGTTAAGAAATATAGGGTAATTTTTTTTATTAAGGGTAGAATAGTCTTTTATTTTTCCTGTCTTTTCAGTTTCCTTTGTTTAGCCTATGTATAATCTCTTTGTATTTAGGTTAAAACTCTTCTTTTGTATTCAATTGAATTATACAGTATCAATGAAACTGTAGCCTTCTTTTTTCTTATTTCTTGTATTTCTCTTAATTGTTTAACATGGTATCAGATCTAAGTTTCATGGGACGAGGCTTAATCTCAAACACAGCTTATGCGGATCCTACTGATATTTTTTTTTGAGTGACTGTACAATTTTGAGAGGGTATTCATTCTGTTTTTACAATCTGGTATTTTATTTTTCCTTTTCTTTTGAGATCTGGTTTTCATTGTTTTTTGATTATGGCTACTGAAAGAGACAATTCGCTTCAGTTTATAAGTGTGAGGTTGGATGGAAAGAATTATTCATATTGGAGTTATGTAATGAGAAATTTTCTTAAGGGTAAACATATGTGGAGATATGTTAGTGAAACTTCTGTGAAAACTAGGAATACTGATGAGGATTATGCTACTTTGATAAATATCTGGGAAGCAAGCAATGCAAAAATTATTACTTGAATTAAAAATTATGTTGAACATTCTATAGGTCATAGTTGGTGAAGTATGAGACCAAATGAGGTTTGGGATTATCTGCAAAAGTTATTCACTCAATCAAATTTTGCAAAACAGTATCAATAGGAGAATGACATACGAGCTCTTCAGCAGAAGAATATGAGTATTCAGGAGTTTTATTCTGCTATGACAGATCTTTGGGATCAATTGGCTCTTACAAAATCGATAGAATTAAAGGAATGTGGTGCCTATATTGCTCGTAGAGAGCAGCAATAATTGCTACAATTTTTAACAGCACTTCGCAGTGATTTTGAAGGACTTAGAAGTTCAATTTTGCATTGTTCTCCATTTCCTTTTGTTGACTCAGTTATCAGTGAGTTATTGGTTGAGGAAATACGTCTTAAGTCTTATTCTGAAAAGGGAATTATTTCTACTTCTAATCCTTCTGTGTTAGCAGTACCTCCTAAGCCATTCTCTAATAATCAGAATAAACCTTACACAATGGTTTCCTTCGACGAGTACCGTTTTTGTAAGCAGAAAGGTCATTGGAAGGCTCAATGTCCTAAGTTGAGACAACAAAATCAATTGCAACAGCAATCTCAAGCTTGGAAGCCTGGCAGCCAGTCACAATCTAATGCTCATAGACCACCTTAGGGTTACAAACCACCACAGCCTAATACTGCAGTAGTAGTTTTATCAGGTTTTTTCACCGATCTTAGTACTATGGCTGAACAATTTCATAAGTTTCTCTTCTTACAGCCACAAATTATGTTTGTTTCTTCTTCCGTAGGTCAATTGCCTCATAGTTCTTCAAGTATGTCACATTCTGTATGAGTCTTGGATTCTGGTGCTTCACATCATATGTCTCTAGATTCTTCATCTTTTGATTCTGTGTCTCCTCCGTATTCTATTCCTGTTATGATTGCTGATGGAACTCCTATGCCTTTAGCAAGTGTTGGTTTTGTTGTCACACTTCACTTGTCTCTCCCTAATATTTATCATATTCCGAAACTCACATTAAATTTTGTTTCTGTTGGTCAGTTATGTGATTCTGGTAATTTAGTCATCTTTTCCTCTTTTTCTTGTTATGTGCAGGATTTGAAGTCTCAGAAGCTGATTGAGACAGGCCGTAGGAAAGGGGGACTATATATTTTGGATGAGTTAAAACTTTCAATTGTTGTTGCTGCTGTTACTAGTATTGATTTATCTTCTTTTCATTTGAGTTCTTCTTCTTCTTCTAGTTTTTATTTATGGCATTCTCGTCTAGATCATGTTTCGTCTTCTCGTTTGAGATTTTTGGCATCCATAGGGGCCTTAGAAAATTTACAAACTTGTGATATTTCTGATTGTAGTAGATGTAAACTGACAAAATTTTTAGCTTTACCATTTAATCGAAGTATTTATGTTTCTTCCTCTCCATTTGATTTGATTTATTCTGATGTATGGGGACCTTTTCCTGTTGCCACAAAAGGAGGGTCTCGATATTATATTTCTTTTATTGATGATTATACTCGTTATTGTTGGATTTATTTAATGAAACATCGTTCTAAATTCTTTGAAATATATACATCATTTCGAGCTCTTGTCAAAACTTAACATTCTGTTGTTATCAAATATGTTAGGTGTGATTTGGGTGGGGAATACACTTCTAATGAATTTTGTGAGTTTCTTGCCTTAGATGAAACTATTTACCAAACTTCGTGTACAGATACTCCTGAGCAAAATGGTGTTGCTGAAAGAAAACATAGGCACATTGTTGAAACTGCTCGCTCTCTCTTGTTGTCTGTTTCTGTTCCTAGTATGTTTTAGGGTGAAGCTGTTCTTACTGCTGTAAGTTTGATTAATACAATTTCATTTTCTCATATTTAAGGTGTTTCTCTTTTTGAAAATTTGTATGGGTATGCTATTGATTATTCTTTCTTTAGAATTTTTGGTTGTACTTGTTTCGTTCTTTGTCCTAATGTAGAACACACCAAGCTGTCCTATCGATATGCTTTTTGTGTCTTTCTTGGTTATGATGAAGGTAAAAAGGGGTGTCGTTGTTTTGATCCAATAATTCAAAAACTTTATGTGTCTCGTCATGTTATTTTTTCTCGAGTATATACCTTTCTTTTCTATTCCAGCCACTACTCATAGCTTGACTAGATCTGATCTTATTCGTATAGATCATTTTTCTGAGGATTCTGATAGTTTGTCATCTCAGGTTTCTAGTACTCTAATTCGTATTGATCATTCTGCAGGTACTGAAACTTTACTCTCTAACATACTTGAAGCTCCCTCTTCTCCTATGGTCTCTCAAGCTCCATCCGAGATTGTGGATCCACCTCTATGTCAATCCATACGTATTTGTAAGTCCACAAAGTTACTAAATTTTGCTTATTCTTGTTATTCTTCATCTTTTACTTCCTTTTTAGCTTCTATTCATTGTATCACTGAGCCCTCTTCCTATAAAGAAACAATTCTTGATTTTCGTTGGCAGCAAGCTATGGATGAGGAACTTTCTACTTTGCACAAGACAGGTACTTGAGATTTTGTTCCTCTATCTCCTGGTAAGAGTGTTATTGGTTGTCGTTGGGTGTTTAAGATCAAGACTAATTCTGATGGTTGAACGATACAAAGCTAGGTTGGTTGCAAAAGGATACTCTCAACAGTATGTTATGGATTATAAGGAGACATTTGCTCCTGTTGCAAAAATGACTACTATTTGTACTCTTATTGTAGTTGCTTCAGTATGTTAGTGGCATATCTCTCAATTTAATGTTAAAAATGCCTTCTTGAATGGAGATCTTCAAGAAAAAGTTTATATGGCGCCCTTTCCTGCTGTTTTACATGATTCTGGGTATGTTTGCAAGCTCAAGAAAGCGTTATATGGTCTCAAACAAGCATCTCGTGCTTAGTTTGAGAAATTTTCTGTTGTGATCTCTTCCCTTGATTTTGCTTCTAGTAGTCATGATTTTGCTCTTTTTGTTAAGTGCACTGATGCAGGTCATATCATTTTGTCTTTATATATTGATGATATGATTATTACTGGTGATGATATTGATGGTATTTCATTAATAAGATTGTAGATGCTCTCATTGAGGTATTCTTCTTCTGATGGTTTACCTTTGTCAGATCCTACTTTATACCGTACTATTGTTGGGAGCTTGGTATATCTCACTATTACTCGTCTAGATATTTTAGTCAGTTTGTTGCTTCTCATATTACAGTTCATTGGGCAGTTGTTCTTCGTATTTTGCGGTATCTTCGGGGTACAGTCTGTCAGAGTCTTTTACTTTCATCCACTTCTTCCTTAGAGCTGCGTGCATACTCCGATGCTGATCATGACAGTGATCTCATAGATCGCAAGTATGTTATTAGTTTCTGTATTTTTTTGGGTGATTCTCTTATTTCTTGGAAGAGCAAGAAACAATCTATTATTTCTCAATCTTCAACCGAAGCAGAATATCGTGCTATGACATCTACTACTAAAGAGATTGTTTGATTACGTTGGTTACTTGCAGATATGAGAGTTTCTCTTTCTCATCCCACTGCTATGTATTGTGACAACCAGAATTCTATTAAGATTGCTCACAACTCGATTTTTCATGATCGAACTAAGCACATTGAGATCGATTGTCACCTTACTCGTCATCATCTCAAGCATGACACCATTACTTTGCCCTTTGTTTCTTTTTCTTTGCAGATTGCTGATTTCTTTACCAAGTCACATTCTATTTTTCGTTTTCGTTTTCTAGTTGGAAAACTCTCGATGCTTGTAGCTGCCGCATCGTGAGTTTGAAGGGAGATGTTAAGAAATATAGGGTTATTTTTATTATTAAGGGTATAATATTATTTTATTTTTCCTGTCTTTTCAGTTTCCTTTGTTTAGCCTATATATAGTCTCTTTTGTATTTAGGTTAAAACTCTTCTTTTGTATTCAATTAAATTATACAGTATCAATGAAACCCTAGCTCCTCTTTGCTTATTTCTTGTATTTCTCTTAATTGTTTAACATTTCATCACAAAATAAAATAAAAAACCCTTAAGAATGAGAAGGTTTGAGTTGGAAAAGGTGAGCAAACTCAGGAATAAACGAAAAATAATTCATCCCGCTCCCCTGCTAATGGATGAGTATTCTAACTAGAAGACCCAACCATTGGGGGACAAGTGAGCAGGAGACAAGTTAAAGTGGCAGAGTACAAATCTGATGAAGGGATGGAGAGAAAACCTAAGGCCGACTTCACATGTAGCCTAAAAAAAGTATACATTCTAAGAGTAAAAGTCATTGTAGTGATCATCTCTAGAAGGAACATGAATCTCCAATCCCTTAGGGTACCCTTATCTTTCCTTTATAGACCTGACATGAGACTTAGTGATGATGTGCTGTAGGTCGTTTGAATAACAGGTCAAGTCATCCAAGTCACGAAACGTCCTTTTCCCCTTTTTTGTAGGAGGGCCCACAACCAATGAAGGACCAACTTTAGATTTAGCAGGTTTTCTAGGCGTTTTACTCAGGGACCTCTTCGGCCCCTTCCCTGACGCATTGTGGGAAACCTTCTTGAAATGATGGGAGGCATCACCCTCAGGACATGTAGGATCGAAGTCAGAGGTCGACCTATCCTCTACTCATTCAAATTCATCCTAAAAAAGGGCAATTGATTAACCATCAAAAATGCTATTTTATTATATTTAATGATTGGTTAATTGCATATTATTTGTTATTAAATGAGTTAAAATCCTTGATTTTCTAGTTTGATACTTTTTCTAGTTGTTTGATTTATTTTGCAGGTAAATTGATTGATTTAAAGTAATAATGGATAATGCAAGTGAAACAACCACTAGAGGAAGAATCATAACTGATAAGGATTGAAGAGTCAAGATTGAGATAGGAAGACTTGAAGATATATCAGCAATTCAATCCTTATAAGAGTCCAAGTTGGAAGAAAACTCAATTAAAGTTAGATTTGAAAAGTATTCTAGAAGATAAGGATTTGACACGTTTTCAGTATTTTAATCATAACTTTTGACTCCGATATCCGATTGACCTGATTTTTGCGGGGTTGGAAAAAAATACTCCAAGGGCTACAAAAGTGTATTTCACGAAAATTTCGTGATTCAGCCTCTAAATATAAGAAATTCCAGCTCGAAGTCTGGACAGATTTTGTACTCGCGAAGCAAAGATTTTATGCACGGAATTTGACCTAACAAGACTTCTATTTGGCAAAGGAATTTCTTCCAAGCCAACCCTAAATCTCCTACCTATACCTAGAATTTATTTGATTATAAATAGAGGTTCTCATATTAGGATTAGAAATTCTTTTTTCATCTTTTTATTTTGTTATTCTTTTATCATGTCTGGCTAGAAGGCTAAGCTAGGGCTAGGGGAAAATCTCTCAACAGAATATGGTATTTTTATTGACTTTTGTACTTAATGATTTATGTTATTTTGTTAATTTAAATTCCTAATATTTTAGCAAAGTGTTTATGCTGTAAAAACTCCTGAGTTGTTGTGCCACGTACATCGATTGCTTGAGTTTCCCTGCATGTAAATCACTGGTTATTCCATGCTGGTAAAATTAATATGATTTCATAAAATAATATAATTGAATGATTATTCAGGTTCCTGGTAGTCTTTTGATTATAACTTTCGGATTGACCACTTGATTTGTTAATTGAGTTAACCGACATTTAATTCCTATTTCAAGTCAAGTCTTTGAGTCTTTAATTATTACTGTACGAAGTTGAGAGGGAGTACCTATTGCTTTAGTATTTTTATTATTGTTTTATTTACCAAAACCAATCTTTTCCATCCAACAACTATTCAAACAAACTCTTTTTCTTTTAAAATATTTTTAGTTTTCGTGTGATTGTTTTCTTGTTACAATTCCTTGTGGGATCGACCTTGGACTTCCGAGAATATATTACTCTGCTCAACCTGCGCTTGGGTTTACACTTTTAAAGTTGAAGCAGCAACCATAGAAGATGTTTTACCTGTAGATGATGAAGGCGACAAGGACACCATTCGAAACATTGGGACTGGTCAACCTGACCTGAGATATAGATCGGGAATGTTTAGAGAGCAATCCTTGACCACTCGAGGCTTGAAGCCTATATTGTAAATGAAGGATATCCCCGTAATAGTCATCTGGTCAATGAAGTTAGGGATAGAATTTAAATTCCTCCCAAGCCACTGGTGGTAGTAAACTCCAAGGACTAGGAAGTGAAGGCTTATCGACCACCACCGAGGGTAGAACGAAGTAGCTTTTGGAACCCCACCCCCAATAGTTGAAACCTACCCAAAAGGTTATAACCCTATCTAACAAAGTTGAAACCTCACCCCAAATAATATAATCCATAAACGTTGGCATTTACCCCAAAATATTGTAACCTAATTCATAAAAGTTGGAACCCACTTCAAAAAGGTTGTAATGATGTTCGGGTCCCACGTTACTGGATCTACCAAAGCTTAAAGCCAACCCCAAAAATTTGAGACCCCAACCCAAAATATTGTAACACAATCCAAAAAAGTAATAACCCCATCCCCAAAATGATATTAATATAGTCAGTAATTATGAAATAAATGATATTAATGTCTTCCGCCTAACGTGGTTATGTTGTCTTAACATTCTACAACTTCAATCTAACATTTCTTCATTGGATGTCATGATGCTTGGTGATGCTATGTCAGTAATATAATGCTAGGAATACACAATACAATTGGTTTGTTGATGCACACAAAATGTTGAGTAGGTCATGAGTCCATCATATCTTGTAGAAATTGATGAGGTGCTCAATGTATGTAACACATCATTTGTTTGATAATTGGATTTTACTGTAATTGTCCACCTTTTCATTGCACTACTACGAGGGAACTCTTTGAGGTGCTCACACTTCATGATGGTAATCATGTAAGAGCAGGGAATCCCCACAAAATCAAATTTCATACAATTACATTTAAACGTATGAATGCTAGGATAATATTGAAAAATCCACCTAGATTCAAGTTGTGTGAACCGATACAAGTTGTAACTTCAATGCGTTACACTCCCAATTTTATCTGCTACAAAAAATAGGGCTTCATCCTTCAATTGATCATGAACTTTGCAGAACATTTGTCTGGTATATATCTTGGAGGCTTTCTCCCCTAAGCATTTCAGTGCTATTGTGAGCACTGGTTCGAAGTGTTTCAACTCATAGCCCGCAATGGCCTCGGTCTCTCTGATTCTTGCCAAGCCCCTTTCGTATTGCCTAACAAACTTGAACAGTCTTTGGCGTGTTTTCAGGAAGTGATTTAGGTATGCATTCATACTTTCAGACCATTGCGTGCTTGTTAGTCCAGCAAAAAATATCCCTCGCAAGTATGCTTCGTCCCATTTGAATCTCTTTGCATAAACTTTCGCAATCCAATTATTAGTCTCTAATCCAAATGATTCAACCATTGATTTCCATAGATCTTCAAATTTTCCGGTGTACATAGAATGTACATATAACTCTTGAATGCTTGGACAAAATTTTCAGAATTTATATTTGTGAAAGCATTTCGGGCCAAATGCCACCTACATAGGAGGTGTGTTGCTTGTGAAAATATTATTTCTATTGCAGCAGTCATTGCTTTTTCCCCATCTACAATAGTAGAGATTGGCAACTTATTATCCATTGCATGAAGAAAAGTAGCTAGCACCCACACAAATGTTTCCACAGTCTCATTTGAAAGCAATGCGCAACCAAATATAGTTGTAACATTGTGGTGATTGACACTTGCAACTATCACAAGTGGCTTCTTATAAACATTCATTCGATATGTAGTATCAAACTTTAGGACATCACCAAAACACTTGTAGTTTATTTGAGTGTCGAATCCAGCCAAAACAAATAATTTAGTGAATTGTCTTCAGTGACGTTATACTTGAAATAGAATAGTGGGTCCAACTTTTCCTTGATGCTCAACTATGTCAACGTGCACTCCATATCATTGTCCCTCATTTATTCTCTACTTTGGGATGCTACATCATTGTACAAATCCTTTGTGGTAAATTCAACATTCTGATATCCTCCTGAATGTTACAACATGAAATCTCTAATCTGACTTGTTCGTATACCAACATTACGTAATAATATAGCTTATGCTCTGTCATGGTCTTAACACCCCTATGTGATCGGAGAAATGGCACGCCACATGGCGGAACCAATGGATAGTTATGCTCCTTAACAAAATCCTTTACAACCCATGTTCCTGTCTTCCTATCAAACTTCACACGGAATGTTGCAAGACATCCAACCCTTGTCAAGCCCCATGGTTCCCTTACTCGTTCGACGTGGTCTGCATTCTTTGCGGACCGATACCCTTCTCTCGAACAAACCCACCTTCTTGAAATTGACATGTGGTTCTTGTCATACTTTAGGTCATCTTTTCGAATGCTAAACCCTGCATATCTTCCATAGGTATTATAAAATTCTCCTGCCTCGTCGTGTGAATCAAATATCATTTCAAAAACTTCTTCGGATTTTAACTCATCCATCATTTTTTACTGCATATTCTCATTTTCATAATTTTTAACATCATGTAACATGTCCTCAGTTACATCTTCATTTAGGTCTATAATAACATGCTTTCCTTTTTCTAAATAAGTTGAAGACATTTGTGTTGATTATACCTGCACAAAAATAATTAACAACAAATGCATGGTAAAATGTTTGACTAATTACCTAATATCTGTACATAATGCAAAAAAAACAGGTGTTTTGAAAATATTATTTTATATAGTGCTCTCCTTTCCCATATTGCCTATCAAAATTAGTAAACATTCATAAAGAAAATTATGCAGTCAATAGCAGACACATAATAGTTACCTTGCCCACCCAGTTGGATAGATGATGATGGAATGGAGGTTCTAAACGTTCCCGTGAAATTGTATGGAGGATGAAGGAAGAAAGAGTGAAATTGTACAAAGGGATGAAAAATCAAAGAATGATGTTTAATAATGTATTATCCAAGTGTAGGTTGTCGCCAAATAATAAAATTCAAAAGTCCGAGTTCAAACCATAGGTAATTAATGAATAACTCAGAACACAAAGAAAAATTAAAATAAATTTATTTTTGGAAATAAGTGAGAGAGTAAAATTTTGGATTTAAAATAGTAGTTGAGAATACTAAAGCATCGGAGATTCTCTTCTAACTCCACACAGTAATTATTTATGATTCGAATTTCGAACTCAAAGTTGAGGAGTGATCTTAATTAGAATATGTAGTGGTGATAATATGAAAACACATACAAAGATATAATTGATAAATCATTCAAATAGAAGTTGGCATTTAAATAAGAGTCACAAGCATTCACTGTGCCCGGAGTCGACAATGAACTAAGTTCTTTAACAGTAAAAAACCTCTTTTATTACAAATAAGAAATCAATTATTTTATGAAAATTCTAATTAATTAATTTAATCATGCAAAAATCATTATTTAACTTGTAGAGAATTTGAATCATTCGATATATGTGGCACAATGAATTAAGAGATTTTACAGAGCAAAAATTTTACTACGATAAATCATTTATTAAAGAACATTGAATCAAGAAAAAATACCGTACTTCGTTATAATAATCACACCTACCTTTAGTTGAAGATAGGGATGACAATGGATTAGGGTATGGGCGAGGGACGTAGTCTCTACCTTCGTACTCACTTTGAAAAATTCTGTCCACCCTAGGTCCATCACCGTTAATGGGAAATATTTTAATCTCTGTCGCCGCCTTGCGGGTAAATTTTGATCTCCACCCCTGCCCCTGCCACCCGTTTTCCCTCCTTGTCTTTAACCTAGTAGGACTCCCACCATTCAAGAAAAAATCAAGCAACAAACCAGATCCAAAATAATAATCAAGATAATACCATAGGCATGTAATAACTAGATCCGAAGCAAGAATGGAGAGCAAAATGCAAAAAAGAAATGAAGTTATCAAAAGTCAGATCTGTAAAAAATACCATCTTCAAATATATTTGGATCTAATCTAAATAAACTAGATTTATAATGTATACAAAGGTTAAATGAAAAAATCATAATAAAATGTCAAGAAGGCCAACCTATAACAAATCTAGGCAAAAACAAGCCAAATAAATTACTTTGATCTAACAAAAATTCATGCTCTAAAACAGATCTAGGAATTCTTCGCTGGAGAAGACAAATCAAAGTTGCTACAGTCGTCAAAGGTGAGGGTTTTTCAAAGTGAAAGGTGGTTTTCTGGGATGGGGGTTTTGGGTGAGTGGTTTAGAGGGCCGTTTGAGGGAGAGAGAGAGAGATGAACATGGTGATGTCGCTGCTGGCTGGGGTAGTTTTCTGGAATGAGAGGTTTGTGGGTAGGGGCTTGGAGGGCGTTTCTGGGTTTGGGAGAGAAAAAAAGGAAAGATGGTGTGATGGGTGGCGTGGTTATGGATCTGTTATTGTTGGTAACGAGGGAGACTGGAAAAGAAAGAGGGGTGCTGATGGTAGAAAAGAGAGAGACAGAAAGGGTTGGGGGGGGGCTGGTTACGTAAG
>CM042200.1:5011824-5021894 GCA_023539305.1 Ilex asprella
AAAAAAAAAGAAGAGAAAATTGTATTGAGTGTATATATGCACAAAGTATATAACATTGGTTACTAATGGTCAATAATAATTAAAAAAATATTTTTTTTTGTGGCGGCATCATTGCCGTCATAAATATATCTTATATTTATTACGACAACCAAATATGGCATTTGAGGCAGCACTTTTGTCGCCGTAATAAAAATAGAAGTGTCAGATTTTTTGTGACAACTTATTTACGACAGGTTCATGCTGCCGTAAATACTATTTGAGACAGACTGTTGCTGCCGTAAAAACCTTTTGAGACCACACTTATTATGGCGAGGCAATGCCGCCACAACGCCGCCACAAAAAATATTTGTGACAGCAAATAGACTTTTTATGACAGCATTTTACCGCCGTAAAAACCCTTTTTTCTTGTAGTGATATAATATTCTATCGAAGTACAAGGATTTAGATTGCCCTATTATTTCTTGTGTGATAGGTAAATTCAAAATTGAACAAGCTTTACTTGACTTGAGTCCTAGTGTGAATTTGTTTCCTTACTTAGTATATGAACAATTGAGTCTTGGTGAGTTGAAGCCCACAACAGTGACTCTTCAACTTGTTGATCGATCTATGAAGATACCAAAAGGGATGGTGGAAGATGTGCTAGTTCAAGTAGATAATTTTTATTTTTTTGTTGATTTTATTATCTTGGATATGCACCTCGTGTTGAATGATAGTGCTTAGATTCTAGTCTTATTAAGACGACCATTCTTAGCTACTTCAAATGCTCTAAGAAATTATAAGAATGGTGTTATGAAATTGTCTTTCGGAAACATCACTTTCGAATTGAATATCTTTAATGTTTGTAAACAACTGTGTGAGATTGATGATGACTTATTTGAGGTTAACTTGATTGAGTCAATTGTTCATGATCAATTAAATGACTCTTCTTGTTCAGATCCACTTGAAGCTTACTTGCTTGAGTACTCATCTTCTTTAAAATTTGGTGAAGAAAATTCCTAAATTAATGAACTAACTTTTATTTTTAATTCTTTACAGGTTTTTGAAGTGAGAGATTGGAAGCAAAAGTTTGAGAAGCTTCCACCAAGAACCAATCTCCCCTTACCATCTAGTACACAAGTGCCAAAGCTAGAATTGAAGCATCTACATGTTGACTTAAAGTAATTTTTTCTAAGCAATGAGGAGACTTTTCCGGTAATAATTTTATCTAGTCTTAGTTCAACCCAAGAAGGTGACATGCCTACAAATTGGAGTGCACAAGACAAGAGAAAGTTTCTAGTTGAGGTAAGAAGTTTCTTTTGGGATGATCCATATCTTTTCAAGTATTATCCCAATAAGATTATTCAAAGGTGTTTTCCCATATGATGAGGTAAATAACATACTCTCTTTTTGTCATTCAGAGGCTTGTGGAGGTCACTTTTTGATTAGGATAACCGCTGCAAAAATTTTGCATTGTGAATTTTATTGTCCAACACTCTTTGAAGATGCACATAAGTTTTATAAGACTTGTGAGCGATGTCAAAAGCTCGGTGGAATAACCCGTAGTAATATGATTTCCCTTAATTCTATTTTAATCATTGAATTTTTTTATAGTTGGAGCATTGATTTCATGGGTCCATTCCTTCCATATTTTGGTTATTTATACATTCTAGTGGCCTTTGACTACGTTTCTAAGTGGGTCGAGGCTATGCCATGTCAGAACAATTATCATAAAATTGTTTTAAAATTTTTAAAAGAAAATATTTTTTTTTCCAAATTTGGTATACCTAGTGGTGGGGGATTACACTTTTGTAACAGACTATTTCAATATTTGATGAAAAAATATGGTGTTACGTATAAAGTTGCAACTCCCTATCATTCACGTATGAAAATCCCAAATGGGGGGAGGGGGTGTGATTAGGCATAAATATTGTATGTATATTATATTAATTATTGGTTAATTACATTGGAGAAGAAATTAAATGTTTTAAATTAATTAAGTTTTAAGTTTTATCGCTCTTTCATAATGTTTGCTAATTTTGTAGGTAAAATAGGGAATTTCAATACTTAAGGGGGCCAATGTGTGAAAGGGGAATGATTCAAAGCTAATTGAAGGCAAAAAAGGTCCTTGCCTAATGTGTCCGGACAATGGATCATGAGCGTTCGGCCAGAAGTTCTAGTTGATGCACAAGAAAAGCCAGAGGACACACGTCTGGACAGAAGAGAAGATGCGTTCGGACAGGACTTCCATAGAGTTAAAAGAGAAGACACTGCATCCGGACGGTTCAAAACACACGTCCAGATGCGTTGGACAGAAAGACCAAGATTGCAAGGTGCGTCCAGATGGTTAAAAACACGTGTTCGGATGCGATGATGATATTCTTCAAAATATACAACATTTTATTAGACATAAATTAGGTCTTTTATTCCCTAATGTCTATATAAGTTGGTGTAAACCCCATAGTATAAGTTGGTGTAAACCCCATAGAGGGTCATTATGCTCTTAACGTATTCTTCATTGCTTTTGGTATATTTTTCTTATGGATTGTTAACTCCGTAACTAAAGTAAGGGCATATACTTTTAATAAAGTATGATATTATTTTTGATCCAATGTTTTTTTAATACATGAGTTATTATTTAATTTAACTCTTATCTTTTAGTAAAAAAATTTTTCTGCATAATTTTTTAATTTGTTGTGCCATGCACATCGAATGTTTGAAATTCCTAAGACTCAGATAACTAGTTTTACATGCTTGAAATAATTAATTAGAATTTTCATAAAATAATTGATTTCCTATTTACAATAAAATTATGGTTTAATTGTTTGGAGATCTTGATTCATCGTAAACTCTAAAAATGGTGAATGTTTGTTATCTACAAGTAGATTCCTAGATTTATTCAGAAAAATTATCAATTATACTTTTAGATATTTTTAATATTATCACTGCTAAATATTCAGATTGAGATCACTCATCAATTGATTCTTAATTGAGTTTAAAAACCGAATTATTAATAACTGCTATGTAGAATTGAAAGAGTATCCTTGATATTTTAGTATTTTCTAATATTGTTTTAAAACCCATTTTACTGTTTTTCAAATTCAACTCTTTACAACAATCTTCCAAAATAATTTTCTTTTATTTTCCCTTTGCATTCTAAATTTACATAATTTTCTGTGGTACGACCTCCGACTACTAAGTTTATATTATTTTGTGACAACCTACATTTGGAAAATACATATTTAATGTTATAGCAGGGATCACATGAAATAAGAACACATTTAGCCTTCAATTAGGTTTTGTTGCAAAAAATAGTGGTGCCAGTTTGGTGACGAAACTGAGGAGACGAGAAAACAATTTTTCGCATAGACCATTTCGATCCACAATTCAAGCAGGCACTCAACGTTCAATTTTGATGAAATTGTAGAATGTTGGTTCGCAACAGCAAGTACTACACATAGATCAATTTATTTTATTAAAAGTCTGCTCAGATTGATATTTTGCAAGACCTACGGATAAGATCTATTTTCGTTACCTTTGTTGATACCCATCTTTGGGTGAGGAATATTTGATATATTTTGATATCCTTTGTAAATTGTCTATGGAGAATTTGTAAACCCATTATTTTGATATAGTGGAAGGTCAAGATCAAAGTTCGTGGACTTGCACCGAATTTGGGGGAACCATGCAAGTTTTTGTCATGTTTGTGGTGTGATTTTATTATTTGCTTTAATTTTCATTGATTGAGTTTGGTACATTGTTTACTTAATTTGCATAAAGAGGGATAAAAAATTAATTTTAATATTTTTATGAGTGCACCCTATCATAGAGGAATTATAGTAGCCAAATCTAACAAGTCAACTGTGAATAGTGCCTGATCCGAGAAAGGTTTCTCCAATAAGTAGATTCTCGATTTTTTTAATGAATCCTAATTATGGTCATTCTCTATTAAGGAATGGAGATAGATGTGTGTGAGGTGAAAGTGCAACAAACTAATGGGATGAAATTAAATTTATCATTTCCTTAAGAGAATGAAAAAAAAAAAAAGAGAGACTACAATCCCCAAAAGAAGTACATAATGTCAATTACAAGAACCGAAATTAAATCAATTAACTTCAACATCCAATTTTAAAAGCCATCAACATAGAGTAAATTAGATTTGCTAATAAAAACCTCATGCTAAACCCCTTTCCATGCATGCAACTAACCCAATAGTATATTCACTCCCCTTTAGTAAGTTGCGTAAAGTCTTTGTTAATTAATGAAATTTGTAAAGTATGCTTGCTCAAATATTATTTTACAATTGTTGATTGTTGATTTGAGCTCTAGATCCTCTCAAATAGTTCCAAATTCCCTTAAAACCAATTAAAATCATCCCAGTCCCACAAAAAATCATTATCAACATCCACATCCAAGTTCCAACTAATATTTTTTACAACTTGAGGAGGAGGATTGTCATGGTTTCTTGTGGATGTGTTTTTTGGTGTACTTGTTCTTATTACCGTCATTGGAGGGTTTTGATGAGATGTATTTATCTCATTGAGTTGATGAGGTTGGTGAATTGTTGCTTCGTCAGTCATCATCACTCCCGAGGGTCGTCTGTCAAATGCTCGCAAAGTTGTCGATTTTAAGAAGACTCGACACAAACTGAACTCTTGCCTTAACTGCAGGATAAGAAATTTTGAAAAGAATCATCCTAATAATAATTATCTCAAATTATGTAATGGTAATTCACTAATTGCAAAATGCATGTGTTCATGCACTTACCTTGGTGCAATGCATATTTACAAGTAAAGCGTGATGATAAGTATGAAACTAACTTACGGCATGAACTAATAGATGAATCTAAAGGTTTTAATAATTGAGTCATCATTTATGGTTTCCGTCTCTTGCCCACTTATATATAAAGAGGAGGGATGGTAATAATTCATTAGCAACAAGAGAAAGAGAGAACAAGATCTTACAAACTGTCAAACTGAAGTGTGGGTCTTCTTAAGGGCAGCTTGATATGGGACATAAGTTACTTGAACTTCAACAATACGTGTAGAACTGGTGGGAATTTAAGTTGAGTTCGAGCTAAGTTGTTACTCAAAAAATAATATTGTTGCACACAAATAAGGACTTTAGAGATCGTAAAATCATTTAGTATTATGATGGTGACAGTCCTAAAAAGCTTGAATGTAGCCTTAATTTTCTTTAAGAAAAATTACGGGGTTTAAATCAGTCAGTAAATGTAATAATTAAAATCATTGAAAGAATGACCTAAAGATGATGTTGTCTGAGATGATGAAGAAGAACAGGAGGAGGAGACGATGTTGTAATTCAGGTAGATTTTAGGATCCTTAATTAGGCAAACCCACATGTAGGGTTAGGGTTAGACAGCCAAAAAACACTTAAGTTTGTCCTTTAGATCGCCTATTTTTACAGAAAATTTAATCCCACATATACTTAATATAAACCTTTGGAGCTGCACTTGTTGATGAAGAATCTTCTCCTGCAATGACCTTGTACTCATTCATCTTCCACTCAGTCTTTCTTCCTCCTGGAGCTCTTCCAGTGTAGAAAACCATGGTTCTCTTCACTCCAATTATTCGGTTATTGGAGTAAACATAACCTGGGGATCCAGTGGCTTTCCAATATCCCATAGTCGTGAGCCGGTTAGGTCTTCCTCCATGGACTTCTCTCTCTTGCCTAGGATAGAAGAAAAACCACTGCTCAGAATCCCCTTGACATAACTCTCCTGCAAATTCTACCACCAAAACAAGTTCATGGAAATGAGCTTTCATGACCTGCTAGTAAGTGTCATAATCATTAATCCATACTTGTTCTTTATTAGCTAGATACAGATTAGATAGCAAATAATAAGCTTGGAATTAATGGTTCTATAAACAATTTGAGAAACCAAATTCTTAAATAATTAAGGTGAAGAGAGAGAGAGAGAGGGAATCATATAAGCTAATATGAATTCTGCCATCTTTTGAAGAGTAAAGGCAATTGAACAGCAGTAAAGATGATAAAATTGATGCAAGAAAATAAGGGATTTAAGAAACAATGGTTAGGATGAGCTTAAGTTTGAAACCTCCATTAGAAAATCATATTTTGTATGACTAACATGCTATAACTTCAACCAAGACAACCGTGCTTAGACACTAGCTTATCATCACAGAGGGGCAAAAAATTATAAAGAAACTACTTGATTGTAGAAATTTGACCATTCTTTCAAGTATTATCAGAAAATAAAAGAAGAAGAAGAAGAAGAAGAAGAAGAAGAAGAAGAAGAAGAAGAAAATAGAATATGAAACAGCAGGGTATGAGAATTTTACTAACGTGGGAGGTCCCATGGATTGTATTCATAAATGTTAACCACAGGTATAGCCCGGTCGAGGTCTTGTCTAGTTCCTTCAAGCTTGTTATGCAGATAGAATGAAACTAACTCTTCTTCTGTTGGGTAGA
The DNA here is from genome assembly GCA_023539305.1 of Ilex asprella. NCBI lineage: Eukaryota > Viridiplantae > Streptophyta > Magnoliopsida > Aquifoliales > Aquifoliaceae > Ilex > Ilex asprella. Next base: position 5,018,254 of record CM042200.1, read on the forward strand.
ACCTAAACCCAGGTGTCCTATCATCCATGTCTCTCTCTCTCTGTTTCTCTCTCTTGATTATTCACACATTCTTCTGAGGTATGTTTGGGTTCTGTATTTATAGAGGAGGACAAGCAGAGAGAAAGGAGAGAGACGAGTGAAATGAGAAAAAGCTGGCTGAGGCCTTTGACATTGAGGCTGCTCGAAAATTTCCATGTTGCCGGTGGGAGACAAATACAATCTTGTTCACTCCGCTGCAACTTGTGGTACTAGATAACAATCTCGTAGAATTAGTCAATCTCTTATCGAATTAAATAGAGATTAAAAATCTCATATTAGATCCTATATTATTATCTTATAATTAATGATAGTGATGCATACCACAATTAGTCAATATCCCTCATCTTTACTGTATTACACCCCCCACATCCCGCCAACATGCTCAGGTAGTTAATAATTTTAGGAGATAAAAGAAAAACGTTACACCGTATAGTAATTGTTATACAATATTATCTTCAACCCGAGCTCTTATTACATCAAGATATTCAAAATAAAGTTTATTTTATATATAATTATCTTAAGAGACTTTGGATTAAGATACAGTTCATATTTGATTATATATGTTCAGAACTAATCACCTGATCACACTCAACTCAGTTCTGTAACGAATTGCTTATGCAAAGCCACCACCAAAAAAAAAAAAAAAACCCACAACTCTTGGGTAGGAGAGAGAGAGAGAATCTGTTTGGCAATCCCAACAAAAGGACAGAGCAAGTGAGGTCCAAGACAAAGTCAAAAAAAGTACTAACAGTTTGCAAAATTGAGAGAGAAGACAGAAGTGCATTTCTTATTACAATCCCCGTACCAAAGAGACAACTCTACAACCTTCACCTCCTCATATCCTTCCCATTTCTACTGAAATTGTGTCTCCTCCTTACAGACAATGACCAGTCTATGTTTTATTTTTTAAAAAAATTCTTTTGATCTGCTATGCTATTCAACATTTCATAATGCATTTTAATAAAAATAATAAGATGATAAAAAATATTAAATTTTTACACATGTTATATTTTTACTAAATAAAAAGTGAATAGTGTCAAAAAATGATGATTTGGTATGAGAATGAGCTTAAAAATTTAACTTAATCTATTTTCTTAATGATGTAGTTTCATTGTAGTGATTAGATTAATATTAACCTAAGTTCTAATGTTTAATAAGACTTACAGTTAATATAATAATTATATTGAATTAAGTTACTAAATTAAATCAATAAATTACGTATCAATAACTTTGTAAAAAAAAAATAAGGGAAAAAAGTGTGCAAATACTTAATTCACAAAGTGTTTTTTCTTGTCGACTAATTATGGAACATAGGGAGCAATAATCAGCATCTCGTTCCCCAATTGGGAGGGTTTTGAAGCACCATTAATTCAATGTTAGTGGTTAAGGTAAGGATTAATTTTAAAGGTAGATTAAGTGATAGTGATTAAGGTAATGGTTAATTTTAAAGGTAGTTAGTGATAGTGCTTAAGGTAATTATTAATTTTAAAAGTAGTTTAAGTGATAGTGACTAAGGTAATGATTAATTTTAAAGGTAATTTAAGTGATAACATAGATAAGATATAAATTCAAACATTTTAAATTTGAATTTTGACAACTCATTAAGACTAGGTTATGAAAAAATTATCTCTCATGGTTTGCCTTTGATAATATCGGGAAAAAAATTAATTGAAATACATGTAAGCTAACTTGGATACCCATGACCATTGAACCATTTTTTTATGGTTACAATATTTTCAGGTAAACTTATAACTTTTTTGAATCGTAAGTTATAATTTTTTTGAAATATAAGTTACAATTTTTAAAGGTCAAGTTACAATTCAAAAGACAGAAGTTAAAACTGTTCAAGAGAAATTTATGATCGATAATCGATCATAAATGTTTGTTCGATCATAAATTTTTTTTAAATAATTATAATTTTATTAAAAAAATAATAATCAACGGTACGATATCTAAGTCGTCACCACAGCATTCCCTCATAAATAGTGGATTTAAGACTAAAAATGTGGTCAAACCCCGTGTCAAGATTGCTTTGTGACGTGGGCTTAATCTGCATGTCTTAGGACATGTCTCACGAGGACACGACAGCGTTTAATCGGGGTTTGTGCCATTAATGATTCAGACAAAAATCAATTTTATAAGGGGACAAAACCTTGTAATGTAGGAAGGCACCATTAGATAAGAATTAGTCAACAACCTCCCAAGAAACTTTGGAACCACATCCTCTGACGCTCAATTTAATTTTGATGAGTTAAAAGATAAATTTATCTATTTATTTTTTATATTTTTCTTCGTTATCAAATATGATATTTTTTTGTCTCTTAGTGTTTGTTTGGTTAGCAAGAGAATGGTGGAAAAAGAGAAAAAGAAAAAAAAAAGAAAAAATTCTGGCGTTTGTTTAGCAGGAAATGAAGGTTTCTCGGGAAAAAAAATTTTTCCGCATGATCAAACATTCCCTCATTTGATGGTTTTTGATTTCCCACAAAATTTGCAAGAATTTTTTTTTTTCCCGTGAAACTTATTTATCTATTGTATTGTTTACCATTTTGCCCCTATTTTAGCACACCGCTACTCTTCTCAGCATTATGGATAATTCAAACAATTACATAAAATTTCTTGTAACTTTCTTGTTTTTCAAACTACAAAATAAAATTTTCTTAAAACTTTCTTACAAAATTTTCATCCTAATCAAACACAAACAAGAAAATATATTTTTTTTTACTTTCTTTTTTTTCACTTCACTTTCTATCACTTTTACTTTCTATCATCTTTTTCTTTCTAACCAAACGGACCTTAAACTTTCTATCCTTCAAACTTTTCATCTTTCTATTTTTCATCATTACATTGCACATAACAAATACCACTACATTGGAGCCCAAAAGATAAATGAAGATTTATGGCAAATGTAAAATATTTCTATTTCGACAATTTGTACTTGTTCAAATATTACCCAAATCAAGTCATGAGGAGATACCTACTTGAAAATGAACAATGTGATGCCCTTTCTTTCTGTAATTCTAAGGCGACTGGTGATCACTTCTCTTCCAAGAAAACTTCAGCTAATATTTTGTAATTCGATTTTTATTGGTTTTCATTAATTAAAGACTTTGTTTCATTTTGTAAAGAATGTAATAGGTGTCAAAAGTTAGAGAGTGTGACCCGTAGGAACATGATGCCCTTTTTCCCGTTCTAGTCAAGCATAAGGTTTCGGGATGAGAAAATATTGCATCTTTAGCAATTGTAATTTGACTTTTAAAAATTATAACTTCGGTATCAATCTCAATCTATCATAATCGATCATGACCATTAAATGTTATAACTTACACCTTAAAAAAATTATAACTTAACTTTAAATGATTATAAATTTTGATACGATACCGAACCAGGTATTGTAGCATTTCCCATAACAAATTATCACTTCAATAATGTGCCAGAAAATTTTAAGGTGAGCCAAATGGTTGACTTTGTTGCGTTACGGAGATTTTTCTTCTCTTTTGTCGATTTTTTTTGAAAGTTTTTATCTCTTAATCATACGTGGATCTCTTAATTATGATCCAAAACTGACAAACAAAAATTCAAATTGCACACTTAGAGAGAAATAG
>CM042200.1:5021904-5037422 GCA_023539305.1 Ilex asprella
CAAATTGCACACTTAGAGAGAAATAGTAACTATGACATTCAATCAAATAGATGGAAGCGGCCTCGGGGATGCGCTGCAGGCGTCGGTCCCCAAGACCTAGTCGGGGTTGGGGCTTCCCACATCGGAAGTCTTTGGGTGTGTATGTGAATATTTAGTGGCTCTCCCCGCTTCTCCTTTTAAGGAGTTGCGTGGAGTAGTTTGTTAAGTTAATATTTTGTCCAAAAAAAAACAGATGAAAGCAACAACTATTGAACCCGAAAGTATTAATCAACTGTAGTTTACTGAAATATGACACAAAAATTTGAAAAAAAGAAGTCTTATACTAATCACTATAGCAAGGCATATAAAAATCAGAAATACTAACCCATCAATCTTAGGATAAAAAAGAAAGAGTTGATCAATTTATTCTGGCTTTTTCCACCAATTTTGCTCTTGGGTAAAAAATGAATGTGGGATTTTTCTAATTTTTTTTAAAGGGTTAAAACATTTTTTCTACTACCATAAAAAACAATGAGAACTTGGATGAACTTGAAGTGTACGATTATTTTAGTAAATTTTCATTGAAATGAATTATTATTTATTGACTTTCTATTTACCATGGCTGTGCGTTAAGGGAAGAATTGGTTGCTGATGGCTATTACGTACTAGGGATGAAAGAATAAAATAATATTTTATTGTGTTGGGGCCAAGTCTATTAAACTGTTTCCAACATGATTTCTATCTATAGAGTACATATACATGGGCCTCAGTTAAGACTGTCAAAACTCAACACAATACGATTAATCGATATGAATCGATAGGAATTAAAAGTTTGGGTGAGATCTTAATGAGTTTGGGTGACAAACAGGTTGACACGCTAAACACGTTTAATAAACAAGTGTGTTTGGGTGAGACTTGTCAACCCGTTTATCACACGTTTACCCGTTTAAATAAAATTGATATAATAATAATATAATAATTATTTTAAAAAAATTAGCAATAAAAAAGAAGTTAATAAATCAATACAACAAAAAGTAAAGTAATAGTTCAAAGACAAATGAGGGAAAATGAATAGCACTTCATAGACAAAGACAAACCAATATCTTTTGTTTTTGACCCACATTGAAAAATGAGAGAAGAGGGGGGGGGTTAAGTTGCCTATAAAAAGACAATGACCTCTAGCCTTTCTTTTTAAGATTTCAAGTCTAATTTTTTATGAAATTTGACTAAAATTCATTTTTTTAGGTAAGTACTCTTAGAAGTAAAAAAAAAAGTAGAGTATTAAAATTTATTGATATAATTATTTTAAAATTAAATGGGTTAAACGAGTTGTATCATGTTACCTGTTTATTAAACGAGTTGTATTCGTGTTGAGATTTTTCATCCGTTTATTAAACGTGTTGTGCACAGATTTACATATTTTTTACCCGTTACTTGTTTAATCCGACAGGTAACCATTTAATTTGACACGTTTGACACCCCTAAGGTCAAGTCTTTACACTACTAAAACTCTCCGCTATTAGACTCAGTACTATAAGGGTGTGTTTGGTATGTTTTTTGGGAGGGGTTTGAATTGGATTGGATTGTCCAAACCTAGATTTGACCCAAATATAGGATTCAAAGATGAGATTCAACATTCAATGCTATCCAAACCCATGTTTGGTATGCGTAGGGTTATATGATTATTATGGTAATATATTTGTATATATATGACTATTTTACCCTTTACCCAATTTGTATATATGAGGTATATGGGATATATAGATGTATAAATATTATTTATATGTTAAACCCCCAAACCCACATATGAAACCCACCCCCCTTTGGGTTTCATGAAACCCATGAATGAGGGTTTTATTACCGGACCATGACCGGACCGGGTTTGAAATCCTATCCATACTTTACATATACCAAACATGGGTTTAAAGAGATTTATTCCCTAACCCATATTTCCAAATCCCCATACCAAACATATACCAAATATGGGTTTAAAGAGCTATTTGGACATAATTTATGGGCATAATTTGAAGACATGATGAGTTGTCACAAATGAAATGATAATGAATTCATTTAAAGTTACAATGAGATCCATCATTAAATATATTTCATTATCATTTTATTGTTGACAACTCATTATGTCTCAAAATTATGTTCCAATAACATTAGTGCAAAAAAAATGAGAAACTTTTTGAAAAATTTGGCAATTTTTCAAAAAATATTTAACATTTTAATTTGTATTTTATTTTTTATTAGGTTTGTATGTAATAACAGGAAAAACATTCACTTTTGTAGAAAGTAAACCCCAGGAAATTGTAAAAGGAGTAAATGAGAGAGAAGGTAAGAGATACGCAACTGCCCGCGAGAAGAAAAGAACAGAACATGTGAGGTGACCTAATAGGAAAAAGTCTTGTTAAAAAAAAAAAATAAAAAACCTAACAGGCAAAAAATAGTGCTAACAAATACAGATGGCCAATAGTGACGTCAATCAAAATTTTAGTGTTAGGTATTGAGAAATAGTTTAGTTAGCACAAATTTAAATTATATATATTAAAAAAAATTTGGTGTTAACTATGCTTCATCAAATTACTGAACATCTTTCTTGTAAGTTATTGAATAATTCATAAAAAAGTTGACATGATTCGAATTTATGACCAGACCGCTCCTGGCCTGGGGTGGGTGGCCAGGTTAGCACCCCTCGTCGCCTCTATACCAAAAACAGGTGCACTATGTACCATATCAATGCAAAAAGAAAAAAAAAATTAATACCAAATCAATGTAAACTTAGCTTATGAAATCGAAATATCAAACTACTCTTTCGTATCAAACCTAAAAAAATAAAAAATAAAATAAACTCTGGACAATGAAAGTTTGAATTCCTATAACGTTAGAAAGTCGAAATCTTAATCACTTTGACAGCGTCAAAAAGTTAACTTGTCCATCAATTGTCGGTGTGAAAGAGAAATAGAAAGGGAAACACCTACCAGAGGTGATATATATAACTCTACGCAAACGTGTAGTTTGAATTTTCATACTTACCTCCAATTATGGGTTTGGTTTTTTTTTTTTCTTCAAAATCTGGCTGGTAGGGACAGTGATGTATCTAAGGAATGAGTAGGGTCCCATTATAAAATTTATCTCATTGTTATATTATTAACTATGTATACTCACGAATGATATGGACCTGTCTCCTCTCAGATAGACCATTTGGGAATAAACCGCGCAAAACCAAAAAAGCGGTCTAAGGTGAGCACTCTAATAAGTTTAACCCTAATCGATAAAAGAAATATGACATTTATATTATTTATTTCATCATCAACCCTATAAAATTCTCTATCCATATATGTGCACAACATAAAAGTAATTAAATATAGTTTTTTTTTATTGAAAATGAGGTTAACCTTAGTTACAATTGACCCGATAAATTTTCATAATTTGATAGCGTTGTACGATGATTTTATTATTAATGACCTGTAAAATTAATGAAAAATGACATACTGTACACTAAATATATCACGTATCTTTTTTATCTTAAAATTTTGAGAAAAAAATCACAAATTTCTTTTAGGTTTTAAACTTAATGCTACAATGCACATCAACAATAAAATAGTCAAGTTGGTCAAAAGATTTTAAAAATATATCTAATATGTCTAAATGTAGGTGGAGAGTTAAAAGAGGTTGACACACGTGTCTATGCTAAGCATAATCGAAGGTGGTGAGTATGATAAGTGGATGGGATGGAAGGAACTCGAACTGCCTGTTAAGAGAGGGACAGACCAGTTGGGCAGAGGATAGGTGAAAAATTCTCTTACCAGCCAGAAAAATCATCCCCCGTCGCAGGCAAGTAATGTGGGTATTTATAGCACAGTGCTCGGACAGGTCGGGCTACCCAAAGGGCTACCCGCCGCCGCGACCCCCTATCACTCGTGCTAACTCACAACTGTCTCGACTGCGACGATACCCATAGCTGTTAACGGTGAGCCATGCGTCCTAACATTCACTAGGCAGATGTGATGTTTTTCCAAACATAACCTAGACGTGACCCCGCAGAAGTTGTGAAAGTCAAGGTGGGAGAGGGCTCCTAAGGTCCATAACCGCGACCGGTCACCGCGGATCCATATTGGTGTGAGGTAGCTGATTAAAGTCAAAGGTCAACTGTGATACCCTGAATAGCTTTGAATTCATCAAATGATCTCCAAGTCTTTGAAGGCCTTGAATATTAATATTTTATTACTTCTCTGTAATCTAACTAATAACTCAACTAATCTTTTTTCCTTTTTTCTTTTGGTATTTAAAAGAATAATGAACGCTGGTTATAAAGGAAAGTGTGGTATACACGAACCAGTTATAAAAAATAACTTTTTTACTCATGCCATAAAAGATTTTTAGATTCTTATTCACACCTTGAAATATTAAATTCTCAAATTGCACTCTCAAACACATAAAAATGTAACAATGTGATATATTTCAGTATATTTGGGTATGAAATTTTCATTTTAAACATTTACAATCAAGAGGACCACGCCCGCGATGCCCCCAACACGCTCTTACCCGGGGTCCTTCCTTCCCTCTCTAGACCTTTCCTTGAGACCTTTATCAAGGTGTTCAATAGAGGAAACATAGTTTTGGTCCTTCAGCCACCAATCTACATGTCCTATCATCCCATATATTGATCCGGACCAGTAATCTCAGTTACAATAGGAGTCCTTCCGAATCTTAGTCAAACACGTCCCAGTGGGTAGTGAGTCGTACACTGGGAGGCCTGCTCGAGCAGACTAAACCTTTGAGACCTTGCCCCAGACCGAGGTTGACAATCGTGCTCGTCCACCACCGTTGCTCAGTTCTCCCTTGAGGAGGGTCATACTTCCATATCCCTAGGTGGAGACATCTCCTCCAAGCAATGGTGTCCAATAGGTTGAGGATACCATTCCTGTAGCGGGGGAGGCGAGTCTCGCCGAGGTTGCCCCCACACACTTCTGTGATACTATTCCCGCAAAGGGGTGTCACGCCAATGGGCCTGCGCCCAAGAGTATCATACTTGTCACTGTTGTCTATACCAGTCTAGCTAAACTCTGTCGGGCCCCATTTCCATGTTAACTGATAATCATTGTCATTTGTCCTGTTATGATGGAGACACGTGTCTTGAAGTTTTTGAGCACTACACTAAAGTAATATGAATATGTCACAAGTGTATTACATGTTAGTCATTTAGGTATGCGTATGTATTATATCATTTCTGAAGGGGTTAGCCCTAATTATTACACGTGTTATGACTTTAAATGAGTTTACGTGAGGATCGACAAGACAAGACACATGACGAAAAATCATCTAGTTAGTCTTATGGCCAAACTGAACTAATCAGTTGGTTCGGCAAACACAGAAAAAGCTCGGTTCTCGTGTAGCATATCTCACCAATATGTTCAACAAAGTATTGAAAGAGCTCGGCTTGGTACAAGCCAAGTCAATCAATTTGTTCGGCAAAATACTAGGTTCAGGCTGTACCAAACCGAGTTAATCATTCTGTCTGATAAATATCAAAAGTGTTCGGCTTTCATTATGATCAAGCTGATTCGAAGCGATAGATTGAAAGATAAAGATTCACCTAAAAATTAGGCAATCAGGTAAACGATTTAACAAAATTGCATGTATTAAGAGGAATTGTTGGAAAAATTTCAGCAACTTCCCAAACTGAATCTCTGGAATGAAGGAAGGTGTGCCACCTTGAATCTAAAATTTTAGAAACCCTAGAGGGAAAATGATCTATAAAAGAAACAAGAAGTCAAGGTAAAAGGTTCGGAGAACTCTCTTTGTTTTCTTCCATTTGTTTCAGTTCCATTATTGACTTAAATATCGGAGTACCTTCGATCGAAACACTTTGATCTTGAACAATTTGTTCGTTTAGCAGGAAGGAGATTTGGAGATCTCAGTTCAGAATTCATTCAAAACATTCATCACTTTAGTAGGAGGTGTCATCAATTTTTTTGCCTCCTACAATTTCTATTTTCATCTTTCGATCCACATATCAAATACACCATTAGACTTTTACATTTCTCCAAAGAGAAACACTATATGAGACCATAGACCTAATTTGTTGATATAATATAATGTGACAAATGACATAATTAAAATTACATTGTTAATCTTTTCTTACATTTTTTCTTTTTCATTCTCTCTATAACTTGCACTTAAATAACTTTTTCTCTTTCATCATTTCTTACCTTTTACGAATTTATGGTTTGAATATGAATCTAGAATCTCAGTCACAGCACATGGATTCAACCAGGAAAACGGTGGTAGTGGTCCTAATCTCTAAAATAAAATGTGGAGATTAATGTAGAGGTATGAAAAAATAGTTTACCTGGTACCTACTTGCACACGTTGTTGTGTTAATCACTTTTCTTTTTCTTTTTTTTTTCCCACTTGTTTCACAATCGAAAATGGTTTTTACACTCTGAACGTTTTAAAATCTTTCATTTTACATTCTTAGAGATTAAATTTTTCACATTACACCATAATTGTATTAAAAGTGTTATAGTATAACTCTTTCGTTAACTTTCATTGCTTGTTCTGTCAAAAATCACTCTACTATCGTTGATGGAATAAGCATCAAAAGAGTCATATTACAATATTTGTAATATATTGGGGTGTAACGTGATAAATTTATTCTTTAAGTGTACAAATTAAAATTCTTAAACCTTTTGGAATATGAGGTACAAGAAGCCCAAACCCAAAACGCACAATTTGTACAAAACTTTATATAAAGGAGTCAACATTAGGTAAACGTCTACTTTGCCCACCAGGCAATGGCTCATGCTGTGGGCTCTCAACTGGTGAATGGGACGAATCGAGCCACACCATCTAGAATTATTTTTTGATAGGCCTGGAGTCGGGCCCTATTTTGTGTGCTGATGGGCCACAATACAGCCCAATGTCGAGCTGTCATGTGGAGTCTGGCTTGAAAGCACCGAGCACAGTCGGTCATGGGTCGTGGACTAAATGTCGAGGCAAAATGTTATGCATCAATCCCCTTTTCTAAGTTGATATTTTTTTTTTCACAAAACACGTATTTATAATACTAGTTGATATACACGTGCATTACTTATGAGAAAAACAACTCACAAGCTTTTTATCAAGATTAACTTTGTATCCTCAAACTTCCAAGAAAAAAAATAAATGTTTTGTTTTAATTTACTTTATTTCCTATCATTTAAAAAACAAAATGAGTTTTTTTACTGAAATTAAGATGTTGTCAAGATTCTACAAGTTATTTCATCCTCCTAATCTGCTTAGATTTTTTTTTTTCACTTCACTATTTTAGTCTCTGCACTTGGGAAAATGACCAATGAACAAGGCTGAGACTAACAACAAATCAAATAAATTTTCCTTTTAAAATTATGAGAAATGAGTGCATGAACATGTCTAATAGTTGTGTTATATTAAACAACACAATAGATAGCTATATTATGTTTATGTTGTCTTAGTATAGAAGATTTGTACATCTTAGTAGATAGCAATATTATTGTATTTTGATAAATTATTTCTCTGTATTTTGTGCTTGATCTTATATTCTTGAGCCTATATCTACATTGACCAAATTACTAAACTTGTCCAATTCTTCTAACATTTATGTAGTCAAAATCAATACAAAATAGTGAGATTGAATCAAACTATGCAAATTTTGGCCATACCTCTCATGTCAGGTCCTCGCCTTCATATGCTATCCACCGTCCGCTACTCATAGATGTTGAGTTTTTTTTTACTGCCAAAATGAACAAACCTTAATTCAAATTAGAAAATAAAGGGAATATGCACATTCACACACACAATACAAAAACAAGCACAAAAAATGAGATCAATTGGTTGATGGAAAGAGAAATAAAAAGAATAATTCAAATAATTGTGGAACTTAACAACTGCAGGAGTTTTCTGACTTTTGTTTTTTGATTGTTACAATAGAAGAGAGAATATGTATGAAATAAAAAGGTTAAAATTGACTAATCAATATTAAGTTAAAATTTAAAAGGGTAAAAAGTAAATGAAACAAACCGGAAACTTTTACGGTATGTGTTGGAGGAATGATTAAAAGTCAAATTATTTGAAAGTAAAAAAGAAACTTTTTATATACTATTATTTGAACAATCATGTAGAAGTGCATCAATAAATCAATAGGAAATTAAGTGGCTGTAAAAATAGAATTAGATAATGATTGTATTGTAAACTAAATGGCTGATGAAAGAAATTTAGGGGAGATAGAGTCATCAACTTGTGAAATAAGTAAATGTACACTGTAAAGAACAATAATTTGTATGGAAGTGGAAGTATATGAAGGGTCATTTGAATATTTAATTAATATTTATATCAAAAGTTTTTCACTTAGCTTCTTTTTATTAGTAGTATAGATAAGGGTGCATTTTGATAAGTGGTAATGAAGCATCTGAATGGAATGATAATTATTTAGTAATATTCATTCTAATGTTTGGTATGTAATAATAAAAATTCATTTCCATTACAATAGAATGCCTAATTCCACCAATGTAAAATTTGTCATTTCTTAATATTTTGTAGTATTTCTCATTCTCAACTATCATCATCATCACTACTACCACCCCACCTCCACTCTAGGTCGGGTCCCGGTCCAAGTCCAAGGCCAAGTTTGGTTTGAGTTCAAGTCTTGGTTTGGGTCAGGGTTGGATCCGGGGTCTGGGTTCAGTCATGGGTCTAAGATCAAGGTTGGGTCCAGGTCTACGGATTATCCAAATATTTGAGTAAATTTTTAACTTTATTCCAACATTTAATCCTATTTGTTATCAAATATTAGAATGGTAATATACATTTCATTCCATTCTCACATTCATTCAATTCTCACATTCATTTTATGCCCACATTTATTCTATTTCTATATAAAAAGTATTATTACGTACCGAATGCAGCGTAAATATATTGAGAACGAATTCATAGCCAGTAAGTTAAGTATTTTCTAATATAGAGCACTAGATTAATGATTTTACATCTTAGTGCGTCCAAAATTAAGGAGATGGTGTGGGAACGGAGTGTTAAGAGAGAGGAAGAAAACGGAGCCAGCTCAACATGAGCCGAAAGAAACCGTCGTCAATAACTTGAACATCCTTACATCTTTAATATACTAATTTTTTCTAATTTATTGTACCAAATTAATCCTTGTGGATATCTAATTTGTAATTTTACAACTCACCCAACAACTAGCATTGATCACCCACGCAAGTCACCCCTCCCATTCCATTACATAGCACTACATCAAACAAAGGGTTTAGCCAATTTTTTTTTTGGTCAAGCAATTACATGGGTAGAGGAGATTTGAACGTAGCACCTCTTAGTGCATGAAGGGAGTCATTAGCCACTCGGATGGACCCAAAGATTTGAAAGAGTACATTATTGTTCATGCTTTCACAAATGCAATACAATCTCTCCCATAAAAATCATACAAACAGTCCCAGAGGAATGGCAGTTTGTAAGTTGCATGCCATACTTCTTAGTTTGTCAAATTTGCTTGCTGATAGTTTCATTAGGTGTGTTGGTTTGCTCAATTGAGCTGCGAATCTAACTATATTCTTCCACCCTCCCCCTAAAATCAATTCAATGCGTCCCAGTCCCAGTCCCAGTCCCACGAAAGATCATTATCAACAGGCACATTCCAATCCCAGCCACCATTTTCCATGACTTCAGAAGGATTATTGGCAATGACGTGGCCTCCCGAGGACAAGTTATCAGCTGGTGGGCTTATTCTGATCTCTGTCAATGGCTGGTTTTGATGAGGTGTTGCCTCATTACCATGCTTAGGTTGGTGAACTGTTTCTTCCCCAATCATCACTCCTGATGGTCTTCTGTCGAATGCTCGAAAGCTTGTTGATTTTAAGTAGATTCGGCACAAACTAAATTCTTGCCTTAACTGCATAATACAAGGAAATAATGAGATGAAATAGGTAGAAGAAATCCAGGATTGGAATTTTCTGTCCACCATCTAAAATTAATTAGTGGTACTTACAAATACATACCTTGATGCAAGGGAAGGCCTATTCATGGATAGGATTAATGATAGAAATATGTATTGCACATTTTGTACACAGCTAGTGTTTAAATCTGCTTAATGATCTAGTGGAGATTTCATCGAAAGTGGTTGGCTTTGATTTTTTTTTTCAATTAGATTTCTAATAAACCAGCTTTCCGCTGAGAAAAAAGCATGGATTGTATTTATGACTTATTTTGAAACCTATCGATTCATTTGGGTACTCAATCAAATGCATGCTTATATAAGCAAGATTTTGAGGTGGAATATAAAGATAGAAACTCTTTTTCCTTCATGAAAAAAACTTGATAAGAAACTTAAGAATAGCCCCTAACTTGTTGTTAGGGTTTGAAGCACCCAACGAAGTCATAACTGTAATCATTGAATTTGGAGAAAAACATAGAGCTTAGAGAAGAAGGATGGAGCTTAGAGATAGTTGATTTAGAGAAGGTATTTCCAAACTTTAGAGAAGGTAGTTGATTTAGGAGGAGGAGGAGGTGGTATTGTTTAATTTCAACTTCAAGTAGATCTTATTCCGGGGGCCATCTACTCATTACGATCCTCAGTCAAAAGCACAAAGATGTTAGGGTTTAAACCTAGAAACACAAACTGTTCCTAAACAAGCTATATATTTTACCTTTGGAGTTGCATTACTAGATGAAGAAGCTTCTCTTTCAATGGCTCTATACTCATTCATCTTCCATTCAGTCTTTCTTCCGCCTGGAACTCTTCCTCTGTAGAAAACCATGGTTCTCTTCACTCCAATTATACGATTATTCGAGTATACGTAGCCCGGAGAACCACTGGATTTCCAATATCCTGTACTTGTGAGCCGATTAGGTCTTCCTCCACTGGCTTCTCTCTCTTGCAGCGGAATGAAGAAAAACCACTGCTCAGTGTCTCCTTGACATAACTCTCCTGCAAATTCTGGCTCCAAAAAACGAAGCACGGAAGTGAGCTTTTCATGATCTTGGTTGGATTGTAGTTTTCTTGTTATTCATACTAATTCTATACTAGATGGTGCTTAGATAACAAAAAATAAAGTTCGGCAAGGTTATAAACAAATCGAGAAACCAAAATCTCAACTTATTTCTGTTATCTTGTGAAGAGTAAAGAAAATTAAACTAAAGTAAAGATAGTATAATTTGCTACAAGCAAAAAAAGGATGAAAAAAGAAGAAGAAGGTTTAATTAGAATGAGATTAACTTGGAAACATCCATGGCAAAACATATCAACTATGACTAGTCATTCTGTACTTACTAGTAACTTCAACCAAGACAACGGTGCAGTGCTTAAACACTTAGAGAAGGGCTAAACTAGAAAATAATTGAACCGTTAAGGTTTCACGATTCTTTTAAGAATCCTCAAAACAAGAAATAATATGAGATTGCAACATGAGAATTTTACTAACGTGGGAGGTCCCATGGATTGTTCTCATAGATATCAACAACTGGTATAACCCGGTCGAGGTCTTGTCTTCTTCCTTCAAGCTTGTTATGCAGATAGAATGAAACCAGCTCTTCTTCTGTTGGGCAGAATCTAAAACCTGGTGGCTGATCTTCCATTACCCTCTCTCTCTCTCTCTCTCTAAAACGGATGTCTAACTTGTCCCAAATTAAGCCAGAGACTCATTTCACCGTATGTTTTGGGTCTTGTATATATAAAGCGAAGGGTTTGCAAAAGAGAGGCGAGTGAAAGTAGACAAGGTTGACCTTTGCCAGATGAGATTGCTCCATCGATCGGAGACTTCCATGCTGCTGTGGAAGAGAATTTAGTTCTCGCCACTGCTAGTTTCCCACTTGGATTGCCATTTGTTAAAGCCATTTAGTACGATGTCGGTCTTGATTTAAGAAAATGTTATTTGGACCTAATTTTTTTGGAATTTATTTAGGGACTTAATGATGTATCACAATTGAATTGGTTGTGAGATTCATCTAACATTAAAACTCACAACTAATTCAATGATTGCATTGAAGTTATATCATTAAATTCCCAAATGATATCCCCAAATAAGGTCCCTACAATATTCTTTAGATAAGTGAGTCTTATCAACTTTTTTAATGGAATCCGTTTACCAATACTCATTCAAAGGGATGATATGCATTTAAATTTTAACTTTTAAGTTTCATTTGAATTGTGTAACGTTTTTCCTTATGGGTAGTGGGGCTATTAGTAACCTTTTCTATTCTCATCCTATTTACTTTCTCATTATCAAACTATTAGTAACTAAACTCACCCTATGCTACATACACGTATTAATAATTAAGCTCATTCATTGTATGTAAACCTCTTTAAAGAAAAAAGTCATCGTAAAAAAAAAAATAATGAAAGAAGACAATTAGTTTAAATGTATAAATATATTTACGAAACAAGAAAAAAAAAAAAAAAAAAGAACCAAGCAAAACTAAAACAAGAAAAAGGAACCAAAAACAAAACAAGTAAAAAAAACTAAGCATGCTGAAACAAGAAAAAAAAAAGAACAAAACAAAACAAAACAAAAAAGAAAAGAAAGAAAGAAGCAAACCAAAGCAAAAAATTTATCCAAAGTAAATATATTGATACTTTAGCATGTAATTTGAGAAATTTTATAGTTGAGGGTGCAATATAAAAGAAGAGTAATAGTTCACAAATGAAAAGTGTAATTTACCCAAAGTAAACCTTAAATATCTGCATTTACCCATTAAGATTTATTATCATGTGAAAGTCCTAGCACAATTGTTGCCACATTTTTTTTTTGTTTGGAACTACGTCTATTATAGCGAGATATACTGTCACAATATCTAGTTGTAAAAAAGTGGAGTCTCAAAAAGTCTTTTGTAATGTCAACAACCCGTTTCAAATAATTTTTATAACAACAAATAAACTTTTTATGATAGTACTATCGCAACAAAAAACTTGTTTTCCTTTAAAACATACTTTTTTTTTTTTCGCGATAGTGAACTCTGTTACCGCAAAATCACTCATCTTAAAAAATCCTTATTCTTGTAGTGTATTGAGTTAATTTTAATAATATTGAAGTGGTGGTGTTTGCCCTGCAACTAAACAAAAACATGCAGAACTAAATTAGATTGATGATTTTTTTGGTCAATATGTAATTAATACTCTGTTATCTCACTCTTATCCAGTGTCTTACCAAACACTGGATTACAATAAATATTATTTTTCTCTCGTATTTAATCCACTTATATAGAATTAACCCGTATTACATAATATATCATACGAATGTAAGGTACAAAAAATATATAATTTGTATACATATTTGAAATAATTCTATAAAAATATAGGATCAAATTTCACTAACAAACAAAATACTAGACACGATTAAATAAATTGTAATCCAATTCAATATTTAATTCACTCATAATACGTCAACCAGTGCCTACTTTATCTTATTAAAATACAACAGTTTATAAACAAAATTATCAAATTATATTATTTTTGAACTTATCAAAGAGCAATGGTACTTAAACTTAAAATGTTGACATAATTTACTGATTTAATCAATTACTATCATTAATTTAAATATGAGTTCTAAATAACATTTCTCTTTATCAAATTGTAACTCATTTGGTCATGGCCCTATTTTTCTACTACATTTTTCTTGTCTTTTTATTATTATTATTTAATTATCTCTAACCTGCACTTGGTTATAAATTTTGGTTATAAATTTACAGTTTAAAAGGACCTTTTCATTCAAATACACATAATTTCTGGTGTGAATCCAATCTACAATAACGGCGGTGAATTCAACCTGTAACATGACTCTGACCAAAACAAAACAAAAAACCCCGGAACATGACGGTTCAAATTCAAATTTTAATTCAACTTGTCCAAATTCAATTGTTGCCCCACTTGGAGTTGAAGAGACGACGGAGAAAGTGATCGGAGTTGGAAAGTTCAAGAGCACATGAAGATGTGGAGGAGTGGGTTCCGGACATTCACGCCCTTGAGAGGATGTTCCAAGTCTAGGAAATTGATATATTTATGTTTTTTTTTTCCGTTCGGGGGGTGGAATGGCGGTGTCAAAATTTTGTTCAAAATGAACAATTTAACTATAAATTTAATTTTTTTTTCACTTGATAAAAATAACATAACACGTTTAATGATTTTTAAAAAAATTTCAGAGTGGGGCCGGTGCCCCCTGGTCCACTTGTGGTTTCGCCACTACGGGTGTGGATGGTCTGTTTTTTATCGGATCGAAGAAAAGATTAGTCGAGGTGTGAGCGTAAACTGACCCCGAATGTCCTTGATCGCAATACCAAAAAAAAAGGAAGCTACGACCAACACACGTTATGCTAAAATATTTTAACTAAAAGAGTGTTTTTAAGTATGAGAACTCAATCCCACATCGACTAAATAACTAAAGATACTTGAGTATATATATAGACTAGTGTTATCTAGCCTTTGAATTAAAGAGATTCTTGGGACTCTCATGTGCGCAAGGGGTGAGACTAGCGAAGGAGATACATATTTTTAAAAACCCACTTTTTAATATTTTGTTTTATTATTTTCTGTCATTACTTCTGTATTAGCTAGTATTCCAACAACTATATTTTGAGTTATTATCTAATTAAGTATAGAAGTAATTACAGTCAATTAAACATGTATTATTTGTGTGTGTGTGTGTGTGTGTATATATATATATATTTTGTATATAGATAGACAATCTGATATCAACTATCTTCTTACTG
Organism: Ilex asprella; assembly: GCA_023539305.1. Lineage (NCBI taxonomy): Eukaryota > Viridiplantae > Streptophyta > Magnoliopsida > Aquifoliales > Aquifoliaceae > Ilex > Ilex asprella. The sequence continues at coordinate 5,036,614 of CM042200.1, forward strand.
TATAAGTTTTTGGGCAATATTCAAAAGTGTGCGTGAAGCTTTTGCTTCATTCGATTGTGTAGATCCAAGTGAAGTGAACAGCAGGGTGAGACACGGACTAGGTTGCTCTCTTAAGACGATTCACGCCCTTTTATGAAATAATCACAGCGCTGAAGGCAGTAACACGTCGTCTCTAGGATACAACAACCCAACCTATTGACTGTAACTTCACTCGGATCTACACAATTGAATGAAACATAGAAGTAATTACAGAAGTAATTACAGTCACCCTGTTGTTCACCCTTCTATACTTCTAATTAAGTATAGAAGTAATTACAGTCAATTAAACATATATTATTTGTATGTATATATAAATATATATATTTTGTATAGAGATAGACAATCTGATATCAGCTATCTTCTTACTGTATAAGTTTTTGTGCAATATTTAAAAGTATGTGTGAAGCTTTTACTTCATTTGATTGTGTAGATCCAAGTGAAGCTACAGTCAATAGGTTGGACTGTTGTATCCTGCGGACGACGCGTTACTGCCTTCTACGCTGTAATTATTTCATAAAAGGGCACGAATCGTCTTAAGAGAGCGACCTAGTTCGCGCCTCAACCTGCTGCTCACTTTATTTGATCCAATTTTTACAAATTATCATGTTTATTCCATTTTTATTTAATATTTGTCATTCTTTTGGATTATTTTTCAATCTTCCATTATGCAGCATACAAATATATTTTCAAACACTTTTTTTTGCATTTTCTGTTGAATGCATGCTAAACCATACTTTTATATAAACTAACAGTAAATTAATAAATAAGTT